>BSBN01000470.1:8892500-9492500 GCA_027924645.1 Cunninghamia lanceolata
GGGAGATAAAGTTTCAAATGGTTTCTTGGGTTTGGGGTTTATGGTTTAGGGGTTTAAAATTTCTCAAATTTAGGTTTAGGGGTTAGGGGTTAGGGGTCAGGGTTTAGGGGCATTACTTAGGGTTTAGAGTTTAGGGTTTAGGTGATAGGGTTAATGTTTAGAGGTTTAGGGTTTAGGGTTTTAGAGAGAGAGAGGATCGTTAGCAAGATATAGAGGAGACAGAGGGGAGATATATGGAGATAGACAATGAGGGACATGGCTAGAGACATAAGGAGATAGATTGAGAGGTAGAGGTATGATAGAGATAGGATATAGGGGAGAGATAGGGAGATAGAGGTTTAGGGTTTCTTGGGTTTAGATTTTAGGGTTTATGGGTTTGGGGTTTAGGATTTAGGGGTTTAGAGTTGCGTTGGTTTAGGGATTAAGGCTTAGGGGTTCTAGGGTTTAAGGGCATTATTTAGCATTTATGGTTTAGGGGTTAGGGGTTAAGGTTTCGAGGTTTAGGGTTTAGAGAGAGAGGACTGATATAGAGATATAGAGGAGATTGAGGGGAGAGATAGGGAGATAGAGAGTGAGGGACATGGCCAGAGACATAGGGAGAGAGATTACGAGGTAGAGGGGTGATAGAGATAGGGAGATAGGGAGATAGAGGTTTAGGGTTGCTTGGGTTTTAGGGTTTAGGGTTTAGGGATTTAGGGTTTCTCAGGTTTAGGGTTTAGGGGTTAAGATTTAGAGATATAGGGCTTAGGGTTTAGAGAGAGAGGACTGATAGGGAGATATAGAGGACACTGAGGGGAGAGATAGGAGTGAGGGAGTGAGGGACATAGCCAAAGACAGGGAGAAATATTGAGAGGAGGTAGAGGGGTGATAGAGATAGAGAGATAGAGATTTAGGTCTCCTTGGGTTTAGGGATTAGGAGTTAAGGACATTATTTAGGGTTTAGATGTTTAGGGTTGCTCAGGTTTAGGGCTTAGGGGCATTATTTGTGGTTTAGGAGTTTAGGGTTTAGGGTTGCATGTCAAGATCACTCTCTCTCTCTCTCTCACTAAACCCCTAAACCCTAAACCTCTATCTCCCTCCTATCTCTCTAAACATCTCGCTCACTCTCTATCTACCTATCTCTCCCCTCTATCTCCTCTATCTCTCCCTATCTGTGTCCTCTCTCTCTACTTATTTATATTTTACTATCTCCCTATCTCCTGCCTCTCTCTCCCTATCATTCCTCTATCTCCCTATCTCTCCTTCTCCCTTATCGACGAAGGAAATGGAAATAAGAAAACTAGGACTCTCTTTCTATCTCTCTCTCTCTCCCCCTATCTCCATATCTCTCCCTATCTCCCTATCTCTACCCTCTCTCTCCCCTACATCTACTCCCTCTCTCCCTCTTCCTCCCTCTCCCTCTCCTTTATCGACAAAGAAAATGGAAACAAGAAAACTAGGACATGCAAAGAGGCATGAGGATATAAATTGGGAGGATGAAATGGAAACAAGATAAAATGAAAGTTAATTCGATGGGAAGAATGATGAAAGGAGAGGTGGAAAATAGTAAAATAGGGAAAAACTGGTAGGATCTAAAGAGAAATTGGAAAGGAAAAGGAAAACTAGGAAAGCTAGGAAATGGAAAACTAGGAGGTAGATAGGTGAGAAAGAAAGGGTAGCAGGTAAAGAGGGGAGGGAGAGGGAGGTAGAGAGGTGAGAGAGAGAGAGAGAGAGAGAGAGAGAGTTTTGGGTTTTTCTTTTACAAAACGTGAGTGTGTTATAAAATGCACGTGCTCATGTTATGACTTGTATGGGACCAAAAAGTCATGTGGTGACTTTTTGTCCCCCATCTTTGTGTACTTACCCAATAAAATCCCAAAATTAGAAGGTCATGGCTCATTTAATCACTTGGCAAGAAAAAACAAGTTTTAGAGTGCAAGTGTGTTAGAAGAATGAGGATTGAAGCAATTTCTAAGTGGAATCAAGATTTTCACCATGCCACCTCGCTAATCCCGCTCCTGAGGACGTCATGAATGAAATGTAGAGGGTGTAGCAGCCAAACAAGGTAGGTTTTGATTATTTTTATGAATTTGGAAAGAAATTTCTACTTTTGCAATGTTTGATTGGTTTTTTATATTGAATTTCTAGTCAATGAGGTAGCATAAAACACAAATACATCAGAGGAGGGTCAAAACAACCCTGAAAACCATCAAACCCCTCAAAACTCCCCACCTTCATGTCCTCTCCATGAAAGAGACACACATGAAAACTATTTAGGGAAAATTGAAGAAAACAAAAAATATCTTTAAACCCTAATTGAAATGTTAAATAGTCCAAGTGCAAGCACCGATTGTAGGAGAGCCCTTGCCAAGTCATTAGAGGTGACTGTTTCTCACATTGAATCGGTAACAACCAAATCACTGAATGGAATGATTATAGGGAAAGGTGTCAGCAATAATATGCTGACAAATTGTCTTACCAACAAGTGAAGGACAAAATATTACAAAATCTATATTATGTTCACATTTTATTAATCCTAAAACTTGCCAAACATTAGAAAAGACTTGCAAACACTTCCTGATTCATTGGTGTAGGAACGAAGATATATCCCAAAACTTTTGGGTTAGATGGTACATGGTCTTTGATGAGCATCCATGTAATAACAATGAGGTGCCGCAATATTTCTTGAGGAAACTCTATTGTGAGTTTGTCCTCAAGAAGATTCCTAATTATTTTGACATTCGAGAGTTCCAAGGTAGAGGTTGTGGTTCTTCCCAAGATATAGAGGGGGCACAATCAGACCAAAACTACATACCTAGACCCCTGATGAGGCCAACATGTGTCTCACTCCCTTTGACTTTGAAGGAGAGCATTGAGGTGGAGACACTACATTCATTGAGTTCTCTTATGCAGTCTCTATCACAGCAAGGCGATGATCTCACCTAGGCTGATGAGGATTAGAGCAGCAGGCATCATTTTCCCCACATCTTTGCAATTCATGTGGGAACATGTACAATTATGGGATATGGGCCTCTCGATAGGATTCTGTGACACAAGGGCATCAACCAGTGATGGACACATCCATATTGGATGATATTGTTCTCACAAATGATGTCTTAAAGCATACTTTTAGTATTGACTCCCAGGTAATTTTTTACAAGGTTCATCTTGATTTAATATATTTGTATTTGAAATTTGTAATTAATTTTATATGACTATCTATATTATAAGTCAAAATTAATGTATGTAATTATCCGCATAATGAAATTCCAGGGTGAGAGTCTTCATCCTTCCTCTGTTGGTCGTCTAGCGGTGGGCTACGAGAGGAGGTCGGGTCAACAGGTATGTAATTTATCACATGATCATAAATATAGTAAATATATCAATGGTAATCTTATTTAGTGACAATTTGATAATTTCAATGGGGAGCTTCACCAATACCTCCATGATTTCCTTGGTCCCTTGGACGCAGAACCACTTTTACGGAGGTAAATTTAACCATTTGTAATCATTATGCATTTAAATAATGTTATGTATCTATTTTGGTCAAATAACCTTGAACTCTATTTTTAGATGTTGAATATGGAGACTCCTCATCTTCATCAGTCAATGGAGGCAGGCATTGCTGCAACTGTGTTGTCTACGAATCCTTTGACTGAGGTATAAGCTAGTAACATGTAAATGTCATTTTGTATTTATTATTTTATCTCATGTCATTTGATGTACATAAATGATATTTATGTTTAGTTAATTTTTCTTCTTGATGCTTCTCACAGGAGGTCACAACTCTAATCCGTCCAGCTACGGATGAAGAGAGAGAAAAGATGATCGAGAGGGATCATCAGATACCGGTAAGTGATCAATTACATATGTGATGTTATATATTTCATATTTCCTATATTAATGTGCATATTGTTTGATTGTATTAACAGGTGGAGTTGCAAAAATCTTTGTCGAGGAGGTCTAGTCGACAGGAGAGGGAGGATGAGTCACTAATTGGCTCTCCATCTTCATGGCCAAGCAAGGGCCACTGATTATTTGATAGAAGTTCATAGGAAACTAGATTTTCGGGCATTTTTTTGTATGCATAGATGGCTTTGTATACATATGTTTGTATGTTACCGATGTATATCTTTGTATATGCCTGTATAGATTTGTTTATACATGCCTATATGGCTTTATATATAGATTAGATGTTATGTTCATGACATTATGTATCTGACAGCTTACATTAAATATAATATGATGATCAATTATCGTTGTACATGAATTTGGTTTTACATGTGCCAATTGCATTTGCTTGAAAGTTTATAAATCCTTTTCAAAAAATTAATTTTGTGCATATCTTGCAATCATTTCATTCCATGAGACTGTGCATTTCTTTGGGGCATCATGTCTAACAATTCATGCACCTTGTCTATACTTCCACACTTTGCATACATGTCTACAACGGCAACTGCAAATACAACATGTGACAAAATTCCTATATCCTTTATGTTTAGATGGTTGTCCACACAATGTTCTCCTAGATCCCATTTTGGCATAGGCAAGGAGGATGTTGGATAAGGTTATGCAATTTGGTTTTAGACATGCCAATTGCATTTGGTTGAAAGTTTCTTTTGTACATTTGCTTGAAAGTTTCTAAAGCCTTATGAAAAATCTAATTTGTGCATATCTTGCAATCATTACATTCCATGAGACAACATTTCTTTGAGGCATCATGTCAAACAGTTCATGTCCCTTGTATATGCTTCCACACTTTGCATACATGTCTCCCAGAGTAGTTTCAACTACAACATTTGATAAAATTCCTATATCCTTTATGCTTTGATGGATGTCGATACTGTGTTCCAAAGATACCATTTTGGCATAGGCAAGGATGATGTTGCCTAAGGTTTTGGAATTTATCTTTACACTCGCCAATTGTATTTTCTTGAAAGTTTCTAAAGACTTATCAAAAAATCCATTTTGTTCATATCTTCCAATCATTGCATTCCATGAGATGATATTTCTTTGAGGCACCATGCCAAATAGTTCACGTGCCTTGTCTATGCTTCCACACTTTGCATACATATCTCCAAGGGCAGTTGCAACTACAACATCTAACAAAATTCCCATATATTTTATGCTTTGATGGATGTCCATATAGTCTTCCAAAGATCCCATTTTGGCATAGGAAAGGAGGATACTGGATAAGGTTGTGGAATTTGGATTTACACCTGCCAATTGTATCTGCTTGAAAGTTTATAAAGCCTTATAAAAAAAATCCATATTTTGCATATCTTCCAATCATTGCATTCCATGAGATGGCATTTCATTGAGGCGTCATGTCAAATAGTTCACATACCTTGTCTATGCTTCCACACTTTGCATACATGTCTACTAGGGCAAATGTTGTTGAATCCACAAGACAACTAAGAGGGGGGGTGAATCAGTTGTAGCTTAAAATTCCAAAACCCTCACATGCATTTAAATCCACATTAATCCAATTAACTTTTAAACTGTTATGATGATTAAGCATGAAAAGAAAATAACAGAAATTGAATCACAACAACACCATACACAAGAGAACACCAGATTTTATGTGGAAACCCCAAGAAGGTAAAAACCATGGTGAGGATTAGCTCACAATATAAAGTAGTATCAACACTGAATTACAAAAGGCTCAATGCCAGAGAGCTCACTGCCCCAGAAGAAAAGGTCACTCCCAAAGAGCTCACTACCTAGAATGAAAGAGACAAAGGAGGTGGCTCACTACCAGAGTTGAACTATTATAATTGCATCTAACATATGCAAGGAGTATAGTTCCAATGAAGCTCAATATTCATCACAACATCAACATCATCTCCACAACATCATTGAAGAATAGTAGACACCTTCTGCTCACTACATCTAGTAGTCTAACACATGAAAGCTTGTACTGCACCACACATTCAACCACTATGCTATTCACATCACATCTCTTGCGTGTACCCTTGATCATGATCCCTTGACACCTATTTATATTGTCATCAACCTTGAAATCATTCTCCAAGGTCAACAAAGCACCTTAGTTTCTCAGATTCAAATTAGGCCTGGACCTCAACATTCCCATAGTGGAAAAGAATGAAGGAATACCACAACACACCTTAGCTCAGATCTAAATTCATCTAAGCATGCCATTCTAGGCCACTACAATCACCAAAGCAACTCTGTAATTAGTGTAAACACCCAAGTTCAGCCAAACCTGTGTTAACACAATGAGCTTTTAAGTACACGCTCCCTCAATCCCAAAGATGACTTCCAGACCATATGCAAGGCTTCAACATAATATAGAGTATTTGAAAAACATCATGTAACATACTGAAATCCAACAAATTCCTCTGCAAAAAACTTTCACCTACCACACATCCTTATCAGTATACTTAATTGTCTTTGTCATGCATTCTATCTCTAGAAATTGACTTCTGGAGTACCAAACCATGAACAAATTCAACAAAAAAAAGATATGAACCTTATAAGCACAATTCCAAAACCGCAAGACTTGAAGCCACTTTGCAGAGAAGTGCGGAGCAAAGACATTTCTCTCAGACACTTCTGCAAGACTCAGAAACATAGTCCACACACTGGTGAACACAACTTCCTCTACACAATGAACCGGAGCACCCAATTTGGAATATAACACCTATGAACATCTCTAAACAACATATCCAAACCACAAAGATAGATCTTAAATATAGAGGAAATGCGGAGCAAGACCAAAACACTACTCTGTAAGCCAAATTGCCACTTCACCACACTGTTTCCTTTATTAATCAAATTTTCTCAAAAGAACTTGGAAACCAACCAACAGAAACATATTCTCAACATCTTTAGCACCTTTACAAAGTAACCAAATCATCATCAACAAAGCATCTCCTACCATTGCAACAACCTCGTCTCTACTCAACCAGTTGACACAATTGACACTAATGACAACACAAGAATGTTGACATCAATGACAACACCGATAGCACATACTTGCAACAATCTCCCCCTTTGTCATTGATGGGAACACATAATGTGAAAACTGTTAATACATCATCATCCTCAATATTATGCTCCATACTAGCTCTTTTCCTTTTTCCTTCTTTCTCCCCCTCAGCTTGCTACTCTCTTCTTAACAACTGACCCTTTCCTTTTTCACATTGCTCTCTCTCCCCCTTTGACATCAATGGCAAAGGGCTACACCTTTCTCACATTTTCAAACTTGTTTCTTCTCACTCTCACTCTGCAACATCATTTCTTTTATTGTTCTACATACTCCCCCTTAGAAGCAACCAAACATTAGAACTTCCTCCCCCTTACTGCAACAACCAACACGACCACTACCTACTCCCCCTGAGTGGTAGCCTCCAAAATCAATCCAGATTAAAGAATGAATCTTGAAAACCATTGGACTAATGCATCTAGTTTAAAGGAGGGGCAGTAACCCCTAACTTCTCCCAGAGATACTCAAATGTATGCTTAGGAAGAACCTTGGTGAATATGTTAGCAACTTGATCCTTTGTAGGCACATACTCAAGCTTCACTTCATTCTCTACAACCTTCTCCCTTAGAAAGTGATACCAGATTGAGATATGTTTGGTTCTTAAGTGCATCACCAAATTCTTTGAAATGTTAATAGCACTGGTATTATCACAGAAGATAGGAATTGGCTCATCATATACAATACTGATATCCTTCAAAGTTTACTTCATCCACAACACTTGTGTGCAACAAGATGTTGCAGCAATATATTTTTCCTCTATAGTAGATAAAGATATTGAATATCGCTTCTTACTTAGCCATGACACCACTCTGTCTCCAAGAAAGAATGCACCACCACTTGTACTTTTCCTATCATTTACACATCCAACCCAATCTGCATCTGTGTAAGTGCTTAGAGTAAAGTCATTATCCTTTGGATACCACAAGCCATGATCTGAAGTGCCCTTTAAGTATCTAAATATCCTCTTCACTACTACAACATGTGACTCTTTGGGATCTTCTTGAAATCTAGCCACAAGAAAAAATACATGCATAATATCTGGTCTAGTAGCAGTTAAGTATAATAATCCTCCAATCATCGAACAAATACTTGTCTAATCTTGCATACCAAGCTTTGGTGGCTTTCTTCAGTCCATGCAGTGCCTTCTTCAACCTGCAAACCATATCTGGTTTATCTTACAATTGAAATCCATTTGGTTGTTCTATGTAGACTTCTTCTTCCAGTTCACCATTCAAGAAAGTAGACTTCACATCCATTTGATATACCTTGAAATACTTATGTGTTGCAAAGCCAAAAACATCCTAATGGCCTCCATTCATTCCACTAGAGCATAAGTTTCCTCATAGTCTATTCCTTCTACTTGTGAGTAACCTTTGCACACAAGTCTTGCCTTGTTTCTTGCCACTTCTCCATTCTCATTTAGTTTGTTCTGGAATACCCAATTAGTTCCAATCACATTTTTGTTTTCTAGTCTTGAGACAAGTTCCCAAGTCTGATTCTTTTCAATCTACATTAGTTCTTCTTCCATAGCCTTAATCCAACACTCATCCTTGCATGCTTCAGTCATTATTTTAGGTTCAACTTTAGAGAGTAAACATAGATTTACATGTTCTTCAATAGCTTTACTTCTTGTCAACACACCTTTGTTCTTGTCATCAATGATTTGATCTTCAGAATGATGCTTCTGCACATATTTGGAATTTTTAGGAGTCTTTTCTGGAGCTTCTTCTTCTTCTTCAGTCTATGCCTCCTTTTTATCAGCATTTTCTTCTTCTCTACAAGAGGACTCATTTGAATCTAATTCATCTCCATTAACTTCTAAACTCTTTTGTAGATCTTCATCAACTTTGACATTTGCACTCTCAACAATCCTTATTAACCTCTTGTTGTAGCATCGGTAAGCTTTGCTTTTAGTAGAGTACCCAAGGAAGATACCTTCATCAAACCTTGCATCAAACTTTCCTAGGTTTTCTTCATCCCTTCTGATATAACATTTGCTTCCAAATACTGTGAAGTACTTAATAGTAGGAATCCTTCCATACCATAGCTCATAAGGAGTATTAGTATTGTTTGCCTTTGCTTGCACTCTGTTCGTATGTAAACAATAGTATGAATTGCTTCTCTCTAGTATACCTTTGGTAGGTTTGCTTCTTTTATCATTGTTCTTGTAGCTTCTTGAACAATCCCATTCTTTCTTTCAACCACTCCATTCTACTGAGGAGTCCTAGGGGTAGATAAGTGCCTCTTTATTCCATGATTCTCACAAAACATGATAAATTCATTAGAGGTGAACTCTCCACCTCTGTCAGACCTCAAACATCTAAATCTCATATCCATTTCATTCTCAACCATGACTTTGAATGCTTTGAACTTATCTAGGGCTTCAGATTTTTATTTGAGAAAAGTAACTCATGTCATTCTAGAATAATCATCAATCAGTAGCATGAAATACCTATCACCTTGAAAACTCCTTACCTTGGTACCATAAAGATCTGTATGCACCAATTCCAATAGTCCAGTAGAAGATTGATCCTTGACTTTGAAACTTCTTCTTTCTTTCTTTCCAATTTTCATTCCTTACAAACAACACTGATAGGCTTTGTAATCTTTGGTAAATCTCTCACAGCTTGAGAAGAACTAATTCTTACCAGGCTATCAAAATTGATGTGATGTACAATCTTCTATTTCATATCCAACTCTCACTAATCTAGGTCATGAAGCAATAACAATCACCACCTTTGAGCTCATAAACATTTCCATCTGTCCTCTTTCAAGTAGCTATTATAGTTCTGGAATCTTTTCTGATCTCACAACCATCATCCTGAAACACAAGATTGTATTCTTTGCTACACATTTGTCTAATACTCAAGAGGTTATGCTTTAAACCATTAACATAAAGAACATCATTAGTATTATTCTTGCCATCAAAATTAATTGAGCCTTTTCCACATATCTTAGCAGTTGTATCATCACCAAATCTAACTAGTCCTCCATCATATTTTTCAAGTTTAACAAACTTACTTTTATCACCGGTCATATGATTTGAGCATCCAATGTCAATAACCCAATAATTATTTTCTTGTGTAGTAAGAAATGAAGATATCAAAGTGCTTTCAGCATTAAAACTTTCCTCTGGAGCCTTTTCCTTCACATATTTCCCAGAGTTAGTAGAAATAGTATCATCTCTTAAAGCTATGAATAGACATTCATTATCCTCATTATTCTCATAATCAGATTCATCATCAGATATACTTGCATCTTCTCTAACATAGTAGCTTTTCTTAGGCACCCTACTTTTGTTCTCCCTATTCTTTCTCCTCAAAATTCTTTCCAAACATCTTGAAGCATAATGACCTATCTTGCCACAATTGAAACACTTGAAAGGCAACTTACCACTGTACTTACCTATATCCAATTTCATTCTTCTCAAAAAATTAGCTTCCAAATCATCTAAATCCTCCTGATTTGATTCCACAATCTTCTCAGATTTGCCATCCTTGAAGGCAGATGTAATGTCCCCTTCTCGTAAGTCCTAATTTCACAATCTTGCACACGATTTCAACTCGCAAAAAGAGAACATTAGTACACTAAACCCTCTTTGATGCTCAACTAATTGAAATAGATGTAAGAAGTATTCAAATCATATAGTAACATTGCTCTTATAATCTTATGATTAACAGCAAATATACATTTCACTTCTTTATCAATAATCTCATGATCATTACACATTTCTATTTCTAATGTTATAATCATTATCATTATATATTTCACATGTTCCCTCAATAATCTTAAGTTCACTATTAATATATATATTTCATATCATTAAATGTCATGATCACTACCAATTTACATTTCACAATCTCTATCATTATCCATGCATTAATCATTAATTTCATATGAGATGAGTGATATGATGTCTTTGCCACTTACCATTATGGGTCCACTATTCTTATCCTTTGACTTGAGAGTACCTTTTATACCCTGCTGAGTCAAGGCCACTATGATAATCCTTGGTACGAGGGATGCCTTTTGCACCAGTTGTAGCCAAGGCCTCTATATCATAATCCTTTGCACAAGGGGTACCTTTTGTACCAAATGTGACAAAGGCTAGTATATAATAATCCTTTGCACAAGGGGTACCTTTTGTTCAATATGTTTTACAACTGTTATGTCTTATTTCATGTAATATCTAGCTTTTTCATTATGAGAAATTCACTTATCTATGTTCATTATATCATTGAATTAGACATTAAACAATTTAATGCAAAAAAGAAATATTGAATGTAAATTACATACCTTGTTATGGTTGATATGACTTTGTGGCTGAATAGATGTGGTTCAGCCTACAGAAATAATGATAATATATGTATATATGCTATAACAATGATCAGCAATTACTCAATTTCTAATTATAAAAAGGGTGCCTGAATATATGGCAGGGGCACTATTATTGTAATGTTATGAATGCACTTTTCTGGAACTTATACTTATTATCTATTGTAATAATGAGTAAGTATTGATATCTGCTAAAAGAAGGATCACGGCTCTCTCTTGGTGATCGATTCCTTATGATTCAATGCTTCACTACCAAATGATCCTTGGTGTAATTGAACAATAATCCTCAGACCTCTACATAATCCTCAATGAGTTTCAACATCTTCAACCTAAACATAGAAGGTGGCACTCCAAAGTTGATATTTCTGGATCCTCAAGTTGACTCCTTAGGATGCACAATTCGTGCCACCCACAGTGATTCATCTCTATCAACAATCAACGATCATACTTGTAACAATCTCTAATTCCCATATTTACATGGAACTATCATTTCTATTTGTATATCCCTAATTTCCTATTGATGGACTGTTATGTCTGAGTCCATCTAGGTGAGAATCCCCCCTGATCCATTGATAACAATCGATATTTATATGCTTGGAGGATGGTTCCACGAATCCCTTTCCAAGAGATGTCACTTTACATAGTGATCTCTTTTCTTTATATTGTATGATTTGTTTATTATTGGGGTCATTGTTTGATAAGGGGATATGTTATTAGTTGCTGCCTAATCATGATGACAACTTATGTTATGCTAACTGCAATTCTAAACTGATCACCCCATATAAGTCTTCCTTATTTGGTACATGATCGCTGACCTTAGTCTTTGGTCATAAATGCTATGCATAGATAGTTCCTTGTATGCACTGCCTTAAGCCTTTCGCTTGGAGAGTGTCTGTCGCCCATAATGGGGAATCGTCATAATGATATTATTTGATTTATTCTATGATAATATTCAATTCATTAATATATTATATAAATTATAATTATTATAATTATAATAATATAATATTTATATTTGGGCTTGTGTTTATTAAACATAATAAAAATAGTATTATTTATTATATTTAATAATACACGTAATTATTTGAGTTGCCTGAAAGCAACTTCTATCTTTTATGATGTTTAAATCTTTAATTTAAACAAGGCCTTAATATTGAGCTATGACAACAATCTCAATCTTTGCACTACTTGTACCAAATTCTCTTATTTCAAAAGTAGTTAAGGTGCTAAGAAACTGATCTTTGGTAAATTGATTCAGATTTTGTAATTCTTCAATAACAGAAACCTTATAAATGTAAGATTTAGGAAGAGTTCTGAGTACCTTCAATATCACTTATTTTTCATCCAGCTTTCCACCAAGACGTTTGATTCCATTGACAACTTCATCCACCCTCTGTAAGCAGCTTGTAATCTTTTCATCTTCAGACATTTACATGGTTTCAAACATGAGCTTTAAATTCTTCATTTTAGCTTTCTTGACCTTATCATCTCCTTCATGAATACTTTCTAACTTTTCCCATATTTCATTAGCAGTTTTTAGATCCATGACTTTCACTAATTTAGAATTAGAAAGACCACTTAAAAGATCATACCTTGCTTTACCATTGATTTCATAGTCCCTGACCTCATTCGTAGTACTCAGACCATTATCAGGTATTGTATATTCAGTCATTGTGGACTTCCAAATGTCATATCTAAGAGAAATCAGATAACCTTCCATCCTTATTTTCCAGAAAGCATAGTTTTATCCATCAAATTGGGGAACATCCTTCTTATGCACCATCTCAGATTTACCTTAAGTGGTTAAGCTCTTTTCCAAGGAACCTGGCTCTAATACCAATTGTTGAATGCACAAGACAACTGAGAGGGGGGTGAATCAGTTGTAGCTTAAAATTCCAAAACCCTCACACACATTCAAATCCACATTAATCCAATTAACCTTTAAACTATTATGATGATTAACCATGAAAAGAAAATAACAGAAACTAAATCACAACAACACCATACACAAGAGAACACCAGATTTTATGTGGAAAACCCAAGAAGGGAAAAACCATGCAGTGAGGATTAGCTCACAATATAAAGTAGTATCAACATCAAATTACAAAAGGCACACTACTAGAGGGCTCACTGCCCAAAAGAAAGGCCCACTGCTAAAGGGCTCACTACCTAGAATGAAAGAGATAGAAGAGGTGGCTCACTGCCAGAGTTGAACTATTATAATTGCATCTAATATATGCAAGGAGTATAGTTCCAATGAAGCTCAATATTCATCACAACATCAACATCATCTCTGTAGCATCACTGAAGAATAGTAGACACCTTCTACTCACTGCATCTAGTAGTCTAACACATGAAATCTTGTACTGTACCACACATTCAACCACTCTGTTATTCACATCATATCCCTTGTATGCACCCTTGATCATGATCCCTTGACACTTATTTATACCATCATCAACCTTGAAAGCATTCTCCAAGGTCAGCAAAGCACCTTAGTTTCTCAGATTTAGATTAGGTCTGGACCTAAACATTCCCGTGGTGGAAAGGAATGAAGGTGGACCACAACACACCTTATCTTGGATCTAAATTCATCCAAGCACACCACTCCATGCCTCTACAATCACCAAAGCAACTCCGCAATTAGTGTAAACACCCAAGGTTGGCCAAACCTATGTTAACACAATGAGCTTTTAGGTACACACTTCCTCAATCCCAAAGATGACTTCCAGACCACATGCAAGGCTTCAACATAATCTAGAGTATTCTACAAACATCGTGAAACATCTTGAAATCCAACAAATTCCTCCAGAACAACTTTCACATGTCGTACATCCTTATTAGTATACTTAACTGTCTTTGTCATGCACTCTATCTCTAGAAATCAACTTCTGGAGTACTAAACCATGAAAAACTTCAACAAAAGAAAGATATGAACCTTATAAGCACAATTCCAGAATCACAAGACCTAAAGCCACTTTGTGGAGAAATGCGGAGAAAAGACATTTCTCTCAGACACTTCCGCAAGACTCAAAAACATAGTCCACACACTGGTGAACACAACTTCCTCTGCACAACAAATCGGAGCACCAAATTTGGAATATAACACCTATGAACATCTTTGAACAACATATCCAAACCATACAAATAGATCTTAAATATAGAGGAAATGCGGAGCAAGACCAAAACACTACCCTGTAAGCCAGACTACCACTTCACCACACTGTTTCCTTTATTAATCAAATTTTCTCAAAAGCACTTGGAAACCAACCAACATAAAGATATTCTCAACATCTTTAGCACCTTTATGAAGTAACCAAATCATCATCAGCAAATCATCTCATACCACTGCAACCTCAACCAGTTGACACTAAAGCATGTTGACAACAATGACAACACCGATAGTACATACTTGCAACAGTTGCAACTACAATATCTGACAAAATTACCATATCCTTTATGCTTTGATGGATGTCAATACCATGTTCCAAAGATCCCATTTTGGCATATGAAGGGAAGATGTTGGCTAAGGTTGTGGAATTTGGCTTTACAGCTCTCAATTTCATTTTCTTACAATTTTCTAAAGCCTTATTAACAAATCCATTTTGTGCATATCTTGCAATTACTAGATTCTATGAGATGGCATCTCTTTGAGGTGTTCTATCAAATAGTTCATGTCCCTTGTCTATGCTTTCACACTTTGTATACATGTCTACTAGGGTAGTTGCAACTATAACAGATCTAACAAAATTCCCATATCCTTTATGCTTTGATGGATGCCCATACCCTATTCCAAAAATCCCATTTTGGCATAGGTAGGGAGGATGTTGTCTAAGTGTTATGTAGGAAAAGAGGGTTTGTTGATTTTATTGATAGTTTAGTTAGATCCTCCTTTCACTACATACATTCAAGGACATTAAACTAGGTTGAATCACAACTTTTGCAAGAGAACTCAGCTACATGTTTGGTGTCACTTGGAATGACAAGGAAATTTGGAAATTTGTTGATTAATTTTTTAAACCTTAGTCCGATTAAGCTCAAAACCCTAATTATAAAAAATTGTAAGCAAACGGACGAAACCTGACAAATGCTTGCATAGGAGGGCACTAAACGCAAATTGGATACATACTAGATTTTGGGTTTCAAGATGTAGAAATTTTGAGGTCAAAAGAGTAGGTGCCCAATACCAAGGTGGTGCTTTTTCTAGAGGCCAGGAGCCAAATATGTTGTAGACTGTGCCTGCTCAGGGATTTCTGACAGTGCAAAAATGGAGGTCAAAAGAGTGGGCACCCTTGACTTTTTAGGGATATTTTTTGACTTTTTATTTAGATCTAGAATCCTTATGCTCTGCAATGATCCTCTGCAACTTCTCTCCACAAGATTTGACACCTATCACCTACAATCACAAGAGAGGGTTTGGGGGTTGTGGTGTTTAGGAGCTTGCCTCGATCAAGCCCCGAAATGGCATTCAAGCATTCCAACATCGTTGTTAGATAGAGAGTGCGTGTCCTTGGTGGACAGAGGCAAAACAAATGATGAATTGATTGATTGAAGCACAAAGTAAATGTCACCTCAGAGGTGAAGCTCTCATGGGGAGATGAAGATCTTTCACACCATGAGGAATGGATTGATGAAGACAAATCTGTAACAAACAAATACAAACACAACACAATACTGCTCTGCAACACAATGAAAGCCTTGAGTATCCTTAGCACAAGATCACAAATTTGCATTATCTATCTAGTTGTAAAATGAATTCCTAAACATGATTATATATGCATTCCTGCTATAATTTCATAATTCAAACTTGAGATGCCGACAAGGGAAACCTTTAATGGTCACGTTGCCGACATTTAAATTTTGGGCCCCAAAAAAATAGGGCAAGACAAGGGCGTAGGCGTCCTTATCCAGGGTCCTATTTCAGGGTTGGACTAATCTCAAGATGGTCCCCTTAGTCCCATTTGACATGGGTTTTAGGGGATTTTGCTCTGGGATTCATTTTGAACATGCATGATTAAATCTAAGGGACCTGGGAGCTAAACTTAGGAGGTAAAAGTCCTAGGGGACATTTTATGACATACCACTAAGGTTGTGGAATTTGGCTTTACACCAGCCCATTGCATTTTCTTGAAAGTTTCTAAATCCTTATGAACAAATCCATTTTGTGGATATCTTGCAATTATTGCATTCCATGAGATGGCATCTCTTTGAGGTGTTCTATCAAACAGTTCACCTGCCTTGACTATGCTTCTACACTTTACATACATGTCTACTAGGGTAGTTGCAACTACAACAGATCTAACAAAATTCCCATATCATTTATGCTTTGATGGATGTCCATACTGTGTTCCAAAGATCCCATTTTGGCATAGGTAAGGAGGATGTTGGTTAAGGTTGTGCAATTTGGATTTACACCTGCCAATCACATTTGCTTGAAAGTTTCTAAATCCTTATCAACAAATCCATTTTGTGCATATCTTGTAATTATTACATTCCATGAGATGGCATCGATTTGAAGTCTTCTGTCAAAACAATTCACATGCCTTGTCTATGCTTCGACACTTTGCATACATGTCTACTAGGGCAGTTGCAACTACAACATTTGAAAAAATTCCCATATCCTTTATGCTTTTTATTATAAGATTAGTTAGAATTACAAGCGTGGTGAAGAATATAATATTCAGGAGTAAATTGTAAGTCATAAGAATTTTGTGGATATCTTATTGGGAAGTATACTTGTAACTTGAATTGAATTTGCAACACATTAGGTAAGGTATGCAATGTGTTTGAATTTTGATCCCTTAGTATTATAATTTTTTTATCAACCAATATTGTCCATATTGGCGTGCAAAGTCAAACTTTATTCTCAAAAGAATTTTCTAGAATGTCAATATGAATTGTTTACTAGACAATTGAATCCAAGAAACAATAGTGGAATTATGAATATTGAAGCTAACTTTTATTTGGCTAACAAATAAATATATTGTGAACCTATTTGCAACAACTTATGATATGGTTTTCATATAATTAGTTTTTGTATATAAATTATTAGTTAAATTTTACACTTTTATGTTAAGAAAAATATTGAATATGAAACATAAATAAAGCATTTTTGTTAAGAGAATGGTGTGTACAAGGAAAGGTGCATCCAATCATAGGATTTATCATTTAGGCCTTTATAAGTTTTTTTTAGATGAATCTAACAATTCATAGTTTGAATCATATAAGGAAACATAATTTGTTTATGCTAAATTATTACATTGATGCTAAGTGTTAGTTAACATATTTGTTGTACTCTTCTTTTTGTATACATCTCACAACAATCATGACATTGAAACTACTAGATTTGATATGATAATCATAGATAATTTCTCATCTTACATGTTAGACATATCTTCATTTCACCTTCTATATGTTTGACATCATTTTCCTACCTGTTGACCTATTTTCCTCTGTCCAGAGTCAAATAGTTCACCTTGAAAATTTTCTGGATATCCCTTGGAATATGGTTCTGCAGGCCTTGATCCCTCCAAATCCTCAAAATGTTGTCCTATTTTGCTCCTTAGCCAAATAGCCCAAATAAAAAAATCTCTAAGTATTTTCCTTACTTTAAGCCCTAGGTCATTTCTTGTCATATTATGCTAAATCTTTGCAATATTTTACTAATACCGCATCCCAATGGATATGTCTAATGAACCCTTGTGGGCTTGCGGGAGCTAGGGTGCAATATCGTCATTTACCACATTACCACGACCGTCAATTGAAATTCTTGTGGGCTTGCGAGAGCTAAAAGGTAGTCTAAACTGTTGGATTTAGGACAGACAACTAAGAGGGGGAGAATCAGTTGTTACCAAAATCTCAGTTCTTTATTTATTTTAAGCCTTCTTAAATATCAACAGCATATCAGATATTAATCATGGAAGCATAATGCAATAATTCAAGAGCAGAAACAAATTCAACACATATAACACCAAATTTTTGACGTGGAAAACCTGATTAAGGGAAAAACCATGGGGTGATTAACCCAAGATTGTATTCTCTGTTAGAAGAATAAAGATGAATAAAATGGCACTTGCCAATTAGGGCTTACAGCCCAAGTACACTGCTCACAAGAGGCCTACTGCCTACAGGAGACACACTGTCTACAGAAGATTAAATATTACATACTTGAACTGGAGATTAGCATCTTCACAATGCTTGAGTCAGTTTCATTTAAGCTCAATACCTCTACTCTACTCTTTTCTACTCTTCTCTACCACTTTCTCATCACGATCACAAAGATACTTTTGAAAGAATTCACAACTCTTATTTATACATGACATCGACTTTGGAATGATCATCAAATTCGGCACAACATATACTTATTTTATTTACAGAGCAATTACACAAATACAACTTGACTTATCATGCGCATCACTACAATGTCAGCCACACACAGCTAGGACTTCAATCATCTTTGAGGAACATGCCATGCTTTGAAAAACATCTTCAAGATCATCCACAACATGCACAAATCATCCTGTCAGCCAGAACTGGGAAGAACACCAATTGTCGAAAACTAAATCTTCATTCCCAAGCTCAATCATCAATGCAGACTGCCAACATGAACTAGACACAATCTAGAGACCACCACAAGCTTGCTTGAATCACAAAGAACATCCACACCACTTCTGCTTACTATAATCAATCACATCTTCACCCGGAACCTCAAGAACATAGTCAATCATTACTGTCATAATAGAAGGTTTGCTTGTGGACCTCCAAACCATGAACCAATTAAATTGTTGATGAACATTAGCTTCCCAAACATGCCATCAAATCCGTAGAACATGATATTGTATTTCTAGATCTCACCAGACTTATTTGTGTCACTCTGTCACCTCTGAATAGTTGCTAGAACTAGTTTTACTCAAATGGCCATAACTTCTCCAAAAATTCCTGCGGACCTCTCAGATCTTGTCTAGAGGATCTTCAGACACATATCTAAAAACCCTTTGATGCACATACTCTGATCTTTATCAGGATGGGAACTTCACTTCATAAAACTTCCCTGTCTTCACTGTTCTTCTCTATTTTTAATGGGGCTAATTTTCTCAATATTCTTAGCACACAACTCATCTAATCTTTGACATTAATGCAACATGAGTATGTTGACATCAATGACAACACCGGTTAGGTCCATACTTGCAACAATCTCCCCCTTTGTCATTGATGGCAACATATGATGTGAAAAACTATTTTAACCATCAAGACAGGAACTTCTCCTTACTGACTGACATAGCTCCCCCTATCAATAGTAGTCATTCACATGTCTTCTCTTTCTTTTACTACTCCTCATTTGATCAGCAACCACTTTTGTTTTTCACATGCCTTTTCTCCCCCTTTGATATCAATAGCAAAGGGCACATACTTGCATCAATATTTCAAAATCATACAAACTTCTCCCCCTACGTAGCAGCTTCTTATCATCAATCTGGACTACAAGATATGACTGTGAGATCCACTAGATTGATGCACATCAGTGCACCTTAATTTAGAACCGGAGGGGTAATAACCCCTAACTTCTCCCTAAGAAACTCAAAAGAGTCTTTAGGTAGAGGTTTAGTAAAGATTTCTGGAATCTGATCCTTTGAGGGCACAAACTCCAATCTGACTTCATTCTTGTTCACCTGCTCTCTCAAAAAGTGAAACTTGATATATATATGGTTTGTCTTTGAATGCAACACCAGATTTTTTGATATATTTATTGCACTAGAATTATCACAGAAGATTGTGATAGGTTCTTCATACTCCACTCTGATATCTCTTAGCATTTGCTTCATCCATAATACTTGAATACAACTACCTGTTGCTGCAATATACTCTACTTCTATAGTGGACAGAGATATTGCCTCTTGTTTCTTACTCAATCAAGAAACTAATCTTTTCCCCAAAAAGAATACACCACCACTGGTACTCTTCTGATCATCCACATCTCCTGCCCAATCGGCATCTATATATGCATGAAGAGAGAAATCATGGTCCCTAGGATACCATAAAGCATACTCAACTGTTCCCTTCAGATATCTGAGAATTCTCTTGATTGCCATGACATGAGACTCTCTAGGATCAGCTTGAAATCTGGCAACAAGACCAACAACATTCATAATATCAGGTCTAGTTTGAGTGAGATAGAGCAGTCCTCCAATCATTGACATGTACTTTTTTTGATCATCCTTAGGAGATTCATCATCTTTGTTCAATTTACACCCGGTTGCCATGGGAGTATTCATTGGCTTTGAGTCTTCCATCCCAAATTTATTTAACAATTCTTTCACATATTTGGTCTATGATATGAAGATTCCTTTCTTTGTTTGGGTGATTTGCAGACCCAAGAAGAAATTCATTTCCCCAAACATAGACATCTCAAATTCACTTTTCATTTGATTTGTAAAAGTCTTGCACATACTATCTTTTCCTCCAAAAATGATATCATCAACAAATACTTCTACAATCAAGATATTTTCATGGTCAATTTTGAAGTACAAGTTACTGTCAACAGTACCTTTGTTGAAACCAATCTTCAAAAGATGTTTATCCAATCTTTCATACCAGGCTCTTAGGGCTTGTTTGAGTCCATACAAAGCTTTCTTCAACTTGCAGACCAAATCACCATGATCAGACAATTGGAATCCATTCGGTTGCTCAATGTATGCCTCTTCTTCCAAATCACCATTCAGGAAGGTAGACTTGACATCCATCTGATATACTTTGAAATCCTTGAAGGCAGCAAAAGAAAGAAATAATCTAACTTCTTCAATTCTTGCCACTGCAGCAAAAGTTTCTTCAAAGTCAACTCCTTCTACTTGAGAATAACCCTTACAGACCAATCTAGCTTTGTTTCTGACTACTTCACCATCTTCATTCAGTTTATTCCTGAAGATCCACTTAGTCTCAATCACATTTTTGTCCTTAGGTCTAAGAACAAGATCCCAAGTGTGATTCTTTTCAATCTGCATCAATTCTTCATTCATTGTTTTAGCCCAACTTTCATCATTGCATGCTTCACTTACTATTTTTGGTTCAATCTTTGAAATCAAACAATACTTTACTGAATCTTGAGCAATTTTCCTTCTTGTTTGAACACCTTTGCTTCTATCTCCTATGATCTGATCTTCAGAATGATTCAGTCTTACATACCTGGGAGTCTTGGGATTCTCTTGTACTTCTAATTCTTGGACAGGCTCTTCCAAGCATGTCTCTTCCTCTTGTATATCCAGATTCTCTGGATCAGTCTGAATCTGAACTAGAGTGGGGACTGGCTCTCCTTGATTTGAGACATTATCCTAATCATCTTCTTCATATTCATAATACCTTGAGGGATTTTCCATGCCTTCATCAACCTTCACATTTGTACTTTCTACAATCTTTCTCAATCTCTTATTGTAACATCGGTATGCTTTGCTTTGAGTAGAATAACCCAAGAATATTCCTTCATCACTTCTAGCATCAAATTTGCCAAGGTCTTCATCTCTTTTGATATAACATATACTACCAAAGACTCTGAAATACTTCACAGTAGGAGTGATGCCAAACTAAAGTTCATAAGGAGTCTTACCAGTATTACTTCTTATTTGTACTCGATTAGGAGTATAGATAGCAGTGCTTATAGCTTCTCTCTAGTAGATTTGAGGAACATTTGCTTGTATCATCATGGTTCTAGATGCTTCCTGGATGGTCTGGTTCTTTCTCTCCACAACTCCATTCTGTTGTGGAGTTCTTGGAGTAGATACATGTTTCTTTATCCCATGTTTCTCACAAAATTCTTTGAACTCTCCAGATGTGAATTCACCACCTCTATCAGACCTGAGACATTTTATGTTTAGCCCAATTTCATTTTCTACCATAGCGTTGAATATTTTGAACTTTTCAAGTGCTTCAGCTTTCTCTTTCAGAAAAGTCACCCACATCATCTGGGAGTGGTCATCAATTAGCAACATGAAATATCTATCACCTTGCAGACTCCTGATTCTTGCCGGTCCACATAGATCAGTGTGTACCAAGTCCAACAATCTGGTAGAGGATTGTTCTTTACTTTTAAAAGTGACTCTGTTCTGCTTACCTAACTAACATTCTTTACACAAACTGTTAGTAGGTTCCACCAGTCTTGGAAGATCTCTTACAGCTTGAGTGTTTCTTATCTTGATGATATTATCAAAATTTACATGATACATTCTCCTATGCCACAACCAACTCTGGTCAATTTGAACAAATAAACAACTCTTGTCAGTACCAACCGAGTGGAAGATGTTACCTTTTATCTGAGTATCGGATGCAATCTCAATTCCAAAGCTTTCAAAGATCTTGCATTTTCCATTTTTGAAATGGAGATCATAGCCTTTATCCACCATCTATCCAACACTGAGAAGATTATGCTTCAGACCTTCAACATACAGAACATCACTGGTTTTGTTCTTTCCATCAAAAGAAATAGTTCCTCTGCCTTTGATTCTGCTAGCAGAATTATCACCAAATTTTACAACTCCTCCTTCATACCTTTCAAAATTTATGAACTTGTTCTTATCACCAGTCATATGATGGGAGCATCCACTGTCAATGACCCATTCATCATTTTCTTCAACCGGAGTAGCCAGAGCCCTTTCTATCTTAAGATTGGTAGATTCAATATGCATTGGATCTTCTTCCTTGATGGCAATAAACACCCAGTCACTTCCAGATTTGGTTCCTATCTTGGATTCATCATCTGTTACTCCTTCATCATCATCTTCTTGAACATAGTAACACTTCTTTTGAAATCTTGATCTATTAGGGTTAGGCCTTGAAAATCTTTCTGAACATCTCGAGGCAAAATGACCAATCTTGTTGCAATTGAAACATTTGAAAGGCAATTTTCCTTCATACTTACCGGATCCTCTTGGCAATTTTTTTACAATAAGGGCTTCAAGTTGAGCAGCTTCTGCCTCATCTTCTTCTAGATCTTTTCTTGCTTTTTCATACCATGATAATTTCTTTGAGGAACTTTCTCTTGGATCATACCTTTGTTTACCTTTTGTAGAGGTACTAGCTTTGAATGCAAATTCAATCTTGGGAGGAGCATCTCCAAACTCAGCCAATTCAAATGCAGCTAACTTCCCAACCAATTGATCCCTTGTAATATTAGATAAAGATATGAATTCCTCAATAGCAGCAACCTTGTGTTTGTAAGCAGGAGGTAAGGATCTGAGAACTTTGGCAACAATCTCATCTTCATCCAAAGTTCCACCAGCACATCTAATACCACAAACAAGCTCATTTACTTTTGGCATAAATGTAGTGATATTCTCATCTTCATTCATCTTCAAGTTTTTGAATTTTCCTTTCAGACTTTGTAGCTTGGCACATTTAACATATTTGTCTCCTTCATGCAGAATTTCCAATTTTGACCAAATTTCATATGTAGTTTTTAAATCCATAATATTTGTCAGCTTTGTATTAGATAAGGCGATTAGTAAGGCTTCTCTAGCTCGAAGATTATCTTCAGCATTTCTAATTTCATCTAGAGTTGATGGACCATTCTTTGGAGGAATATACTCTTGTATGGTCATGTTCCAATACTGAAATCCCATACATTCCAAGTGACATTCCATGTGGCTTTTCCAAAGAGTGTAGATCGTTCCATCAAACCTTGGACTATCCTTCTTGTAGGAAGACATCCTGGATCTCCTCAACCAGTTAATCTCTTATAGAGGAACTTAGCTCTGATACCAATTGTTGGATTTAGGACAGACAACTGAGAGGGGGGGTGAATCCGTTGTTACCAAAATCTTAGTTCTTTATTTATTTTAATCCTTCTTAAATGTCAACAGCATATCAGATATTAATCATGGAAGCATAATGCAATCATTCAAGAATAGAAACAAATTCAACACATATAACACCAACATGAACTAGACACAATCTAGAGACCACCACAAGCTTGCTTGAATCACAAAGAACATCCACACCACTTCTGCTTACTATAATCAATCACATCTTCACCCAAAACCTCAAGAACACAGTTAATCATTACTGTCATAATAGAAGGTTTGCTTGTGGACCTCCAAACCATGAACCAATTGATTTGTTGATGAACATTAGCTTCCCAAACATGCCATCAAATCAGCAGAACATGATATTGTATTTCTGGATCTCACTAGACCTATTTGTGTCACTCTGTCACCTCTGAACAGTTGCTAGAACCGGTTTTACTCAAATGGCCATAACTTCTCCAAACATTTCTGCGGACCTCTCAGATTTTTTCTAGAGGATCTTTAGACACATATCTAAAAACCCTTTGATGCGCATACTCTAATCTTTATCAAGATGGGAACTTCACTTCATAAAACTTCCTTGTCTTCACTATTCTTCTCTATTTATGATGGGGCTAATTTTCTCAATATGCTTAGCACACAACTCATCTAATATTTGACATCAATGCAACATGAGTATGTTGACATCAATGACAACACCGGTTAGGCCCATACTTGCAACAATTGAAAATCTTGCAGGCTTGCGAGAGCTAAAAGGTTATTTCTTGTCATATTATGCTAAATCTTTGTAATATTTTACCAATACCACATCCCCACAGATATGTCTGATGAACCCTTGTGGTCTTGCGGGAGCTAGGGTGCAATATCATTGTTTACCACATTACCATGACCGTCAATTAAAAATCTTGTGGGCTTGCGGGAGCTAAAAGGTAGTCTAAACAACTTATCGCAACACCACAACAGTGTGTATGAAGTGTGACAGGCCAGCAGTAAGGATCTAACTGTAGATTAGATAATGCAAAACGAGGAAAAACACCAAATCAAATGCAATAAAACAAGAGATTATACCTCACATACACAACCTAATCCCATCAAGGGAAGGAGGAGCCTTTGCACCCAAATGAAGCTCCCAAGACCAAGATTGTCCCTAGACTATTGATCCAAATGTGAAATGCCCTTCAATTGTGCAACTCACTATTAACTCAAAGGTGATTTTGGCATGGCAACTTTGCATGAAAATGGATGATGAAAATGACTTGTGAGAGGTTGTATTTATAGACTTTTGGAGAGGATTTTGATCCAAGGGTGGAGATTGATTGGAGAGATCAATGGTGGAGGATGAAAGTGAGGTGGAGGGCCTAGATTTGATCTTGGAAGATGGAGGGCTAGGAATAAAAGTAAATCTTTTATTCATTTTTGGGAAAGGGGTGAATAAATGAGGTTGGGTGAGATGGATTATTTATGAATTAAAAATTCACATGGGGAAGGGTAAAATGAATTAAAAATTCATTTGGGGAAGAATGGATATGACATGTGTAAGGGATGTGTAAGAGGAGTAAATGTGATTTGTGATTTATTTGAATTTTAAATTTGGGAGGTGTGGAGAGAAGTGCTAATGAGGATTTGACTTTCTTAATTAGGGTGATTAACCTAATTAATGTGGCTGGAATAAATTAGTAGAGGGATTAGAGGGGGGATAAGATTAATTAATTACTGATTTAATTAATTAATCCTAAGGCTAGAATGGGGTAGGCTAGAGTAGGCAATTAAATAATAGCTATTTAATTGTCTAGGGTAGGGATAGGCTAATTAGTAGGCTGGATTAATTAGTTAACATGGTTTTAACTAATTAATTAGATTTAGGGAAAATGGGGAATTGATTTAATAAATTTTGCATATTTATTAAATCACTTGGCTAAGGTTTGGACTATTGAATTAATAAAATTAATTCAATTTTGGGGATAGAATGGTGTGGATTTAGAAAATGAAAGGGGTGATTAATTAAATAAAAATTTAATTAATTAGTTGGAAAGGGAATTGGTAAGTTTAGGGATGTCGGGAGTCAGTTTGGTAGTCGAGACATTTTTAGGTGTCTACATTTGCCCCTCTTTGACGTGGCGTCAGGACCTAGGAGGGAAGTGGCGTCAGGTCGAAGAAAAATATACCCCAGCTGTCGGGAAGGAATGAGAGGGATAGGAGATGCCCCCTTGAGAGGTTAGCGGGAATATGAAAATTTTGCAGGTAAGTTCTCGAAAGGATGCGACAGAAGTGACGGTGGGAGAGGTGATGGAAAAAGAAGATGGTAGGAGGAAAAATGGAGGAAAAAGGCTGAGATCTGCACCCTGGAGGGAAAAGAAAGGGATGGAGGGATGACATGGCCCACTATATTAGGAAAAGTGGGCCTAAAGAGTGCCACATTGGCACACTTTGACCTTCTAGAAGAAAAGAGAAAGGAGAGATGGCTAAGCGCAACCCACAGTTCCCGCAACTTCATCATATCTCAGAGCGATTCCGAGAGGTCGGGCGGTCACCCAAGGCTGGACCCCAGGTAGGGCCTAACCCGAACTTTGTGATTTTTTATTTTACGCACATGTTTTTGGGTTTCGGGATATGGGTTTGGAGCGCATGGCACCATAGACAAGGCGGATTAGCGCAATCCTGCGAATTAGCACTATCCGCCAGGGTAGGGTAAGGCAATTTTTGTCGCCATTTTGGAGGAATATTGGCGCCATCTTCTGGATTGGCACCAAAACTCAGGGCGAAGCAAATATGGCATTTTGACGCCATATTATGGGTAGAACAGTGCTATCGTCTGGAATAGCGCCATAATGGGGAATAGCGCTATTATTAGTTTTAGCGCTAAAAGTTTAATTGACGCGAAAATGAAGTGCTGCGCCATCGTCTGGATTGGCACGATATAGGGCACGCAGTAGCGCCAATGTCTGCATTGGCACGCTACAGGGAGTGCAGTGGCGCCATTGTCTGTATTGGCGCGATAGGTAGGGGAAAGTAGCGCTATTTTTAAAATAGCACTTAGGGATTGTCTGTGTGGGGCCACATGATTTGGGCTTGTGAGACATTCAGAAGAAAACGGTGTGGGGGAAAAATAATTTTGTATCTAATGAAGAAGTGGTGGATGTAGGATACACGACGGTTTATACTGCAGTCGCGAGAGTGATGAGTGCGATCTGTGATGCCGCTGTTTGATGAGACATGGCGACCTCGACTTGCGAGACTGGGGCTTTGGATGGTGGTGGCAATGCCAGTGCTGCGAGCTCATAGAGCTCTGATGACGGCCGCAGTGGAGCGATACCGCAGCGAGACTTCCAGCTTTCTGCTGCCGATAGGAGAGATGACTATCACACTTGAGGATGTTTATCGCATCCTCAAGTTGCCGATTCATGGTCGACGTGTGAGGTATGACACGAGGAGGGGGCAGACTGCGTTGATCAGAGTGTTCGGAGCGGAGCACGTGGTATTTTCAGCAGACGAGAGGGAGATGGATTATGACAAGACGCTGGCGGTGGGTACAGATCCCTTTGCCTTATATTTGTGTGCGCTGATTGGAGGTGTGGTGCTGCCGAATAGGCGAGGCAGGGGTTTTCCTGTGGGCTGGGGTGGGATGATAGAGGGGATGGTGAGGCATGATACGGTCTATGCATGGGGCCCAGTGATGCTAGCACAGCTGCTGCACGAGATGCACACGGTCGCTTATCTTCATGACAGGGCTTTATCTGCTGGGGTTACGCTGCTACATGTATGGCTTTGGGAGCATATCCCTGTGACTTGGCTGACATGCAGTTATTATCGCCGCCCGTTTGAGGCATTTGTGTTTTTGTATCAGGATGCACTGTATACCTATACTGGCCAGGTCCGCCACTGGTGGAGGATACTAGATGACATGATTAGTGTGGTATACCGTCCATATATTGATTGTGAGGAGTGGCCGGATGATGTGACCCATCTCCCGTACACATTTCAGCAGAGATTTCTTATGGGTCGTGCAGACCGTACTATAGAGATGTACCTACCCTCACGGGTGATGCGGTAGTTTGGACGGGTATAGGATGTGCCTCAGCAGATGGCGATATATGCGCGGACACTGCAGGATACAGCCTACTAGCCCACAGCATTATAGCCACAGGTTGCGCTGAATGACTGGGCAGCACTTCGGCCAGTTAGTGGGATTGGAGGAGCATAGTGATGGATGCAGGTACTACACCTGCTTATGAGGTATGGTGGCAGATGCATCGGCCCACTCAATTGATAGATCCGACAGTGGCGATATCAGATGATGAGGGAGATGGGGATGGAGATGATCCAGATGGGGGTGGGGATGAGGTCACTGCAGATTTCATTGTGGAGGTGATGGATGATGGGTCAGAGAGGGCGATCGCTAGAGATGGTCAGCTTGTGGATGAGGTGGCAATAGCGGTAGCGGGACAGGGGCCAATGGGGCAAGAGGTTCCAACACAGCAGGTTCTTGCACAGCAGGTTCCAGCGCAGCAGGTTCCAGCGCAACAGGTTCCTACGCAGCAGGTTCCTACGCAGCAGGTTCCTGCGCAGCAGGTTCTTGTGCAGCAGGTTCCTGCACAGCAGGTCCAGGCTAGGGGTGGACGGTAGGGTAGAGCACCGCGATGACGCAGTGGACAGCCGAGGACAGAGCAGGGTGATCTATCCCCATCACAGGTGGAGCAGCTGTGGGTCGGTAGACATGATGCCGAGGCAGGGAGCTCAGGGGCAGGGATGGAGGCAGAGGCTGAGAGGCTGACACCTCGGCGATGGTCACGAGAGGAGATGGAGGAGATAGAGAGACTACGTGCTCAGGTGGCCAGTTTAGAGGAGGTGTTGGGGCGTCGAGAGGCTGAGTTGGGACAGCTGCAGGGAGTAGATGGGCGGTTGGTAGTGTCAGAGGCTCAGTTGGCTCAGGCCAGAGAGGATATGGAGGCTTTGAGGATAGAGCGGGATGCAGTGCTCATGAGAGCGCATCAGGCAGAGACTGCATTGAGCAGTGCACAGGCTATGGGTGGGGGCCTTGCCCCAATTTTGGCAGGGATGCAGACTCAGCTGGCCCAAGCTCAGACACATGCGCATCAGATACAGGGACAGGTAGCTTAGGCACAGGGACAGGTAGCTCAGGTACGGGGGGAGCTAGCAGAGGCCAGAGCACGGATGGAGTATTATCAGGGGTTATACTATGCAGCCGTACCTGTAGCGCAGCAAGCACCGAGTTACAGCCAGGTCAGTAGATCAGGGGCGTCGAGATCACATCGATCTAGATCTATTCAGTCAGTTCAGCAGACGATGCCCCCTCCCACATATGTGCCCTAGCAAGATCCTTAGGTACCAGTAGCACCACAGCCACAGCCGCCGCCAGGATCACAGGCTCGACCAGGGTCATCATCTCCTACCCCCTCAGAGAGAGGATCCTCGATGTGATAGTTATACCATGATAGCCCTTAGAGGCATTGTATCAGGACACTTTATTTTTTGATGATGTGAGCGATGTACATTTTTTTGCGGTGATTATATATGATGCGAGACTTCTGATGGCTTATAATATTCTATTGTGATGATGCTTATATGATGGATGCACATTTTATATTTTATATGTTGTGGATGCATGATGTTTTTTCAAATGATGTGTGTGATTTGGTGGATGCAATTATGTTTTTGTGATATATGCATGGTGTTGTGATTTTATGGACTATATGATGTAATTAAATATGCGGATTAACAAACATTTATTATGGATGAAAATGTATGTGATTATGTTATATGCCACTAGGTGTTTCAATGGTGATGTTGGTGATGTTGTAATGCAACTAAATGTTTTTGATATGTTGATATGTAATGGAATGCAATGTGATGATGCTATTTTTAATATGCACCTATGATATGATGTGTAATGATATGCAGCTGAAATGAATCTATTTGTGTTTTATGCAAACTTAAATGGATTAAAGTGAACCTAAAAATGAGATGCAAACGGATTAAAATGAACCTAAAAATGAGATGCAAATGGATTAAAATGAACCTAAAATGTGATGCAAATAGATTAACATGAACCTAAAATAAAATGAGCCAAATATGTGATGCAAATAGATTAAAATGAACCTAAAATGAGATGTAATCGGATTAAAATGAACCTAAAAATGAGATGCAAACGGATTAAAAAGAACCTAAAAATGAGATGCAATCGGATTAAAATGAACCTAAAAATGAGATGCAAACGGATTAAAATGAACCTAAAAATGAGATGCAAATGGATTAAAATGAACCTAAAATGTGATGCAAATGGATTAACATGAACCTAAAATAAAATGAGCCAAATATGTGATGCAAATAGATTAAAATGAACCTAAAATGAGATGTAATTAGATTAAAATGAACCTAAAAATGAGATGCAAACGGATTAAAATGAACCTAAAAATGAGATGCAATCGGATTAAAATGAACCTAAAAATGAGATGCAAATGGATTAAAATGAACCTAAAAATGAGATGCAAATGGATTAAAATGAACCTAAAAATGAGATGCAAACGGATTAAAATGAACCTAAAAATGATATGCAAATTGGTGGTGACATGTAGTTAAATGATATGTGCTAAATGCAGTATCGATGATAGGTGGTATGCAAACTAGGTGATAGGTGGGGTAGCCTAATCCTAATACACATGATGTTCCTTGTGTTGACCCTGAATGGTGAGACTGTGGGAGAACGTGTTAGGTGTTGGGGATGATAGGGGTGAGAGCGTCTAGGGGATGGCGATGGGGGGATTGGAGGATGGCTAGGTCATAAGATACCACATCATTGAGGGGGGGGGGGGGGGGGTTTGGTTTGGTTCAAGATGTGTTAAGTGGAGATAGGTTGGGATGATGGGGTTAGTGCGGGAGTTAGATTGGTGGGGGGGGGTTGGAAAGTGTCGATCAAATCTAGGCCGATATGGGAGAGGTGACCAAGTGATTAGGATGACGATGTTGAGCTAGTATCAGTAGTTGCACAAAATTAATTGAGAGCATTTCTTAGTTTAATGTAGCAATGTAGGATACAGTTCACAAAGGTATGAAATGACCTAGGTGATGATGTATATCCGACGAATGCATGGACTAGAACCACAAACAATAGGTTGGTTTCATGCATGCCCAAGGTAGTATAATCTTGCCTCGTAGAGGAAGGGGACTCATAGCGGTGAGTGTGAATAATGCATATAAGGTGTTGATACCTGTATATGCAAAATAGGACACATCATGCTAGAACCAACCTGGACTTCAAGATATGAATACTATTCTTGGAGTAATGAAACCAACCCACAAGCACAGCATACCGAAATAATGACTATGTCTACTCCAAGGGCTATCCACTACATACCATGATATAATGAGATCAAGGTAGCTTTGGAGATTACTTGGAGTGAGACAAAAAGATAAAAATCAGTAAGCAAAAAGACCAACGAATGATACAAATAGCCTTTGTGTGCTCTTGCCAAGAGACGTGATGATAGAATGATAGATTTTTGTCCATTGTAGGAAAGACGTATCCTAGGATGCAGATCTGTTTTTGATTGGAGAGTTTGTGGAAGATGGCCAAAAGAACATTCGAGCCAAATAGAAGATTATAGTTGGTATATTGCTTGATGATTTTTGCGTGAGGGACCATGTTTTAATGGTATGTGTAGCATGCGTATCGTTTCGTAGATCTAGAAAGCTCAGTGGGTGGGAACCATCCCAATGGGTGGGATAGGTGCATCTTAGATACCTGAGTACTGGAAACATCCTTCGTATTCCAGACTGCCTACATACCCTGTGTCCACGGGATCAAGGTACTTTTAAGATGCAGGTGAAATGAATATGTAGTTCTGGCAAGACTTGATGATGTGGGAATGGTTGGCGATGTGATGTGATGAGGGTTGAGGCGTGTTTGATGATTGTGGTGGGATGCGTGATTGATGCATGGGGTGATTATTTTTGGATTTTCTAATTTTATGATGTTTTTGGATTTTTTGATTTTCTGATGTTTTTGGATTTTTTGATTTTCTAATGTTTTTGGATTTTTTGATTTTCTGATGTTTTTGGATTTTTTTATTTTCTGAACTATACAAAGGAGATCTTACAAGGATCCTTGTTCCTTGGATGGGCTGTGGTTGGGTGAGGTAGTGCGGGATAGGCGAACAAACTTGATGTTTCAGAATTTCAAGCCATGGGATGTGTGGGTATGGAGTGTTATGCTGGAAAGAGGACTTATTAGATGGTAGAACCGGCCATTACACATGGCGCCTGAAACAGGTTTTCACCATGGTACTTATCCAAGGCATCACTGAGGTGATTTTCACCATTGGAAGTTTTTTATTGCACTCTGATTTTTTATTGATTTTTTGATTTTTTTTTTGATGTTTTTATTTTTTGTATTATTATTATTATTATTATTATTATTATTATTTTGATTTTTTAACTTGTGGTATCAAATGGGTTATGCATAGAATCGTTTGAGATGCAAGATGTTCATTGGCTCATCTAGAGGCTGCCCCTCGGGTGTTGCAAGCTGATAAGCTCCTGACCCATAGTCTGTGGTGACAACATAAGGTCCTAGCCAATTAGGTTCAAATTTTCCTTGCTTCGGACGCTCTTGCAAGTTCTTTTGATTTTCCATTAGGACCAGGTCACCTACCTCAAACTTTCTGGTTCTAATCTTTTTGTTGTAGCTTCTTCTAAGGCAGTTTTGGTATGCCTGTAAGTGATTTAATGCATTCAGGCGTTTCTCATCCAACAATTCAAGTTGATGCAACCTTGCGACACGATAGTCTTCATCAGAGATAATATTTTGCAATGATACTCGGAGGGATGGGAGCTCGACCTCTATAGGTAAAATGGCTTCTGATCCGAATACTAGTGAGTATGGAGTGGCTCCAATAGGAGTGCGGATGCTGGTGCGGTAAGCCCATAGGGCGGGGTTAAGTTGGAGGTGCCAGTCGCAGCCAGCTTCATTGACTATCTTCTTTAAGATGCGGAGGATGGTTTTGTTAGAAGCCTCTGCTTGACCGTTTCCTTAGGGGTAATATGGCATGGAGAAGCAGTGTTTGATGTCGAACTTTTCACACAAAGTGCAAACTTCTTGGTTCTTAAATGGCTTCCCATTATCAGTGACAATGGAATGGGGGATACCGTAGCGGCAGATGATGTAATGGAGAATGAACTTGGAGATTTGGATGCCTGTGGTGAAGGTGAGTGGTATTGCTTCCACCCACTTTGTGAAGTATTCTGTAGCAGTGATTATGAATTTATGGCTGTTGGAAGATGGAGGATGGATTTTTCCTACGAGGTCAAGTCCCCACTGTGAGAAGGGCCATGGTGTTGTGATTGGTTGCAGCTCCTGTGCTGGGGCGTGGATGAGATCGCCGTGCTGTTGACATGGGAGGTATTTTTTGATAAACTGATGTGCATCCTTGTGCGTAGTGGGCCAATAATAAGCAGTCCTTAGGATCTTCTTAGAAAGAGCTGGTCCACTTGAATGTGCCCCACAAATACCTGCGTGTACCTCTTCCAAAGTTGCCTCAGCTTCCCTAGAGTCTAAACATCGTAGAAGCGTACCATCAAGACTCCTTTTGTAGAGGGTGTCACCTACAAGGATGAAACGGGAGGCTCGACGGATGAAGGATTTTTTCTGTGATGGGGATAGGTTGTTGGGGAGGATGTTATCATGAAGGTAGAGGTACGTTTCTTGATACCAGGGGGATAAAGGACCAACGATTTCGCACACTAGTTCAGATTGGGGAACGTCATATGCTGGGATGGGGAGCTCTTCGATCAGGAACTCGCATTTCTTGCTGCCTTGCTTCATGTCGACCAGAGATCCAATGGTGGCCATGGCATCTGCCGCTTTGTTGTTTAACCTTGGGATCTGCTCAAAGTGGATGTCACCGAAATAATCTTTAAAGTCATCGACCATCTTCTTATAGGGAAGAAGCTTATCGTCCTTGGTTTTATATTCATTATTGACTTGCCTAATGACTAGTTGAGAGTCGCCATATACAGTTAGTTTTTCTATTTTCCATTGGATGGCCATTCAGAGACCTGTGATGAGGGCCTCATATTCTGCTACATTATTGGTGCATGGAAATGTGATTTTGAATGATTTAGGGATCGTGTCTCCTTGAGGGGTAACAAACAAAATGCCTACCCCTGAGCCTCTGTGAGTGTAGGATCCATCAAAATACATCTTCCATGTATTTGTGGCTGGTGTGATTGTCAAGATGGCCTCGTCTAGAAATTCAGCTATTGTAGGATGCTCTGCCTGAATAGGTGCCTCAGCCAGCTGATCTGCTATGACTTGTCCTTTGATTGCCTTCCTCTCTGTGTATTCTATGTCAAATTAGGTGAGAATCATGACCCATTTTGCCATCCTTCCTATGAGAGCTGCTCTGTTTAGCAAGTATTTGAGTGGGTCGATCTTAGCAATGAGCTTAGTCTTGTGATTGAGCATATAATGTCTTAACTTTTGTGATGTGAAGACAAGGGCCAGGCATGCTCGTTCAATATGTGTGTAGTTAAGCTCATAGGAAATCAAGGTGCGACTGATGTAGTAGATGGCTCTTTCCTTCCCCTGCTCATCGTGTTGTGCTAACAAAGCCCCGATTGCTGTGTCGGTTGCGAAAATATACAAGAGGAGGGGCTCTCCTTGTCTTGGTGGAGATAGAATAGGGGGATTAGCCAGATATGCTTTTAGCTGGTTGAAGGCATCCTGACATTGAGTAGTCCAGGTGAAAGCTGTATCTTTTCTGAGGAGATGCTGGAATGGTTGGCATTTGTCAGCAAGTTGAGCAATGAATTGGCGAATAGACTGTAGTTTACCCTGCAGGCTTCTCAATTGTTTCAAGGTTTTAGGAGGCAGCATTTCAGTAATAGCTTTGACTTTTGCTGGGTCCACTTCAATTCCTCGTCTGGAGACTATGTATCCCAATAATTTGCCTAAAGTGACGCCAAAGACACACTTTTTCAGATTTAGACAAGCATTATATTGTTCTAGCCTGTCAAAGATCTTGGCTAGCACGTCTAAGTGTTCTTCTCAGGTCTTTGATTTGCCAAGTAAGTCATCAACGTAGTCCTCCATGATGTGGTGAAAGAGGTCATGGAAGATGATAGTCATTGCTCATTGATAAGTAGCTCCTGCATTCTTTAGGCCGAACGGCATTACTACCCAATAGTATGTCCCCCATGGGCATATAAAGGATGTTTTGTGCTGATCTTCCTCGGCAATTTTCATCTGATTGTATCCTAAAAAGCCATTCATGAGGGATAGCATCTCATGCCCTGCGGTAAGATCCACGATCATGTCAATGTTGGGAAGGGGGAAGTCATCTTTCGGGCAGGCCTTGTTGAGGTCTCTGAAGTCAGTGCAATAGCGGATTCTGCCATCTGGTTTAGCAACAAGTACTAGATTCGAGACCCATTCGAGATAATCAATTGGACATATGAACCCCACATCTATTAACTTTTTAAGCTCTGCTTTGACAAGGAGGGCCACCTAAGGATTCATCTTTCGGAGCTTCTGTTTGACTGGTTTAGCATCAGGACATACTGCAAGATGATGTACAACCAAAGTAGGATCTAGCCCTGGCATGTCTGCGTAGGTCCATGCAAAGTTGCGATTTCTGCGTGTGAAGAATGCCAAGAAGTCCTCCTATTCGAACAGGCTGAGAGATTCTACTCGATATGTGATTTTCGGCTCTTCATTTGTCCCTAGATTCATTTCCTGCGCTGGTTCAACCAAGATGGATGATCTGTCAGGATATACCTTATCTATTTCAAGGAGGCCCATGCTTCCATCTCCTGGTGCCTCATGGAGGTTTTCACCAGGAGATACGTCCTTTATTTTTACTTTTTTAGGATCTGATACTACCGTGGAACGGTTTTCACCATCAGATCTATTTTTTGTTTTTGTATTTTTACGACTAGAAGCAGGGGTTGTCTCCCCAAAATAGGCAGCCGGATTGAGTTCCATGATGTATCCAGCTCGGTGATCTCCCAAGGGGAAGTTGTCTCTTACTCCCATCATTTCAGCAATGGCTTCGTCATTAGGTGTGATATCCAAAATAGGAGCTCCTCGTTGGTCCCAGTCGATGAGGTCAAGGTATACTAATGGTAGGTCATTAGATGATGAGGCGAGAGTAGTGATAGAGTAGATGGTGCAAATGGAGGAGACGAAAAATCGGCAAAGTCGCTAAAGGAGTCTTGTAGGTCCGTTTCGTTAATATTGTCGACATCTAGAGAAACTGGAGCAAACTCGGCTAAGATACATTCGCCGGTATTAAGGATGCGTTGTGGTTGACCATACCCTAACCCTTGAGTATAGGGGTTCCTTGTTGCTTGCAGTGGTTCCACAATGCCCTGTTCATGAAGGCCAATGCCGCCTTGTCCTTTGTAACCCATGCTTTTGACTATCTCAGAACCTTTGCCATAACTGTTTGTTGGGATGGTGGGGATGTCTTGTTCTGTTTCCTCGTCCTTGTAAAGCCAGGATGAAATATCTTCAAGTATGTCCTGATCCAGAAGGTGTTTTTTCTCAAAGACAAGCGAGGGTTTGCATTTGATGATGACTGTGTCAGCTGCCTCTGTGTTCAGAGTGCTGGATAATAATCCCACGCAAAAGGTGCCGTGAAGGTTGTATTCTCCACAGCCTTGGTCGCTGATCTTGATCTTGACCTCAGGAGGTGAAGGTGCTTGCGATGAAGTGGTGGCAATGTTGGCAGGATCGATATATGAAGTGGAAGTTGTTGGGGTGATTTGGTTGGTGGCTTTATTGTACGGACAGAAGGTTTGGTTGTGTCCTTCTAGAAAACTGCAGTATTGGAAAGGATGAGGATCGGCATAGATAGTGACTTCAGTGCCGTTGTGGGGGAATTTGAGACATTGATGGAAAGTGGAGGGGACGGCCTACATGGCATGGATCCATGGGCGGCCGAGAAGAATGTTATAGGGAAGGTCAAGATCAAGAACCTGACATTTGGTTTCAAGGATTTTCTGTCCCACTTGAATAGGGAGCTTTATGGTACCCTCGGATAGCCTCTCGGTGTCATCATATCCTTTTATTGTTATGCACTCGCTAGCATCCACAACCACATCTGACTACCCCAAGTGATTTAGCAATTTTAGAGTGCATATATTTAGGCCGGAACCACCATCTATTAGAACCCTTTTAATGGTGTGTTTGTGAATGCGGACCTCGATGTGTAGTGCATCATTATGTAGGTGTTCAGAAGCAGGAAGATCTTTTTCAGAAAACGTGATATGGTGTGGTGTGGCAATATGGCCAACCATGGCTTGAAATTGATTGACATCCAAGTTCGCAAGGACTTGTGTTTCCAAAAGGGCCTTGTCGAGAATGTCCTTGTGGCAGGGTGATGTACGAAGTAGCACAAGGATGGAGATTTGCGTGGGTGTCATTCCTAGATGGTCTAGGAGGTTGTATCGAGTGGTGGGTGATGGACGGGCATTTGGACGAGAGGGGAGGGGATCAGATGTGGATGGGGGTGTTGGTTCAGTGGGAGGGGCAGTGCGGATTGAGACACGGCCTCGATGAGTTGTGACGGCGCAATCAAGTGCTTGTGTCCGAATGGTGATTGTGTTGATAGAGTGGGATGAGGGTTCGATGCGGCCGACAATGGAGTCGTAGTGTGTGGGTGGTGGAGTGACATTGTACGCTTGATTGGATGATGAAGCTTTGTTATGGTTGGGTAAGGGATCCTTGTAAGCTCCAAGATTGGCGTTTGGTGATGGCTGTGTACTGTGCTCAAGGTTGACAAGATTTTGATCTATTAGGTCTTGGATACAATGTTTTAATTGCATGCAGTCCGCTGTTTTATGACCTGCCACGCAGTGGTATTCGCAATAATCGTTTTCATTATACCATGCTGCCTTGACGTCATTGTCTTGACGTGGTCTGACAGGCGGGAGTGTGATTTCTCCTTGCTTGAGGCATCTATCGAGGATGTCCTCAATAGGTTCTGCTAACGGCGTGAAATTTCAGTGAGGTTTGCGGGGTTTATTTGGTCCTCTTTGGTTATTGGTGTTTGCTGCATACATGTGTGCCGGTGTGTGATTTTAGATGTGCTGGACGGCCTTTACATCGATGACACCGTCGTTCAGATTATTCTTGTTCTTCCCCCAATAACATGATTTATCATTAGATTGCGTGTTGGCATTGTTGTTGTTGTTGGGGGTGTTATGATTGGATTTGTGGTTGTTGTTATTGTTGTTGTTGTGGGACTTGGGATCGTAAAGTTTGATGGAGCCCTTGGCAATGAGGGCTCGTTCCACAGTGGTGCCTTTGTCGATAACCTCTTCAAAGGTAGATGCGCACAGAATCTGTAAGTGAAAACCTAATTCCTGATTGAGATTGGCCACGAACATGGTGACGAGTTGTTTTTCAGGAATAGGCCATGGGAGCTTGCTTGCTAGGACCCTCCACCTTTGTAGGAAAGAAGCGAAAGCTTCACCGTTCTTTTGTTTGGTGTTACAAAGGTCAGTCATAGACATCTCATGTTCAAAGTTGTAGGAGAAGTGGTTGACAAACTTCTCCGTGAGCTCGGGAAATGTTTGAATTCTAGGTGGAAGATGGGCAAACCATTCAGTGGCTTGGCTGCCAAGACTTCTTGGGAAGAGTCTCATAAGATATGTGTCATTGTGAGAGACTTCGAGGCAAGCAATGTAGAATTCCCGAAGGTGGTCCCTAGGATCGCCCTTTCCCTTGTACTTGTCAAATTTTGGCGTTTCAAAGTTTTTAGGGAAAGGGGGCATGTACAAGGTGCAGTCAAACAGGTAGGGATAAATATCCTCAAAAGAATAGTATTTGCATTTGCCCCTAGTTTGTAAGTCATCCACCTTTTGGATTAAGCTTTGCAGCGCGGTGTTGAAATCCTGTGGTTGTTGTGGTTGAAACGTGTAGGGTTGTTGATTGGTGAGATATTGGAGATGAGGTGGGATTTGACATTAGGGATTGGTTTGGTTGAGATGTTGGTATTGCGGGTTGGGATTTGGATTGATTGGTGGCTGTTGTTGTTGGTGGGCATATAGTTGTTGGAGGATATGTAGTGGTATTTGGGGATTGGGATTATGTTGACCTATGGGATTGACGTTGGGTATGTGGATGTTGGATGGGTTAGATGTGTTGTGGGATTGTTGGTGCGCGTAGAGTTGTTGGAGAATATGTGGGGGTATTTGGGGATTGGGATTATGTTGACTTATGGGATTGACGTTGGGTACGTGTATGTTGGATTGGTTAGATGCATTGTGAGTTTGTTGTGAGAATAGTTGTCGTAGGTATGCAAGGGTGTGAGGGTTTGGTGGGGGCACACTTGTGGAGGTACTTGCTTGTGTGATGTTGCCTTGTATGCCTATTGTGTTTGAAGCGGAAGGGTTGACGATAGTTGTGGTAGTAGAAGTGATGACGGGTTGGGAGATGTTGGGTATGGCTGTGGAAATTGTAGGTGTGGTAGCGGTTGAGGTTGTGGAAGTGGTAGATATGTTAGGTGTTGACGTTTGAGAGATGGTAGGTTGGGTATGTGATGTAGATGCTTGGGTATTTGATGGGGTTGGGACAACTATAGAAGTGGATGGTTGTGATGATGTTGTGACGGGGGGAAGTTGAGCACCAATCTTGAGAAGATGGTCAAGATATCTCTTTGGATCCAATCTTAGGACTTTATCAAGTAGGTCCATATTATCGGCATCTTGCGTGAAGGTCAGGACATCTAGGTCATCTTGGGATATGGTGGGCATATTTTGTGGTGGTGGTGGGGGTGGTGTTGGTGCTTGTGGTAAGAAGTGAAAAGGGTCGTTGGCGCCAAATGGGGGGATGAAGGAATATGTAGGTGGATTGTATGTTTGATAAATGGGTATGTTGTTACTGTCGGTGTTAGGCATGCCAATGGGCCATCGTTCCGCCATTTCTTGATTTCTTGTGTTGTGATCTTGTGGTGGGCATACACGTATGGATTTGATTTCTAGATGTGGGATGAGGTGGAGACCTTAGAGAATCGAATTGATTGTGTTGGACCCAAAGATGGATGTGGTCGTGAGATGGAGTAAAAGGGTATGATGAAGATCGATATGTTTTCCAAAGGTTTTATCCTAAGGGTGATATGAATGGGTGATATTGATATTTTTGCACAAATTTTGGACCAAAGATGGATGATAAGAAAGGGATTTGATGTTTTTTGATTTTTTGATTGATTTAGGATGGTGAGGATGATATTGTTGATGTTTCTCGAATAGAGCTTTTGGATAAGATCTAGATTTTGATTTGGCACACAAAGGATGATGATTTTCTTTGTTTGGGGTAGACTAATGACCTTACACAAAGAGAGGTGATTTGTTTTTCTTGAAATGTAGACTAATGACTTTTCAAGGAAAACGTGATGTTAATGATAGGATCTAGATCTAACTTTGGCTCAAAAAGGGTGACAAGATTTGATTGGTGATTTGTTGATGAGGTTTTGATTTGGATGTGGATTTTTGAAATGATTTTATATTGGTCCAAGGAGATATGCAAAAGGAATGAATGGGGATGGATAGATATGTATTTGGGCTGATTATGATGTATCAAAGGGGTCCAACAAGGGTGGTGAGTGATCCTCTAAGGTCAAAGAGAATGTGTAATTTGGAAAACTTTGGAAGAAAATGGCTGGACGGTTGACGGATTTCTATGAGATGGGTATGGATTATGGCAGAACAGAAGGTGTAGATCACAACAAAATGGGTCTTTGTTTTAGGCAAGTCAATCTAAAAATAGCGCCAATCCACAGGTGAAAAGGCGCTACAATCAGACAGATATAGCGCTAAAATAAGTTACATAGATTTCTAATGGCAAAATTTTGGGACTTCTTAAGGTAGTTTTTTGGATTTGTCTATTTGGGATGTGACCAACTGATTTGTTCTGTCTCAGGCACGTCAATCTCAGAATAGCACCAATCCACGGGTGAAAAGGCGCTACAATAAGATAGATATGGCGCTGCAATAGAGTTTGACAGATCTCTGATAGCAAATTTTTGGATTGATTGTTTAGACTGTGACTAACTAATGTGTTCTGTCTCTTGGCAAGTTGTTTGTGAAAAATCAAAGCACTTTAACACATATTTGAATGCAAAACAAGCAATGATTTTTGTTTGTGAAATGACATGACTTTGTTTAGAACAAGCACATTTTTACAACCTAAGGCGAGATTGTGACAATCCCCTAGCTGCGCCTATTCAAAGTGGATAGCTCCAGGATCTTGGTAGCACCGGCTCCTCCTTACATTTGCACACACTTCTCACGCATACCAAGATCCAGGTTTCTTATAAGGCTTGACCCTCTCCAAACCTTTAGATTGTCCCTACTATCTCGGCTAAGAACCGCATGAATCGGGGCCGCTTCAAGGGTTTTGCCCTCTGCATCAACAAATAGAAGGATTTTGGCTTACTACAACAATGGCTCTTAGTAAGGGCATCTGTTCAGGTGGTTATACGTGCGGCAGCGCTACTCTCCGTTATGGAGTCTCCCAGCCTCCAAGGGTTGCACCTTGGAGGGTTTATGGGGAGGTTGGCTATCGGTATAACAAAACAACACCTGTCGCTTGAGACTCTCGTCCCAAACGCCTTATTTTATATAGCAGCTTGGAAGAGCTTGGCTTTAGCTTGATGCCACTTGGGTCGTTCCCACCTTTCGAAGCGGGGTGGCAGGCCCTCTAAGGATTACCAAAGCAATACAATCATGAAAACACTTTTGATCCCCAAGTTCATACAAAGATGTGAGGGGAGAGCATACGTGCTCCCTATGATTATATCACACTCAACATGGTTCAATTTTAGATCTTTGGATTAGATGGGGGGTGATTAATGCAAAGTGTTGTGAGAAGTTTTTGATTCCCAAGATCACCAAAAAGGTGCGAGGGAAGAGCATACACTTTCTCACTCTACTTGTCACAATCACGAAGACACTTCACACAATTTTATAGATTGTCTTGATTAGATGCGTGGAAATGCAAGTTTGTTGTTCTTTTTATCCAATGAAGTATGCAATTTGTTGTTTTTTTGATAGCCCAAATTGAAGTGTTTTGATTGTTTGTTTGTTGACACAAAAAGAAGTATATTTTAGAGCACCAAAAGCAAATGTTATGATCACACACTTCAATCAAGGAGTTGTTTGGATTGACTTTAGAACACCAAATGGAAATGTTTGCCTAAGACCTAACAAAGCAAACAAAGGTTCATTTAAGTCTCCAAATTGAAATGTTTGCTAACTAGTTAACAAACCATCCTGCAAAAAGATTTCGTTAGTAGCCGCAGTACCTGCAACAAACAGAAAGGCAAAATAGCGCTAAAACTGATATACACAGGCGCCACTACGGGTAGAACAACCTGACTTATGTAAAAATGGCGCTAAACTAATTTAAGGTGCTAATTACAACCTAAGATAGCGCTAATTACATTAAAGACGTTGTTACAGAAGATAGCGCTAATACATTCTAAGTTATGCGCTAAAACAGAGGATAGCAATAATCAGAAGTAATGAAGGCGCCACTGCGCGGTGTTTCTAAATCTGGGGAAGACACGAATGGTGCTAATTTGAAGGATGGCATCAAAACGCAGAACTGATGCTATTTGGCCGATTCTATCAAAAATTTGCCATAACCTCCCCCTGTAATTCCTTGTTTTCCTGTAAAACAAAGAACCAAAAACACAGAAAACAATAGGAAAAGCAATAAACACACGTGAGTACGGTTAGCATATAAAATGAAATCGCGTAGAAATAGCGCTGAAATACAGCAGTGATGGCGTCGCTGCGACAGTCAAATAGCGCTGATCCTGCAAAAGGCCGAATACTAACACAACAACTCACAAACAAGGATCAGATTGGACCTTGTGGGTCCCACCGGGTGTGCCAATGTAGATTAGATAATGCAAAATGAGGAAAAACACCAAATCAAATGCAATAAAACAAGAGATTATACCTCACATACACAACCTAATCCCATCAAGGGAAGGAGGAGCCTTTGCACCCAAATGAAGCTCCCAAGACCAAGATTGTCCCTAGACTATTGATCCAAATGTGAAATGCCCTTCAATTGTGCAACTCACTATTAACTCAAAGGTGATTTTGGCATGGTAACTTTGCATGAAAATGGATGATGAAAATGACTTGTGAGAGGTTGTATTTATAGACTTTTGGAGAGGATTTTGATCCAAGGGTGGAGATTGATTGGAGAGATCAATGGTGGAGGATGAAAGTGAGGTGGAGGGCCTAGATTTGATCTTGGAAGATGGAGGGCTAGGAATAAAAGTAAATCTTTTATTCATTTTTGGGAAAGGGGTGAATAAATGAGGTTGGGTGAGATGGATTATTTGTGAATTAAAAATTCACATGGGGAAGGGTAAAATGAATTAAAAATTCACTTGGGGAAGAGTAGATATGACATGTGTAAGGGATGTGTAAGAGGAGTAAATGTGATGTGTGATTTATTTGAATTTTAAATTTGGGAGGTGTGGAGAGAAGTGCTAATGAGGATTTGACTTTCTTAATTAGGGTGATTAACCTAATTAATGTGGCTGGAATAAATTAGTAGAGGGATTAGAGGGGGGATAAGATTAATTAATTAGTGATTTAATTAATTAATCCTAAAGCTAGAATGGGGTAGGCTAGAGTAGGCAATTAAATAATAGCTATTTAATTGTCTAGGGTAGGGATAGGCTAATTAGTAGGCTGGATTAATTAGTTAACATGGTTTTAACTAATTAATTGGATTTAGGGAAAATGTGGAATTGATTTAATAAATTTTGCATATTTATTAAATCACTTGGCTAAGGTTTGGACTATTGAATTAATAAAATTAATTCAATTTTGGGGATAGAATGGTGTGGATTTAAAAAATGAAAGGGGTGATTAATTAAATAAAAATTTAATTAATTAGTTGGAAAGGGAATTGGTAAGTTTAGGGATGTCGGGAGTCAGTTTGGTAGTCGAGACATTTTTAGGTGTCTACACTAACCATCATCGCATTGTTGCAGCAGTTATTAGAATAGTCTGCAAGATTGCGATGAGAAAAAATGTGTTCACCGCGATCCCGCAGAGGTCTCAAGATGAAGTTTGTTGGCTGGCAGTATAAACTTGAGCAGCATATAATAAGCCACCACGGTCCCGTGGTAGGTAAGAGGATAACTAGTGGAAATACGGTAAGAGGGAACCAATGTAGAATGGTCACCGCGCCCCCGCAGTGATTTCAAGTGAGGCTTGTGGTGGTGCGGTATAAAGGTTTTCAATTGGTGTGGATGTGTTTACCGTGCTACCATGGAAGTTGTTAGAGCAGTCTGCAGGTTGGAGGCAAAAGGATAAGATGCTCACTGCTATACTGTAGGAGGTCTTAAGGGACTGTGGCGGGTTTACGGTAAAGGGGTAAGTGAAGCATAATGCTCATTGTGGTCCCGCAGAGGTCGATGGGGATATCTATGGGCTATCAATATGAAGGAAAGTATGAATTGTAGCCCACAGTCCCACGACAGTTTTGCATAGCATCAGATATGGCGTGCAGGATTGCGGTAATATATAAAGTTGGCATCAACAAAGGATTTAATCAACACAGAGATTCAAAGGGTTCAAAATTTAAAGTGTTGTAAAACCTTTGCTCAGGAGATTTATCTCAGATGTCATCAATGCAGATCTAATCTTCTCAGCTGCTCCTTATCAGATAATTATAACATTTATGGTTGCAAGTGAAAATTTAGTTTTTCACATTAAAGGGAAATATCTTTCATCTGGCCAGGTCTCCAGATATTTTCTATAGTTAATTCTTGTAGATTAACATCCTTTTAGGCAGAGATATTTTCTGATAGAGCCCATGGGGCAATTTATTGTAACCTGGATTAGGTCATTTGGAATCGTAGGCTATATATGCATGAATGTAAGATGTAAAAAAGGTTGGAAAATAGTTGGTCGGATGCTTCTATATTCCAAATAGAACACTCCTCTACTGTAACCATGCCTTCTAATTGAATATATGCTAGTTATTTTACCTCTTCATGCTAGTTTTAACACTGTGTGATCTAAGAATGATGTGTCTATGAGTGCTTAATTCTTCCTAATCATTTCTTGCTCCTTGCCTCTGTTAAAATCAGTTTGATCTATGTATGTTTACTAGTTGTATCTGGTCATTGTGTACATCTTCTCAATTCTGTGAGGGCTCTTATATTCAAACTTGGTGTATCACCTCCTTTTAATTTCAGTTTTACTCCCTCTTTCTCTTTTCATAACTGGTGGATAGATTAGGTTTAGTCTTAGGTTGGCTGAATCTCTCATTCAGCAAAGGAACCAGCCTCTCTCTAGAGATTTGGCCTCCCTGTAGGGTCCCACACCTGGAGGTCATCTCAATGTTTCACTAGATTGTTGGAGCCCTAAAAGCCTTCAACACTAGGTGCAAATCTATGTGACAACACTACCTTCATCTCACCTTAGATATATGTTTGACATTATATGTTTAGTTAGGGAGAGACTTAGAGAGAGACCGAGAGGGAGATGATATGTTTGACATTATATCCCCATTTCACCTTCTATAGGTCTAGAATACCCTCATTTCACCATCTATATGGGTTACAGAAAGAGCAAAATGAGGAAGAAGGGAAGAGAGAGAGACATGTCTGGCATGATTTGTATATCCTCATTACACCTTCTATATATTTTTGGATGCTTTGCATATCCTCATTTCACCTTTCTACATTTGCTTTACACCTGCCAATTGCATTTGCTTGAAAGTTTTGAAAGCCTTATCAAAAAATCTATTTTGTGCATATATCTTGCAATCATTACATTCCATGACACAACATTTCTTTGAGGTGTCATGCCAAACTATTCACATGCCTTGTCTATTCTTCCACACTTTGCATACATGTCTAAAAAGGTAGCTACAAATACATGTGACAAAATTCCTATATCCTTTATGATTTGATGGTTGTCTATACCCTGTTCTGAAGATCCCATTTTGGCATTGGCAAGGAGAATGGTGGATAAGGTTGTGGAATTTGGATTTACATGCACCAATTGCATTCCATGAGACAACATTTCTTTGAGGTATCATGTCAAATAATTCACCTACCTTGTTGATGCAGGAGCATAGGCTCAAGACCAATCAAGTGAGTTTAGGAGATGGAGAGGACATATTCATGTTTCCAAGTGGTCTTGTAGGTCAAGACATCCATTTAAGTCATTTAGATAAGGGTTTCCCATTTTCTTGCCAAAATGGACTATTTGAAAAATGTGATGATTCCATGAGGTGTAATATATGTGAACATACCTACTCTAATGAGTTAGACCCCTTGAAGCAAATTATTTTGCATTTTATAGCAAACTGAGTACTCTCGACCATTGAGGGGTAGTTTTAGTAAATTTTGATTTTCTTCCAATTCAACCATATGCAAGTATATACAGAGCTACGAGAAAGATTTTAGAGGTTGGTCACACATGTAAGTTCCATTTTGAATAAGCCCTACTCTATTTGGCCTAAAGAGACCCTTATATTTTCCTATTTACACCTTCGCTATCAATCTCAGGGTTTAAATCCATGTGCAAGTCTCTATTGTTACATTACAGTCCCCAAAATAGGCCTAATTTGACTATAACAACCTAGTTTTTTCCTATTCCGTATAGAACAACCCTATCTCATTTTCACATATGTTTTACAAGGACCAAAAGGTATCCAAATCAAGTCTCAAATCTTCATTATTAGGTGTATGAAGGAAGTTATGACAGGAAAGGTCTCTAAGAAGGGCTACAAACTCCTAGGCCACTTGCAAGGGAAGTACATGTTATACTAATCATAGAGATCTTCCCATGCATGGAAAAGGTTGGTATAGTGAATTTAAGCATACTTGAATGTTTTCAAACCATGTGAATTTCTATAAGTCTTCCAATCAAGATTTGGTCTTGTTTTAAGCCTAGAGTGAAGCTACTGTGAGCTAGTGAGAACTTGAATTGCTTAGTTCATTGCATGAACATATTAAGTTGAGGTCATATGATGTAATCCAGATCTCTAGACAAGATCTATGTCATGAAGTTTAGGATTCGTGTGAATAGATAAGGTATGATAGGTTGCAAGCAAGTGTTCAAGGTAAAGAGCCAAGTTGATGTGAGTATGGCTGAGCTAGGATGGAATCACTTCTCTATGCTTCCACACTTTGCATAAATGTCTCCTAGGGAAGTTGCAACTACATCATTTGTGTATTTGTCTTTCTCTTGTAAAATGAGGAAGAGAGTAAGAGAGAGAGAGAGAGATGTTTAACATGATTCACATATCCTCATTTCACCTTCTATATGGTTTCTATGCTTTGCATATCCTCATTTCACATTTCTACATTTGCTTTACACCTACCACTTTGCATACATGTCTATCAAGGCAATTGCAACTACAAGATCTGACAAAATTTCCATATCCTTTATGCTTGATGGATGTAATTAGAACACATTCCATACCTTGTGGAGTCAAATTGACTATGCCAATGCATTGGGGTGGGCAAGTGAATGCTAGGGGAGGTGTCTTTTCAGTGGCGAAGCTTCCTGGTCATTATTGGCTACATCAAATGCAAACAATCTCTTTAGAGTCCTACGACAAAAAAGGTGTCACCCTTTGGACCGACTGTTCTGTCAAACCATGACACCTAGGAACATCTTCTTTGCATGTATAGGTGGATTTCAAGTCCACCTACAAATACCTACCTTGGTTTTTTTAAAATCAATTTCATTTGCCTATGGTGGCAAGGAACACATTATTCCAAAATGCTTTAGTTTCATGCAATGGAAAGGTGCTAGGAGTGATATTTTTCATTCCATAGCTCATGGGGCTAAACCAATAGTGCCAACATGTTGGGGTGGGTAGGTAAATTCTAAGGGAGTCTCCTTTTGTGCGCCAATTGTCGTAGTCATTTGAGGCAGTAGGCTACTGGCAAAGTCACTTAAGATCCCTAAGAGCAAAAAATTGCCAAACTTTGATGGAGTAATTCTCAAAATTCATGGAAGCTAGGAATGTTTTGTTTAGACCTATAGGTGCATGTGGGGTCCATCCACAATAACCTCTCTTAGTTTTGTTCAAGCCAAAATCAAATGCATTCTTGCAAAATGCTTCAGTTTCATGCAACAGAAAGGTGCTAGGAGTGACATTTTTCATTCCATAGCTCATGGGGCCAAACCAAACATGCCAACATGTTAGGGTGGGTAGGTAAATGCTAGGGGAGGTCTCATTTCATGTGTCAATTGTCACAATCATTTAGGGTAGCAGGCTACCGACAAAGTCACTCAAGATCCCCAAGAGCAAAAACTTCCAAAATTTAACCGAGTAGTTCTTAGAATTTGTGGTAGATGGAAATGTTCTATTTGGACCTACAGGTGCAAATGGGGTCCATCCACAATAACCTCTTTCAGTTTTGGTCAACTCCAATCCGTTTGACCGTGCCGAAATCAAATGCATTCTTCCAAAATGCTTTAGTTTCATGCAGTGGAAAGGTGCTAGGAGTGAAATTTTACATTCCACAGCTCATGGGGCTAAATTGACCATGCCAACACATAGAGATGGGTGGGGAAATTCTAGGGGAGGTTTCATTTCATGTGCCAAGTGTCCCAGTCATTCAGGGCAACATGCTACTAGCAAAGTCACTTAAGATCCTAAGAGCAAAAAACTGCCAAACTTTGATGGAGCAGTTCTTAGAAGTCATGGTAGTTGGTAATGTTACATTTAGACCTACAAATGTATGTGGAGTCCGTACATAATAACCTCTCCCAGTTTTGGTCAAATCCAATCTATTTGACCATGCCGAAATCAAATGCATTCTTGCAAAATGCTTCAGTTTCATACAACACAACCTTGCCAAGAGCCATATTTTTTTGTTCTACTGGTCCTGGGGCCAAACTGACTATGCCAACACACCAGGGAGGGTGGGTATATTCTACGGGAGGTATCATTTCGTGCTCCAATTGTCACAGTCGTTTGGGGCAGCAGGCTACCAGCAAAGTCACTTAAGATCCCTAAGAGCAAAAAACTACCAAACTTTGACGGAGCGGTCCTCAGAATTTGTGAAAACTAGGAATGTTTTGTTTGGACCTATAGGTGTATGTGGAGTCCATCCAAAATAACCTCTCTTTTTTGGTCAACTCCAATCCATTTGACCATACCGAAATCAAATGCAATCTTGCATAATGCTTCAGTTTCATGCAATGGAAAGATGCGAGGAGTGAAATTTTGCATTCCATGGTTCATGGGGCTGAACTAACTACACCAAAACATCAGGGAGGGTAGTTAAATGCTAGGGTAGGTCTTTTTTCATGCGCCAAGTGTCTCAGGAATTCAGGGCAGAAGGCTACCTGCAAAGTCACTTAAGATCCTAATAGCAAAAAACTACTAGAATTTGATGGGACTGTTCTCAGAATTCATGGTAGCAGGGAATGTTCTATTTGGACCTATAGGTGCACATGGGGTCCATCCACAATAACCACTCTTAGTTTTGGTCAAATCAAATCCATTTGACAGTGTTAAAATCAAATGCATTCTTGCAAAATACTTCAGTTTCATGCAACACAACCTTGCTAGGTGCCATATTTTGTGTTTTGCTTGTTGTGGGGCTAAACTGACCATGCCAACATGTCAAGGTGGGTGGGTAAATGCTAGGGGAGGTCTCATTTCATGTGCCAAGTGTTCCAGTCATTCTGGATTGTAATCTATCGGCAAAGTGACTTTGTCAGTAGCTTACAACCCAGAATGATTGAGACACTTGGCACATGAAACGATACCTCTCCTAGCATTTACCCACCGTTGGCATAGTCAGTTTGGCCCCACAACCTATGGAATGCAAAATTTCACTCCTAGCACCTTTCAACTTTGTTGGTAGCTTGCAGCGCAGAATGACTGAGATAGTTGGTGCATGAAACAAGACCCCCCTAGCATTTATCCATCCACCCCGACATGTTGGTGCAATCGGTTTAACCCCATGACCTGTGGAATACAAAATTTCACTCCTAGCACCTTTCGCCTTTACCGATAGCTTGCAATTCAGAATGACTAAGATAGTTGGTGCATGAAATGAAACCTCCCCTAGCATTTACCCACCCACTCCTATGTGTTGGCATAGTCGGTTTCATCCCACAACCTATGGAATGCAAAATTTCACTCCTAGCACCTTTCGACTTTGTTGGTAGCTTACAGCCTGGAATGGCTGAGACACTTGGTGCACAAAAAAAGACCTCCCCTAGCATTTACCTTCCCACCCCGACGTGTTGGCACTGTTGGTTCAGCCCCACGACATGTGGAATGCAAAATTTCACTCTTGGCACCTTTCAACTGCATAAATCTAAAGCATTTTGTAAGAATGCATTTGATTCTGACATGGTAAAATGGATTGGAGTTGATCAAAATTGAGAGAGGTTATTGTGGATGGACCCCACATGCACCTCTAGGTCTAAACAAAACATTCCCAGCTACCACAAATTCTGAGAACTGCTCTATCAAAATTTGGCAGTTTTTTGCTCTTAGGGATCTTAAGTGACTTTACCGATAGCATGTTGCCCTGAATGACTAGGACTCTTGACACACAAAATGAGACCTATACTAGCATTTACCTACCCACCCCAATGCATTGGCACCATTGGTTTGGCACACAACAAGCAAAATGAAAAATATGGCTCCTAGCAAGGTTGTATTGTATGAAATTGAAGCATTTTATAACAATGCTTTTGATTTTGACACGGTCAAATGGATTGGAATTGACCAAAAATGAGAGAGGTTATTATGGATGGATCCCACATGCTCTTGTCAGTCCAAAAGGAACATTCCCAGATGCTACAAATTCTGAGAACTACTTCGTCAAATTTTGACAGTATTTTGCTCTTAGGGATCTTAAGTGACTTTGATGGTAGCCTACTACCTCGAACGATTGGGACACTTGGCACATGAAACAAGACATGCCCTAGAATTTACCATCTTACCCCAACACATTGGTATGGTCAGTTCAGCCCCACGAGTGGTGGAATGCAAAATGTCACTCCTAGCACATTTCCACTGCTTGAAACTGAAGCATTTTGGAAGAATGCATTTGATTTCGGCACAGTCAAATGGATTGGAGTTGACCAAAACTAAGAGAGGTTATTATGGATGGACCCCACGTACACTTGTAGGTCTAAATGGAACATTCTCAGTTGCCACAAATTTTGAGAACTACCCTGTCAAAGTTTGGCATTTATTTCTCCTAGGGATCTTAAGTGACTATTGGTAGCCTGCTACCTCGAACAACTACAACAATTGGTGAACGAAATGAGACCTCCCCTAGTATTTACCTGCCTACCCTGATGTTTTGGTGTAGTCAATTCAACCCCACAAGATATGGAATGCAAAATGTCACTCCTAGCCCCTGTCCACTACATGAAATTGAAGCATTTTGCAAGAATGCATTTGATTTCGGCACGGTCAAATGGATTGGAGTTGACCAAAACTAAGAGAGGTTATTGTGGGCAGACCCCACATGTACCTATAGGTCTAAATGGAACATTCCCATTGTAATGTCCCTTTCTGGTGAGTCCAAATTTTTCCTTTGACCTTGCACAATTCAACTCACAAAAGAGAACATTAGAGTTCCATTTTCTTTTCATTTCATCATATTAACAATATAATCATTATTCATCCATATTCAAGTTGTATATTCATGTCCTTATATAATGTTTCCAATCTTATCATTTGTTCATACACTTCCCATGCTCCACCTTGATTGGGTTCTTGGTTGCCTTCTCATTAATCATCCTCGTCTTCCACCTAAGTACGGATGTATTAGGGCACATTTCATCCCTACGGAGGCCCAAAGGCTTCACACTACATGCGGTGTTCTTCACCATTTGGCTTGATGGAACTTCATGCAACACGCGGCATTCTTCATTCCATCAAGAGTCACCTCACGTTGGGCACAACTATTATGAGCTCATAAATTATCATAGGCCCAAGAGCTTCACACTAAATGCGGTGTTCTTCATCTCTTGGCCCAAGGGACTTCACACAACACGCGGTGTTCTTCATCCACTTGGGGTCACCTACATTCCATATACATCCCTAATTCATCCTACTACAATGGACAAAAAGGCGATTAATAAGGAGGTTCGAACACCTCTCTTGGATGGATCATGAGTTGTGTCCTAAGGTTGTCCAATGTTTCTCATCTTGTGATCCACCATGGATCACAAGATGCCATGATTTCATAATGAGGCTTTCCATATGCCTTATTTCATAGTTTTCATGTTTATTCATGTGCCTCATGGTTCCATATCTTTCACAATTTTATTTGCTTAATTGTCTAAGGATTTTTGCTATTTTAACATATAAATTTATTCACTTACTTAACCAAAATCTGAATCACATACATACAGATTATATTATAATTTAAATCTATTTTTACACATCTATAAATATAGATATATGCCTACCATATAATACTTATGGTTATTTTATTTTTGACACCAAACCAAACTTACAAATCTTACATTTAATAATTATAAGATAAGCATGTTAAATATACTTACCTGCTGAAACTTTTATTTACCTCTTATTCTTTTTCTTTGTGTAGATCTGATTTATTATGGAGCTCTTGATTTATATTGGCTATTTTCTTTTCTTCCGATGATGTTTCCTTCTATCTCACAACCTTTATTTATTTCCCTTTCAAGGGATATGTTCAAGAGGCACGTCTCTTATTATTCTTGGTGGTAAAAGACATGCTTACCCTCTTATAAATTTTTTATTATTTTATATTAATTCCCTTTTGTGGTAAAACTAGTTCTAAGCATACGTAACTCCCTTATCATAAGAGGATAGGTTAAAAGATGTTTATTTATTTTATTTATATTTACATTATATCATTTATATTATAATAAATAATATATAATATATTTTATATTATTTATACTATATCATTTATATCATAATAAATGATATATGATTTATATTATATTATTTGTATTTATATTATAATGTAAGATAATTATAAGAATATTCGTATTTATATTATTAGATATATTTATATATATTGTTATTTATAATATTGATATTATATTTTAATTATAATAAAATATTCATACAATAATATTATTTATTAAATAATATATAATTATGTATGTAATTATTTCTATTATCCCAAATAATATTTTACAAACCATCATGTTCAAATCTTTACTTTAACAGTGTCTTGATATGGGGACATGACACCCATCTACCTCAAATTCTGAGAACAGGTCCATCAAAGTTTGGTAGTTTTTTGCTCTTAAGGATCTTAAGTGACTTTGCCAGTAGCTTGTTGCCCTGAATGACTGGGACACTTGGCACATGAAATGAGACCTCCCCTAACATTTACTTGCCCACCCAAATGCATTTGCATAGTCAGTTTAGCCCCACAATCTGTGGAATGCAAAATGTCACTCCTAGCACCTTTCCACTACATGAAACTGAAGCATTTTGGAACAATGTGTTCCTTGTCACCATAGGCAAATGAAATTGATTTAAAAAAACTGAGGTAGGTTTTTGTAGGTGGACCTGACATCCACCTTTACATGCAAAGAAGATGTTCCTAGGTGTCACAGTTTGATGGAATAGTCAGTCCAAAGTTTAACACCTTTTTTTGTCTTAGGGCTCTTAATAAACTGTCCCCTTCCAATGTAGCTGAGAATGACTAGGAGGCTTCACCACCAAAAATACATCTCCCCTAGCATTTACTAGCCCACCCACACATGTTGGTGCCATTTGTTTGGCCCCAGGTAATGTTGAATGTAAAAATTCAGTCCTAATACCTTTCTAGTAGATGAAAATTTAGTACTATAAAGGTGTTGTCATTTGATCCAATGTGTTGTAGGGCATCAATTAAGGTTTCCCTTACCACTGTTATCAATTTCTAGCACCAAATGTGAAGAAACAAATGAGGGTTTGTCATTAAAAATCATGGTAACATCATTAAAACTAATTATGAAATAATAACTAAAGGACATATCATCGTGAAATAATCATGAAAACAAGTTGTGCATGTGGATTTATTTTGACATAAAAAGTATTTACCATTTCAAAATACCTTTGAATAATTTTGATTTGATGATACATCTCTTGAAATTTATTGAAAAATTGTGTTTGAGTCACATTTTCATGATTTTGACAACCAATTCTCCTTCTTACAACATCTCTTGCATTAGAAGATACCCTTGTGTTATTTTTCCAAAATTCTTCAATGAGGGATCTCAAAGCTTCAACAAAAGCTTTATCTTTACATGAGAGTCTCCCAAAGAATGCCTACAATTCATTGGTATTTGGATCCTCAACTCTTTCACATCTTCCAATGGCTCTCATTAGAGTTTTTCTACTTATTTTCAATGCTTCACTTGTTTTTCTAATGAGGTGAGCTTTCTTTGTTTGTTGGCTTAATATTGTCGATGTAATGACACATTGTGTGACATTACTATCCTTGGTGCATGAGGTGGAACCTACACTCTCATATGTACTTATTAGATTCTTTACAATTGATTTTTCACTTGAAGCATCCGATGTTCTTAGGCCAAGAATCTTCATAGTGGGCCTGAATTTTAGATTTCTCATCAATTCAACAAATAGTTGACATCTTTTGATTTCATTTAAGTTCTCAAAGAATGATTTACATAACTTATTGGCATATCTTTGGCAAGTACGCTTGGGAATCTTATCATGCATGGGCTTCAAAACATTCTCATCGATATCAATTAGAAACTTAGGCTTTCTATGCAAAATTCTAGGAGGCATTTTCAATGGTAAACTTGACTCAGTATTAGGAATTTCTTCAATATTTACTTGAGATGGGATAGATGGCATACTTCAATTGGAGATGGAAAGATGAAAAACCTTGAAGTTGAGATGGATAATATGGTGTACCTTCAACTTGACATGTGAATGATGGTGTGCCTCCAACTTGAGAAGAGAATGAAGATGTACCCCTAACTTGCAAAGAGAATGAAGATGTACCTTCAACTTGCAAAGAGAATGAAGTTGTACCTCCAACTTAACCTATGAAAGATGGAGTGCCTCCAATTTGAGAAGAGAATGATAGTGTACCTTCATCTTGACCTGTGAAAGATGGAGTACCTCCAACTTCAAGATTCAATTTCCTCGTTGAATGGAGGTTTTGCAATTGTTGCCTTTGTGTTGCCAATTCCATCTCTCTTAGCTTGATTAGGTGATTCTTGTTCCTCTTGAATTGGTGGCATGTCTTCTTCTATGGTTGACAATTTCCTACTTTCGTGAAGTCTCCTCATTCTTTCTCTTTTCTTTTCATTCTCATCTTCATGCTCTTCTGGAGTTAGAGTATTTTCTTGTTTCCTCAGCATGATGTTGATTTATATATGCATCATAAATAAGACATAGATAAATTAGTCCATCTTGGTACAATAGAGTAAAGTAATCTCATACACAAATATCAAAATATAATCATATAATTAAAGTGAATAAATGATTATAAATCTGAAAATTTATAGTTTCCTAGAGTGGTCCAACCCGAAACATAATGATTGCACACATACATCATATACTAGCAATATTTATCAAGATTAAGCTAGGATAACATTTAAGTTACAAGGCAAAATTACATATATCATACCATTCTTATACTTCATGGAGTAACTAACATGAACATCATTTAGATGATATTTAATAATGTATCATAGAAATACTAAGTTTTTAGCATTACATCAATGGCCAAGATATGGTCAACATTACAAATGGTGGTAGGCACAATCTCTAAGTTAATTTTGAACATTTTCTTAACATATCTTCTCAAACATTTTGCTTGATCTAGTATTAGGTTCTCTTTTAGTACTTTATTCCTCTTTCATATTTTTGTTAAAATAGTGTTTGTAGAGCAACATCCTACTAGCTAGCAAAAAATTGAGTTAAACAAAAAATGAAACACAGATTTTAATCAAGATCAATGAAATATCTAAAAACATGACAAGTTAGATTAAAGATGCAACATATTCATTCCTATTTAGGAAAAATCCCTTCTCTAATCCCTCTCCCATTCCTAGTCAAATTGGTTGTGAAATTATAATCAAGTGTCAAATTTAGTTTCTATTTGCAGCTTCACCAAATTTGGTGTCCTTCTTTTGATCTCGACTGCTACTTCATGATGCATGACTGTTTCATTAAATCATGAAAAGGCTATGCAAATGAATATTCTTTGAAATCTTAGAGGTTCTTGAAACTTTGGGAGCCTTCCTTTCACACATAATTATGCCTTGAATCGAGTAAGTACCACAACTCTTCCCCCTTGAAACCTAGGGTCCATGCATATGGAAAAAAGAAGACTTCATGTTGCTTCTATAGTCTCAGGATTGCTATATCTTTGCATGCCTTTGACAGGGATAATGGAGGTTTTGTACATCTACTCTGGTTACCATAACTTCTTCATGATGTCTTGCCATCATTTTAGTTCACAACCATGTTGAATAACCTAGCATGATACTCATGGCTTCATTAGGCAAAGATAAACTCTTGATACTAACCCTTGATAAAGACAATTACTACTACTGCTACAAATGTCTCTTCTTTTGTATCCTTCATCATAGTGACCACTCAACCAATACATAAAAGTATTAACGTGAGTGGTAAGTATACTCAACCCTTTGTTGGCAGGAATGTAGGTAGTGGGACAGTCCTTAATAGCCCTGATAAGTTAACAATGATCGAGTTGATTAGCAAAGTAATTATTACACTTACCCTTGTCATTGGTGTCTTTGATGCTTCAGAAATCATAGTTAACCCTATAATATTCAATAAGAGGCTAGTGACAACTTGATAAAACTGTGACAGTCTAGGCTTTGATCATGACAATGACTTAGGGTAGCTTATACTAACTGTGGAAGGGTTCTTAGCTTTGTGAAAACCATGAACTTGTTGTCCACTTTGATGGATTTAATATGAAATATCCATAGACCTCAATACCCCATACTCTAGAATGGCTTAAAGAGATATGATATGTAAAAGTTACATGATCACTGTAAGAACCTCATATACAATAGTCTACCCTTGTTTATATCTCCAAAAGATCTTCATGTTGTCTTCACTACTCACACCCCGGGTGTATGTTTTAACAATGTTTGAAATCGTGGGGAGGCTTATGTTGTATCCTTCAAATGTCCAAATGATCCTTCTTCTTGTCCCTAAAGGTCAGTCATAAACAATGGGAATAACATCATGACTTCAATTGCTAACAATGGCTACCAAATACTCCATTTAGGATCAATCTTCTCTTTAAAATAGGATGTGCTTTCTTATGGAGATCTTAAGGCTCGAGAGCTTCCAAAATGACATGAAAACTAGTCCTATATGACTGTTGATATTTCAAAGACCTTACAAACCTAGGCTTACCATACCTATTTGACAAGCTAGGATCTCAAAACCCAATCCTATTTATTGCAGTTGCTCTTGGAGTACATACAGATCACAAAAGGACTAAACGAATTATAATGCATGAAGGCTTCATGATTGTCCTAGTGAACCTCATCAATGCTTTGACTTTACTAAGATAGTAGATGGCATTATGACACATGTGGATCACAACTTGAGGTTCTATAATAGTCTCATATTCAAGATGATAATGCAATGTATAAGGGAACATGTGCAGATCATATGTATATTTCTGGACTATCATAGTCTTGGGAAACTCAAGACACTTCTATTATGTTTCCTCCACCCTAAAACTTTATCACCCTCATGGAGATTCAGGTACATCACAAAGGACTAGATATATTATCATGCAAGGAGGCTCTACTCAAGACCATCCCAATGACATCACACCCTCCTTGATTGTACTATTGTACATGCACCCACCAATATCAATACTCTGTCTTCCTTAACTATCTAATAACTCTTTGAAAAGTCACTATCTATTCAAGACAACCTAATTGTAATTATAATTGTCCTAGTAACTATGCCAATGACATGTATGGTTATCTTTTAGTTGATGGCAATCTTCCCTACCATATGAATACCATTTCAAGACCACCTAGATATGTTTATATAGTATCATGGATATATTTTTGCTTGGATTTGAGATTAATTGACTTATCATTTAATCTTGATTGCCGCCTTGTGTATAAGTTTCTATCCTACCCATGGGTGAGAGGTCATAAGTATTCCTAGGGTTGCATGATAGCTATTGCGGTATAATTTAGTCTTTAGGAAAATATGATAGTTCTTCCAAGTGAGTATGCTCAAGTGATAATCCTTAAAGCTTGATTTTAGCATGATGATAATTCATTGACTAACATTATTTTCTTTATTATCCTTCTAATTGTTTAGGTTAGTGTTTGAATCAAGATAATAACATGTGATTACACATCTACTCCATAGTGAAAGTGTTTCCATGGCTTTGCTCTAGTTTAAGATTATCCTTGAATGTTGATAAGACTCTGTTGACCCTGTTTCTACACTTGAAAATTTAAACTTCTTGTGTCCAAAAGACCAAATCTGATCATGCATCAAATCCCTGTGTCAAGTCATCTTTTTGGTTACAATTTTACTAATGTCATGCTTCTTACTTCAGTCATGTTGATAATTTGTTATTATGACGTCATTCTTTGTCTTATTTATCTCCATTAAAGCTTTAAAATAGCAATATTATGCCAAGACAAAAATTTACGGCTTAGTAATATTATATTTCATGTCCACTTTCATTTTATACTAAGCTCGCATCAACTTTTATTTTTTGCAAAGTCCACTATGCATCGGCTTTTATTCTTCGCAAACCTTGTGTCAATTTTCATCTTTCACTAAGTTTGCGTGACTTGTGAGTTTGGCTAAGTTCACACATTTTGGCTTTTTACTGATGGGATAATTTTACAAGTTTGGAGAGATGATAAGAAAGAAATCCACGTTCACTTGCGGCAACCAGGAGTTAAAAAGTAATTTTTATTATTTAAAAATCACAAATAGCACATTATTCTCCTTCGAACAAGTGCAAGAAGAATCAAAAAGCATAAATTTATAATGGCATCAAAAGCTTCAACTTCATCATTTGGCCTTTTTACCGACATTCATCTCCTGAAATTGAGGAAATATCTATTGAGTCTTGTGAGAACAAAGGCATTTAGGTGGCCACACTCCTCTAAACTCATGCCACAAAGTTGACTATTAAATGATGACTAGCATTTATCATTATTTTTGATACATGCAGTGGATATTGTGCCTTATTTCTGATCAACAAATTATATAAAGGAACCAGATGCCAAGTATTCTAAATTAATATTCACAAATTTGCATTTACTAAGTGGTAAATTTCATCAAAGCATAATGGAGAGCGGATCTTTATCTTAAAAACATTATAAATAGTCTACTAAATTGATTACAATGGAAAGGCTGCATGGTATACACGTAAACAAAACAGGAGTTAACCCGAATGAATGTCGGCATGTGGTGTTAGTCTGGCAATTTACAAGTTGTTAGTTTTTCCATAGCCTCCGTCAAGATGCAAAGGGAGGTATCTTTCAAATGATGTGTTATTTTTGAAGGCATGTATGCAAGAAGCAAGAGAATAGATAAGATTTTACAAACACAGCGGATTTGAAAATGCAGACCATTTGTTAAATAAACCTCTCCATCACATTGTATGATGTATATATCAGTTTGAGATGCTCTAGTGGACATCGGTGCAGACGTCAAAACATGTGAAGAACACACGCAGCAAAATGTCTTAGAGGAGCGAATGCGTGAGTCCAACAAATCCTCCTTCCTCATAGTTGAAGCCTTCAAACCAATATATGGATGTTCCTCGAAGGTTAAGCAAAAGTAGATTGCTGTGTACACCACCTTCAATCTTTGCAGACCATAAGGTCATGTTTCTTTAGAAGCACTCCATCAAAGAATTCAAGTTATTATATGTGCTTGCTCATTATGACGTGGTTTTGTATTAAGCAAAGGCACTACTCAGATATATCTATGAAACGTCGTAGTTAAGAAGGAAGTTAGGGGTCTAATTTTTAGGGAATCCATGAATGGGGAACTAGGAGGTATGCCATGCACACTGCATATAGTGCTTAAGATGAATCCTGGCTTAAGATGAATCCTTGGGATTCAAGGGATTTAGGATGCAAAAACAGAGGGTTCAGAGATGGTCATCCTCTTTTGAGAGGCGAGGTTGGAGGATACATACAAATGAAATCCCTCCATAAAGATAATCTTTACATAGTGGATGGGATCGTTACCATGTGTTGGTTAAACCTTCGAACACCTTATACTCAATATATGCACTACCATCTTCTTCTTTCATCAGCTTCAGGTGTAAGATACATTTTGAAAGGCAAGAAGACAATGCACCCATTGTTATTCAGCTGCTTTGGATGGAAAGAATCAACAACACTGCATGCAGACCTTCGTCAGATTACTTAGAACCACCAGAATTATAAGGTAGCCTATTTTAATGCAGACCTGGTTGAGTTGGAGGGTGATCATCAAGTATTCACAATTGGGCTATTATGAAGTTTGATCACCTTGATAGGAAATTGGAAAGGCAAGTTTGTATCATTATTGGTGCAAAGCCTAATCAGAACATACTTTTTACAAAGACCTCGAGGAGTTTTGTCAAATGATTATCAAACCATTAAGCAACATAACTATCCATGCCATGTATTGCATGAAATAATAGTAGGTGATGGGTTTCCATTCAGCTGCAAACAAGGGAAATGTACTTCAAAGAGCAACAGATCTGATTGTCCAACAAAGAATTATCCTCTACTGTTGTTAAATGGGAATTCAACATAGAGTTTTTGTCTACCTACTGAGCCCTAGATATAGTCGGATTGATGGACATAAAAGAAAATTTGACTTGGAAGATGAAGGTTGGGTATCTTCAAAATTCAAGACATTTACTTGATCATGTATAAGGGAAGGAAAAATAATTATTTTGTCACCATTATGAAAAGTTAGAAATTACATTTGGTTTGGAACATCTTAGACTTGTCAAAGAAATTTGAGTGTGTATTGAATACCAAATTACAACTAAGTTTATTTAAAGGATTGTTGCAAAAGTAATTGTTGTGAGAGAGGTAAACCAGTTTCATCATTTCAATCAAATGCATTGTTCTTATGGAGATTGTTGATGATGCTTAGTGAAGTGAACGAAAAATGTGTGCTTGGTGATTTGGTGATACGATGTGGTGGCTATAATACCAAATTCTTCAAAATCTTAATCCAATGGAGTTATCTTCTGGCATGGGAGTAAGATGAGATAATGGAACCATATCTAGTCCTAATATTTTAAACCATGAAAGTGAGTATCAATCATCAAATGGATATGTTGAGGTAGCCTTAAAGAAATGGAAGATGCAGCTGATGGTCAGGAATTTATAGAGGTAGTTGGAAGGCTGCTAGAAGATGATGAGAATGTCATTGAGATAAAGGCTAATTTTTTAGTGAGAGGGTGATTCATGATTGAGAAGAAGGAGATGGTCTTCTTAAACAAATTGTGGGAAAAAGAGATTTGAATATTCTTGGGGATATTCGTCATGCAGGTGATCAATTGATGGGAAGTAAGGCAGCCCCTAGCTTGCCTAAGACATCTTTTTGTCTCACTTTCAACTGTGTCTTCAATGGATACATATGGTTGTTGTTGCTTCAAATGATCGTCACATTTATCTCTCCATAAATTTAAGTATTAGGAGTAGTGATCATGTTGAGTAGGATATGAGTATTCTAGTGGATACAAAGCTACCACTTTGTTGAATCCCCATCAATACATATATGATTCTTCCTGGCAATTATTATGCAGAGTTAGCGGACCGATTTCATCTACCATATTTCAAGCACTTGGAAAGAGATGTCAAGAAAGAATTGAAGAGATGACTACTGGAAAGGAGCATGACAGAGATAGAAAGTAACTTAGTTGAATTCACAACTCGAAAGTTGTATCTTTGAAAACTACCATTTTGAAAAGTGACTTGTTTCACTTATTGTAATTAAAAGTTCAAAATTATGTTTCCTTTCGAAAAAGGTAGTTACTTGAACTGGTTAGGAAGTAGTTACAAGTTAGTTACTAGGTGGTTATGGAAAAAGCCTATAAATATGAGGCTATTTGAAATGTACGGGGGGAACTCTTTGGAGACAGAACTTTTGCAAGGCGAAATTATGAAGAAACTTCTTGGAACATTTTTGGTCTTACACATTGTATAGTTTACTTTTAGAATTGTATAATTTCGAAAAGATAATGAAGAATGCATTTCAGTTCATATGTTCTTGATGTATTTCTGAGTTATGATTACTAGTTTCTCATATGCCAAATTGGTGATCTTTGTATGTATTTGTGTAAATCAAAGTTATCCATTGAAGCATGCAATGGGGGTGATGAAGCACAATCATGTCTCAGTATCTTGATTTGAAATTGTTAAGATAAATTATCTCCTCATATGTTGAGATTTGCCATCTTTCTTCATTGTTGTTGCACATATGTCATGAAATTCATCATGGAGTTTAGGAAAGTGGTTTCTAGCTTTGTGGTGAAACCCCCTCGTACTTTTCAATAAGATTGTGAAACTGTTGTTGGTTTTCGTACGTCTACCACAAGGGTTTCTACATGCCCATTTCTCCTGTTATTTTGTTTTTCTTCCTTTCTGTACTTTCAAGATAAAAGTACACAAAAACCACAAATACCCCCATCATATGAGGGAGCTACCCCTCTCAAACACAGAGGAATATTGTTGCTTTGTCGTAATCTCTACAACTGTTGGAACAATTTAGTCACCGCTCAAAGGGTAACGAGTCATTTTTAAAGGATATTTCACGGTGACAAATCTGTTTACCAACAAATTTTTGGCGACTCTACTGGGGATAACGAGCTGAAGCATTGGTGCCTTTCATTTCTAAAATAAAATTCTATAGTTATCTCCCCTAGAAAAGAAATTGGTGACTCTATCTAAAAGAAGAATCCTAAAAAATGGTTTGGTATCAAAGAACCCTAATGCATAACTCGCAGTTACCTGAATCAGACAATGATAGTGATGATGAAGATTATCCTTTTTCTACATCTCTGCTCAACAAAATCAAGTTCTTGATGACCCTAAGCAAGTGGAGTTTTTGAAGAATTTCTATGGTGGCATGCAACTCACTTCTAATCAGGTTCATCCTTCTTTGCTTCAAACATTGCAGAAGATTGAACAAAAAGATGTGAAGGAGACTCATTTTCTTGCTCATGATTGTAATTCCCTATCGAAGGAGATTCATGCATCATAAGATAAAAGAAATTATGCTAAGATATATCATTTGCATAATGAGGACAGAAAAGAAGAGGCAAAAGTGTTTCCTACAAATGAACCTGTATTTAATGCAACATCTTCTGATCAAAGGGTTGAAAGAAGCTCATTAGAACATGCATGTACTAGAGAAGAAGAAGTTATTACATTTTCTCATGATAGGACATCTCCACTAAAGCAAGAACAAAAATAAGTGATAGAGATGGAAAAAGAAGATTATATGGAAGCGTGCAATGATGAAGAAGAAGTCTTTCTAGATGATGGCACATTCTCAATTTCTTTGGAGAATGTCACTCCTCTTGTGACAGCTTGCTCTAGTTCCACAACTATATCTTGTGAGAAAGATTTATGTGACATGGTTAATGTTCAAGGGAGTCAAGAAGAAATTTTGGACCAAAGTGTGAACAAAGAACATGGAGATGAGTCACAAAGCATTGTCCTGACATGCATGCGATGTAAACAAGAGGAGAATGGTAATGAAATAGCATTACAAGAACTCGCTCATGAGGTTTCCATCACAAATCGGCATCTCAACACTTCGGATGATGATTCTCTTTGTGAATAAGACATCATCCTTTCTCCTTTATCATTTATTGAAGAAGAGTACTCAGCGATTGAAACCAAAGGTACTAATCAAGACAAAGCATTGAGTACTTCCACTCCAAATGTGCACAAAGACCATAAGGATATTGGGTGTGAATCTACACAAAGGGAGGACAAGGATGAAATTGGAAGTGTTCAAAAGATTGGTGGAAAGCTACGTGTTATTTGTTCTTCATCAACTATAGAAGAGACTTTTCAAGGTGGAAAGATGCATAATCCATATTCATTGTTTTCTCTTCCTCATATGCAATCCTTTGATAAAGCATATCCTGAGTTGGTAATGGTAAAGAAGGAGAAATTTTCTTTTACATGTGATGAGTCAATGATAAAGGAGGATATTATTCATAAGAAAGATCAGTCACAGGATATTGATTTTTCTTCATTCCTTACTTCACATGAAGGATGCTTGGTTCGTGGTTCAATTTTCTTTGATTCAAGCTATCAAAAGAATCTTCAGATAGAGAAATTTGGTATGCTCAACATAACGCTAGAAGACATGATCAACACTACATGGGTCAATACCAATATGAATCAAAAGGACTCAAAAATTTATGATGAGAAATGGTTGTTTGGTTTGCCATTCAAGGAGTCCTCATTTTTCATGCGGCTTAGTTTTCTTGTCAGTTTGGAATGGTTACTAAGTTCATAGGCACCTCATCCGTGCTTGTCTCTTTTCCATATAGGTGTATATTTTTCTCAACCTGTCAATGGGTTCACTTGATCTTTCCCAGGCAGTTTGAGGTAGGAGTCACCTACCATGTACATAGGTTAACTAGGTGTTTTGGTTGTGTCTGCCTTATTTCAATTTTTGTTGGATTTTGTTGTTTGCCTCGTCTCTATGTGTCTTTGTCCCCTTCATTCCCCTTGTACATCATATTATCTCTTGACTCTACCCACCCAATGGATAACACACTATTCATTACCAAAGATTCTAGGTTCGTCCTACATCCACAAGGTCCTTGTCCCTAGTTAGAGCTAGTTGTTGACCCTGTTTTTGCACTTGAAAATTTAAACTTCTTGTGTCTAAAAGACCAAATCTAATCATGCATCAAATCCCTGTGTCAAGTCATCTTTTTGGTTACAATTTTGTTGATGTCATGCTTCTTACATCAGTTATGTTGAGAATTTGTTATTATGATGTCATTCTTTGTCTTATTTCTCTCCATTAAAGCTTTAAAATAGCAATATTATGCCAAGACAAAAATTTATGGCTTAGCAATAATATATTTCGTGTCCACTTTCATTTTATACTAAGCTCGCATCAACTTTTCTTTTTTGCAAAGTCCACTATGCATTGACTTTTATTCTTCGCAAACCTTGCGTCAATTTTCATCTTTCACTAAGTTCGTGTGACTTGTGAGTTTGGCTAAGTTCACACATTTTGGCTTTTTACCGATGGCATAATTTTACAAGTTCAGAGAGATGATAAGAAAGAAATCCACGTTCACTTGCGGCAACCGGGAGTTAAAAAGTGATTTTTATTGTTTAAAAATCACAAATAGCACATTATTCTCCTTCGAACAAGTGCAAGAAGAATCAAAAATCATAAATTTACAATGGCATCAAAAGCTTCAACTTCATCATTTGCCCTTTTTACCCACATTCATCTCCTGAAATTGAGGAAATATCTGTTGATTCTTGTGGGAATGAAGGCAATTAGGTGGCCACACACCTCTAAACTCGTGCCACAAAGTTGACTATTAAACGATGACTAGCATTTATTATTGTTTTCGATACATGTAGTGGATATTGTGCCTTATTTTTTATCAACAAATTATATAAAGGAACCGCATGCCAAGTATTCTGCATTAACATTCACAAATTCACATTTACTAAGTGGTAAATTCCATCAAAGCGTAATGGAGAGCAGATCTTTATCTTAAAAACATCATAAACTGTCTACTAACTCTGTTACAATGGAAAGGCTGCATGGTATACATGTAAACAAAATAGGAGTTAACCCGAATGAATGTCAGCATGCGGTGTTAGTCTAGCAATTTACAAGTTGTTAGTTTTTCCACAACCTCTATCAAGATGCAAAGGGAGGTATCTTTTAGATGATGTGTTATTTTCGAAGGCATGTATGCAAGAAGCAAGAGAATAGATAAGATTTTACAAACACAGCGGATTTGAAAATGCAGACCATTTGTTAAATAAACCTCTCCATCACATTGTATGATGTATATATCAGTTTGAGATGCTCTGGTGGACATCGATGCAGACGTCGAAACATGTGAACAACACATGCAGCAAAACGTCTTAGAGGAGTGAATGCGTGAGTCAAACAAATCCTCCTTGCTCATAGTTGAAGCCTTTAAACCAATATATGGACGTTCCTCGAAGGTTAAGTGAAAGTAGATTGCTGTGTACACCACCTTCAATCTCTGCAAACCATAAGGTCATGTTTCTTTAGAAGCACTCCATCAAAGAATTCAAGTTATTGTCTGTGCTTGCTCATTATGATGTGGTTTTGTATTAAGCAAAGGCACTGCTCAAATATATCTATGAAACACCATAATAAAGAAGGAAGTTAGGGGTCCAATTTTTAGGGAATCCATGAATGGGGAACTAGGAGGTATGCCATGCACACTGCATCTAGTGCTTAAGATGAATCCTTGGGATTCAAGGGATTTAGGATGTAAAAATAGAGGGTTCGAAGATGGTCATCCTCTTTTGAGAGGCAAAGTTGGAGGATACATACAAATGAAATCCCTCCATAAAGATAATCTTTACATAGTGGATGGGATTGTTAACATGTGTTGGTTAAACCCTTGAACACCTTATACTCAATATATGCACTATCATCTTCTTCTTTCATTAGCTTCAAGTGCAAGATACATTTTGAAAGGAAAGAAGACAATGTACCCATTCTTATTTGGCTGCTTTGGATGGAAAGAATCAACAACACTGCATGCAAACCTTCATCAGATTACTTGGAGCCACCAGAATTATAGGGTAGCCTATTTTAATGCAAACCTGGTTGAGTTGGAGGGTGATCTTAAAGCATTCGCAATTGGGCTATTACAAAGTTTGATCACCTTGAGAGGAAATTGGAAAGACAAATTTGTATCATTATTGGTGCAAAGCCTAATCAGAACGTACTTTTTACAAAGACCTCGAGGAGTTTTGTCAAATGATTATCAAACCATTAAGAAACATAACTATCCATGCCATGTATTGCATGAAATAACAGCAGGTGATGGGTTTCCATTCAACTACAAATAATGGAAATGTACTTCAAAGAGCAACGGATCTGATTGTCCAGCAAAGAATTATTCTGTGCTATTGTTAAATGGGCATTCAACAGAGAGTTTATGTCTACCTACTGAGCCCTAGATATAGTCAGATTGATGGACATAAAAGAAAATTTGACTTGGAAGATGAAGGTTGGGTATCTTCAAAATTCAAGACTTTTACTTGATGATGTCTAAGGGAAGGAAAAATAATTATTTTGTCACCATTATGAAAAGTTAGAAATTACATTTGGTTTGGAACATCTTAGACTTGTCAAAGAAATTTGAGTGTGTATTGAATACCAAATTACAACTAAGTTTATTTAAAGGATTGTTGCAAAAGTAATTGTTGTGAGAGAGGTAAACCAGTTTCATCATTTCAATCAAATGCATTGGTCTTATGGAGATTGTTGATGATGCTTAGTGAAGTGAATGAAAAATGTGTGCTTGGTGATTTGGTGATACGATGTGGTGGCTATAATACCAAATTCTTCAAAATCTTAATCCTATGGAGTTATTTTCTAGCATGGGAGTAAGATGAGATAATGGAACCATATCTAGTCCTAATATTTTAAACCATGAAAGTGAGTATCAATCGTCAAATGGATATGTTGAGGTAGCCTTAAAGAAATGGAAGATGTTGTTGATGGTTAGGAATTTATAGAGGTAGTTGGAAGGCTACTAGAAAATGATGAGAATGTCAATGAGATAGAGGCTAATTTATTAGTGAGAGGGTGATTCATAATTGAGAAGAAGGAGATGGTCTTCTTAAACAAATTGTGGGAAAAAGAGATTTGAATAGTCTCAGGGATATTCGTCATGTAGGTGATCAACTAATGGGAAGTAAGGCAGCCCCTAGCTTGCCTAAGACATCTTTTTGTCTCACTTTCAACTGTGTCTTCAATGGATACATATGGTTGTTGTTGCTTCAAATGATCATTAGATTTATCTCTCCATAAATTCAAGTATTGGGAGTAGTGATCATGTTGAGTAGGATATGAGTATTCTAGTGGATACAAAGCTACCACTTTGTTGATTCCCCATCAATACATATATGATTCTTCATGGCAATTATTATGTAGAGTTAGCGGACCGATTTCATCTACCATATTTCAAGCACTTGGAAAGAGATGTCAAGAAACAATTGAAGAGATGACTACCAGAAAGGAGCATAATAGAGATAGAAAGTAACTTAGTCAAATTCACAACTCGAAATTTGTATCTTTGAAAACTACCATTTTGAAAAGTGACTTGTTTCACTTATTGTAATTAAAAGTTCAAAATTAGGTTTCCTTTCAAAAAAGGTAGTTACTTGAACTGGTTAGGAAGTAGTTACAAGTTAGTTACTAGGTGGTTATGGAAAAAGCCTATAAATATGAGGCTATTTGAAATGTACGGGGGGATTTCTTTGGAGATAGAACTTTTGCAAGGGGAAATTATGAAGAAACTTCTTGGAACATTTTTGGTCTTACACATTGTATAGTTTACTTTTAGAATTGTATAATTTTGAAAAGATAATGAAGAATGCATTTCAGTTCGTATGTTCTTGATGTATTTCTGAGTTATGATTACTAGTTTCTTGTATGCCAAATTGGTGATCTTTGTATGTATTTGTGTAAATCAAAGTTATCCATTGAAGCATGCAATGGGGGTGATGAAGCACAATCATGTCTCGGTATCTTGATTTGAAAGTGTTAAGATAAATTATCTCTTCGTATGTTGAGATTTGCCATCTTTCTTCATTGTTATTGCACATATGTCATGAAATTCATCATGGAGTTTAGGAAAGTGCTTTCTAGCTTTGTGGTGAAACCCCCTCATACTTTTCAATAAGATTGTGAAACTCCTGTTGGTTTTTGTACATCTACCACGAGGATTTCTACATGCCCATTTCTCCCGTTATTTTGCTTTTCTTCCTTTCTGTACTTTTAGGATAAAAGTACACAAAAACCACAAATACCCCCATCATACGAGGGAGCTGCCCCTCTCAAACCTAGAGGAAGATCGTTGCTTTGTCGTGATCTCTCCAACTGTTGGAATAATTTAGTCACCACTTAAAGGGCAATGAGTCATTTTCAAAGGATATTTCACGGTGACAAATCTGTTTACCAACAGACTCCATTCATAAATATATACCAATATATCTTGATGATTTCCTTCCCATGGTGATATGGCTTGTTGTCATAGATTGTTATCTCAAATGAATATGAATTTTCATTTTCTTATGAAAATTTAAATTGTCAAAATGATAATCTTCTCACTTCCCTCATGACTGTCCTATAACATGAGATTTCATTCTTTAACATAATCATAAAATGAAGTAAATGAATACATTTAAAGAACATACCTTATATTTTGATATTCGAGTTGCCTAATCCTCAAAAATTTGGCTTCAAAATCCTCAAAAAATTGATCTTTTTGGAAAGTTCCTTTGTATTCAATGTTTAATTCTATATAACTCTAATAGGATTAGTGAAAATTAAGAAAAAACAAACATATATCATCAATTTCAATCTAAATACATGAAAATTAACATTTAAACAATATGAAACATGAAATGATTAGTTGAAACAATCAAATTCTGTCTAAAAATATGCAATTTACTTCTTCTACGTTGAAAAAACAAAAAAAAGGTGGTGGATTAAGAAAACAATGATTGTCAAAATGTCAACTGGTTAAAAAAGTGTTTTGTTGTCTGATTGTGCATGAAAAGTAGGGAATAACAGAGCATGTGGGACTGAAACATGGATCCCACATGTTTTTTGTCTTTTTTTTTTGGTTCACCAAAACATGGAAAGTTTAAGTGCTTTCATGAAGGGAAAGCCTTAAGTGTTATCATGAATGGAAACTTATAAGTTGTTTTGTATGAAAAAGAGGGATGATGGGGTTTATGAGTTGATCCTCCTTTCACTACAAACATTCAAGGACATATCAACCGAGATGAATCACACTTTCATAAGAGGATTCACCTACAGGTTATGTTGTCACTTGGAACAATGCAGAAATATAGAGATTGTCAATTAATGTATTAATTTAATGCTCAAATACCCTTGAAACCCTAATTATGTAAAACAGTAAGTAAAATTATGAATTACGATAAATGCTTGTAGACTGAGGTAGTAGACAGGGATAATTAGTGACTATTTTTTGAAGTTTGAGATGTGGATTGCTCAGGGTCACTGGAACTCACACCCCTATCCAAGGTGGTGTTGTCTTTAGGGAATCATGATCTTCTTTCGATACTGATGATCACGGTACTTTCCATTTCTATCCCGAGAGATGCAGAGAACACTGGCACTAGTGCCCGAGTCCAAGGTGGGGTGTTCTTTAGGATGTCAGATCCTCTTCAGATGTTGACTGTCAATGTCCAAGAGATTTATGTGTGTGCAACCTCAGAGGACACTGGCACTAGCACCCTTGTCCTGAAAGTTCTCTAATCTGCTTCTTTCCGCCGGATCCAGAATCCTTATCTTCTACAACTCCACTTCACAAAATCTGATACCTGTAACCTACAATCACAAGGAGAGTGGTTGGGGGTTGTGGTGTTTAGAGGCTTGCCTCAGTCAAGCCCCAGAAGGACATTCAAGTCTTCTGAAAACTGTTGTCAGATAAAGAGTGTGTGCCCCTGTAGGATAGAAGCAAAAACAAATTGATAAATGATTCAAACACAAATAGATATCACCTTAGAGGTGTAGCTAGATCACATAGATGAAGATTCTTCAACACATGAGAAGATGAAGCTAAATCTACAATCACAAACACAATAACAATGCTCTGCGCTGCAAAAATGAATATCTTGAATGCTCTAAAATCATAAGTTTGCCACAAGTTCATAATAATCTTCTAGTTAGCCTCTAGTTTTCAAATGAAACCCCAAACATGCTTATATATGCAACAACACACATTCCCGCTAAGAATTTCGTAATTCAAACTTAAGATGTCAACATGGGACCTAATTAACGGTCACATAACCGACATTCAAATTTGGGACCTACCTAAAATAGGGCAGGACAAGGGCACGAGTACATGTGTCCTCAAATCCTATTTTAGGGCAGGACTAAGTACAACAATGTCCCTCATGCCCCATGTGACATGGGTTTCAAGCCATTTTCTTCCAAGAGTCAAAATGAACATGTAAGATGCAAAACAAGGGACCCGGGAGCTAAACATAGGAGGGAAAGGTTAAGGGAGACATTTTCTAACATAACATTTAGCCCCCACTTTAAATGTATTGAAGTATGGTCAAAACACAGCAAACATGCCAAGCACTTGAAGCTAATGCATACACAAAGATTAAGGAACTATTTCTAGCCCCCAATCTTGGGTAGACATTAGGAAAAACATGCCGCAGACACGCTAGACATAGTGAAGACAGTAATAGGCATGCAAAACATGAAGAAGATAGTAACACGTATGCAAGACACAGAGAAGATGACATTGAAGACATGCAAAACATGATGAATATAGTGAAATCAGTGATTATTTCTTTTTTATTTTCATATATATATATGAATGTAAATGCAAATACATGGAAAGTAAACACACAACCCAAAATGTAGGAGGGGCATTTTACCACACATCTTGAAACTACATATGGGGCAACATACACGCAATGTAAATCTCAGAGTGTAGGAGGGACTCATCACCACAAGTCTTTAGATTACACTTGAGAACAAACACGCCATACAAATCCCAAAGCATAGGAGGAACTCATCACCACATGTCTTGAAACTATGCTTGGGAACAAACATGCCATACAAAACCTGAGTGTAGGAGGGGCATTTTACCACATGTCTTGAAACTACAACATGGGGGAAAACACACAGAAAACAAATGGAAGATACGAGCATCGTATAGTATGCCAAAGACATATTATACGTCTTAAACATGGAAAACAACCGATGGAAGGATCCTATTGCTAGGTTCACCACCATCTCAGGCACATTACAGGCACACCTAATGGTTGGGCTTGTGCCACAACAACCACCAAATACATGATTAAGGGAGGATACACCAACCCCGCCTACTTAGAGGACTTTTAGAATAAAAAGGATGTGCACTAGCTCAAGAGATACACTATCCCTGCCTCCATAGAGGGATTAGAATAAAAGGATATGCACAATATCCCACCTTCACAGAGGGCTTAATGATTACAATATAGAATAAAGATGTGCACTCGCGTGGAGATACAACATCCCACCTCCGCAGAGGGCTTACAAACATGCTTTGTTAGTACCAAAATCATCAGATAGCTTACCTTATGTATGCCCCCACCTTAAGGTGGTTGATATCATGTACCGATATCAAGCACGTTAAGGTAGGAAGGAAATACACTAGGGAACAAGAGCTTTTGCAAAGCCCATGCCCCCAAAGGTGACATGTAGTTTACAATCGCTGAATGTTCCCACAAACACACAATTTCCTACAAGAAAAGAAGTTAGAAATCTTTCTATAAGATAATAACCACATCACATGATCCAAAATCAATGCATGAAAACAATCATATCGAGAGTCGAGGTTACACTCCGATTCAGAAACTAAGTATAACAGTGGGGCTATACTACAAAGATCTCAGAACCGAGTGTAAGCAAGGCGAGACCTAAGATAAACAAAGTGCATGGAGCATCCACATTGTTATGGTTTGTTAGAAAATATAATGCATCATCAAAATATCACACGGAGTGATTCTACTAGCCAAGCGTCAAATAATATATATCAACCCCATCATCATGTATGGACTAGGTCCATTTTTGCTTACTCGCTGAAGGGACACTTGGTCCGTATCAGTATTATTTGTTTTTCGTCATCTGTCAGCTAGATAGAACCACTAGAAGAAGGTAAACAATAAATCTAGAGAGGAGAACAAGTGCCTTAGGGTCATCGTGTAGGAAGGTGCCCCTGGGTCACCAACTGCAATGCTATGCCCCTAAGACACAACACACAATGATGAAAATAGAGGAGAAGCAAGATAGAAGAATGATGAAACAAATAGAAGAATGATGATACAAATAAAAGAATGGTCACAACAGAGGCAGTCTCCCGATATCCTTGACCTTATAAGAGTATCAAGAGTCATCCAAAGAGGCCTAAACAACACATAACACATCATAGGGGGAACACAACACAAGGGTAAAGGGTTAAAAATACTTACTTGTAGATACACCCATATTAGAATTTGTGGCTTGTAAGCATCTTAGAAAGATGCTCCATCAAGTTTTGTATGAATCTTGGGTGGTTCATATTAGAGTGTTCTTTGTTGTCAAAAAGTTCATGCAGTGCTTGTTTGTCAAATCTTTGTATATGTGAGATCTTTTGTTGCCTATGAGGAGGAGAACCACTATTATTTCCTATTGATGATAATTGTCTTACTCTTTTCTGATCTTTAGCTCTCTTATTTTGTTGAGTTTGTCTATCGTAGGGAGAAGGACTATCTTGCACCACATCAATCTTTTATTTTGTCATAATCTCTTGCTTTGGTTGTTTTGTTTGTCTTTCTAATGCATTTTGGTTATCTCCTGATCCTTGAAGGGATAACAAAGGAGGAACCTTAGCATAAATACTATTTCTTCATAGACAAGGTGAGTTATCAAACTTTTCCTTATCCACTTCTATCATATCCACTATTTCATCATAATCCAAATAGTCATCTTCCACTTCTATTGTATTTTGTTCCATCATGTTATTATTGGTATGCTTAGGGAAAGGATTAGTAAAGATTTGTAAATTCTAATTCAGAGGAGCAACCAACTTATTTCCATTATCACTCACACTAGATACCTGTATAATATTCAAGTTGATGATGTCTTGTATTTCATGTTTACAATGCATAAATTGTTCAGTATCGTGTCCTTGTTGTCGATGAAAATGAGAAAAACCATTAGCATCAAAATAAGGTCCTTGCATTCTACTAGGATCTAATGGTTTAATCAGAGGAAGATTCAAGAGGTTATTACTCATAGCTTGATTCATGATAGAATGTAAGGAGTTAGATATCGGAGTGAATTGTCTTTGTTGTTGTCAACTCTAAAATGGCATCCTCTTCGAATTAGTGATAGCGGACACTTGTAAAAAATTGTTCAAAATCTATCCATTAACCTTAATGAAACTCTTATTATTCCTCTTAAGGTTGTTTTGTGAAGGTCCACCCATGCATTGACGAACTTGAGCTGATGAGTTTTGGTTTTCATATTGACTAAAGGAAAGTTGGTAATCACGAAGGGCAGTGCATAAATGTTGAAAAGAGTTATACTTCATCAAGAGAATCTTATCACGGATGTTAGGTTGTAGATTTGTAATAAATACTTTCTGAACATCTTCATCCTTCATCTAGTATTGAATTTGTGCATACAGAGCTTGATACCAACTAATAAACTCAGTTAACTTCTCTTTTGGACCTTGCTTGCATGAACTAAATCAATCAATGAGACTTGAGGTCCAATGTTTTCTTTAAAATGTTGTAAGAATTGATCAACTAGCTACGAAAAAGAGTGTATTGAATTCAGAGGTAAAGAGCAAAACCATTCTAAAGTAGTATCTTTAAGAGATTGCGGGAAGAGTTTTTCTAACAAGTCCTCTTCAAAGTAAAAATCACTACACATAGCCATGAATGCTACCATATGAGTATTAGGATCACCCTTTCCACCATATTTTTCAAAGTGAGGATTCTCAAACTTCTTAGGCATAGGACTTCTCAAGATTGCATAAGATAGGGGATTACGGGCATGATAAGTTGGTATATTAGGTTGTGAAGAATTTGTCAAGCTTGTCATCTTTTGTTGTAAAGAAGTCATACCTTGCAAAAGTTGGTTTAGGAGGGCATCATTAGGAGATGCAGTTTGAGAATTAGAAGCCGGTACATGACATTTTGAGGAGATTGATTTGAGTGGAAACGAAAGGTGGTTGAGAGTAATTGTAGGTGGAAGGTGGTTTCAAATAATTGTATGTAAGAGGTGGTTGAGAATAAGTGGGATTGAATGGTGGTTGAGAGTGAGTATTCATAAAAGAGGTCACTTTAGGTGCTAAGTTCTGATAGTTGAACCCCACAGCTTTGTAATTTTGTGAATTAGTGCCATTAGATACTCCAATACCCGTGGTATCATTACTACAAGCATTTTCATTGGTAGTTAAAACTGTTGATGTAAATGTAGACATTATCGTAGTCGGTATAGGTGTCGATACTTGCGTATGAGACAATGATGACATGTTATTAATAACATTCGCACATTTAGTCACTGGCGTAACATTATGATGCACTATATGCATTAATTCTCAAATTGTATTAACACCATCTTGCACTTATTTTAACAATTCTCTTATGTTATGAATCGCAAGTATAGCCTCATCCACTATCCTTTCATTTTCCATAAATGCTTGAAAATCAGCTAGCTCTTTATCAAGTTTGTTTATTTTCTCATCAAGTACATGTGTTACTACATCAATAGGCCTCAACATCATGAAATATTTTCTCTTCCATTGTAGTTGTAGGGGGTATAATATCTTGCAAAATTTGTGTCTCTCCTTTTGTTAAAAATGTGTTCAATGGTTTTTCTGAGGTAGGAATGTCATTGCTTTTAGGAGCACTAGATCCCATTAGTCTAATACTTCTCCCTAAAGGGATATTTCTATTAGGTCAGTGGGTTATAAGACTCATGCAAAAACATAAAACTCTCAATTTGCAAACTAATGAAACAATCCTAGGAACAAGATATGTTTAAGATCTAAAATGCTTGATTTTTCACCTTTTTCAATGCAAATCACTAAAAGAATAGGTGTTGTGAAGAAATTTAAGAAGGGAAGCAAATAATAAGCTCAATATCAATCCAATAATGCAGCAATATCCTTCACAACACACCTATAATGCAATTCTAGAGAGAAGACAAGGCAAAATCTAGTGAAAATGTAAAGTTTTTCAAACCCTAGACATGACTTTTTAAAAAAATAGAATTATGATGAAACACTACAATTATAAATTAGTCCTAAATGAGTGTTTAAAAGGGTAGTAAAATCTGAAACAAGATTTTAACCACAAACCCTAGCTAATGCAAAAACTAGGTTATATGAAAAATGTACAATTTCAAGGAATTTTTAACAAATTAAGCATGAAAATGCAATGTAAATGATTAAAATTGCCTAAGATGCCTTTGTTTTCAAAATTTTCAATTTTTTGTGTAAATTTTCAAATGCAATAAGATGAAAATTAAATGAATGAATGCAAATCTAAAACACAACACTTAGAAAGGTACAAAATTCAATTAAACATGGGTTCACCAAAATGTTTTGTAGGGAAAAGAGGGATGATGGGGTTTATGAGTTGATCCTCCTTTCACTACAAACATTCAAGGACATATTAACCAAGTTAAATCACACTTTCACAAGAGGATTCACCTACAGGTTAGGTTGCCACTTGGAATGATGTGGAAATTTAGATATTGTCAATAAATGTATTAATTTAATGCTCAAATACCCTTGAAACCCTAATTATGCAAAATAGTAAGTAAAATGATGAATTACGGCAAATGCTTGCAGACTGAGGTAGTAGATAGGGATTAATTAGTGATCATTTTTCAAAGTTCAATATGTGGAATGCTTGGGGATACAGGCACTCACGCCCCTGTCCAAGGTGGTGTTTTCTTTAGGGAATCTTGATCTCCTTCTGATACTGATGATCACTATACTTTCCATTTTTATCCCAGGAGATGCGGAGGACATTGGCACTAGTGCCTGAGTCCAAGGTAGGGTGTTCTTCAGGATGTCAGAGCCTCTTTAGATGTTTATTGTCACTATCCAATAGATTTATGTGTGTGCAACCTCAGAGGACACTGGCACTAGTGCCCTTGTCCCAAAAGATCTTTAATTTGCTTCTTTCTGCCAGATCTAGAATCCTTATCTTCTGTAACCTTCCTCTGCAACTCCACTCCGCAAAATCTGATAGCTATAACCTACAATCACAAGGAGTGTGATTGGGGGTTATAGTGTTTAGAGGCTTGCCTCACTCAATCCCTGGAAGGACATTTAAGTTTTCTTAACACCGTTGTTAGATAAAGAGTGTGTATCCCTGCGGGATAGACACAAAAATAAATTGACAAATGATTCAAACACAAATAGATATCACCTCAGAGGTGTAGCTCTCACATAGATGAAGATTCTTCAACACATGAGAAGATGAAGCTAAATCTACAATCACAAACGCAATAACAATGCTCTGCTCTGCAACAATGAATATCTTGAATGCTCTAAAATCATAAGTTCACCACAAGTTCATAATAATCTTCTAGTTAGCCTCTAGTTTGCAAATGACACCCCAAACATGCCTATATATGCAAAAACACACATTCCTGCTAAGAATTTTGTAATTCAAACTTAAGATGTCGACATGGGACCTAATTAATGGTCACATAACTAACATTCAAATTTGGGACCTACCTAAAATGGGGCAAGACAAGGGCGCTAGTGTTCATGTCCTTAGATCCTATTTCAAGGTAGGACTAAGTACAATAATGTCCCTCATGCCCCATGTGACATGGGTTTCAGGCCATTTTCTTCCGGGAATCAAAATGAACATGTAAGATGCAAAATAAGGGACCCGGGAGCTAAACTTAGGAGGGAAAAAGTCAAGGGAGACATTTTTTGACATAAGATAAGTGTTTTAAGTGCATGGAAAGTGGGAGGGAGCTATAGAGGTGAGAGAGAGAGAGGGTAGGAGTTATAGAGGGGAGGGAGAGGGCAGGAGGTAAAGAGGGGAGAGAGAGAGAGAGAGAGAGAGAGAGAGAGACTAATTTTGACATGCAACACTAAACCCGAGAAACCCTAAACCCCTAAACCCTAAATAATGTTGCTAAACCCTAAAATTGAGTAACCCTAAACCCCTAAACCCTAAATATTGCCCCTAAACCCAAAACCCTAATTTCTAAACCCAAGAAACCCTAAACCTCTATATCTCTATTTCTATAATCCCTCTACCTCTCAATCTCTCTCCCTATGTCTCTAGCCATGTCCCCCACTCTCTTTCTCCCTATCTCTCCCCTTGATCTCCTCTATATCTCCTTATTGCTCCTCTCTCTATCTCTAAACCCTAAACCCTTTATCTCTAACCCTTAACCCCTAACCCCTAAACCATAAACCCTAAAGCCTAAATAAAGCCCCTAAACCTTAACTCCTAACACCTAAACCCTAAACCCGAGCAACCCTAAACCCCAAGCTCCTAAACTTCTGTCTCCCTAGATCTCTCCCCTATCTCCCTATCTCTATCATCCCTCTACCTCTCAATCTCTCTCCCTATGTCTCTGACCATTTATCTCGCTCTCTATCTTCCTATCTCTCCCCTCAGTCTTCTCTATATCTTCCTATCAATCCTCTCTCTCACTCTCTAAACCCTAAACCCTAAACCTCTAAACATTAACCCCTAAGCCCTAAACCATAAACCCTAAATAATGCCCCTAAACCCTGACCCCTAACCCCTAAACCCTAAACCAGAGAAACCCTAAACCCCTAAACCCTAAATTCCAAACCCCTAAACCTTAAACCCAAGAAACCCTAAACCTTTATCTCCCTAGATTTCTCCCCTATCTCCCTACCTCTATCGTCCCTCTACCTCTCAACCTCTCTCCCTATGTCTCTGAACATGTCCCTCACTCTCTATCTCACTATCTCTACCCTTTGTATCATCTATCTCACCCAATCTCTATCAATCCCCTCTCTCTATCTCTCTCTAAACCCTAAACCCCTAAACCCTAACCCCTAACCACTAACCCCTAAACCCTAAACCTGAGCAACCCTAAACCCCTAAACCCCTAAACCCTAACCCCTAACCCCTAAACCCTAAACTCATAAACCTTAAATAATGCCCCTAAACCCTCACCCCTAACCTCTCTCTCTCTAAACCCTAAATAATGCCTCTCACTCTCTATCTCCCTATCTCTCCCCTTCATCCCCTCTATATCTACCTATCGGTCCTCTCTCTCTAAACCCTAAACCTCTAAACCTTAACCCCTAACCCCTAAACCATAAACCATAAACCATAAATAATGCCCCTAAACCCTAACCCATAACCCCTAAACCCTAAACATGAGCAACACTGAACCCCTAAACCCCAAACCCGTAAACCCTAAACCCAAGCAACCCTAAACCTCTATCTCCCTATCTCTATCATCTCTCTGCCTCTCAATCTATCTCCCTATGGCTCTGGACATGTCCCTCACTCTCTATCTCCCTATCTCTCCCCTCTGTCTCATATATCTCTCCCATCCTCTATCGATTCCCTCTCTTTATCTCTCTCTAAACCCTAAACCCCTAAACTCTAACCCCTAACCCCTAACCCCTAAACCTTAAACCCCTAATCCTAACACCTAAACCCTAAACCCTAAACTCGAGCAACCCTAAACCCCTAAACCCTAACCCCTAAATCCTAAACCCTAAATAATTCCCCTAAACCCTAAACCCTAAACTTCAGCAACCCTAAACCCCTCTCTCTCTCTCTCTCTCCAAACCCCTAAACCCTAAATAATGCCCCCGAAACCCTAAACCTGAGAAACCGTAAACCTCTATCTCCCTATCTCTCCCTTATATATCCCTATCTCTATCATCCCTCTACTTCTCAATCTCTCTCCCTGTCTCTCTAGAGATCTCGCTCATTGTCTATCTCCCTATCTCTCCCCTCTATCTTCTCTACCTCTCCCTATCTATCTCCTCTCTCTACCTATCTATCTCTCCCTATCTCCCTGTCTCTTTTCTCTCTCTCCCCTATTATTCCTCTATCTCCCTATCTCTCCCCTCTATCTCTCCCTCGCACTTATCAAGGAAGGAAATGGAAACAAGAAAACTCTCTCTCTCTCCCCCCCATCTCCACCCTCTCTCCCTCTTCCTCCCTCTCACTTATCAACAAAGAAAATGGAAACACAAAAACTAGGACATGCAAAGAAGGATGAGGATATAAATTGGGAGGATGAAATGGAAACAAGGTAAAACGAAAGTACATTGGATGGGAAGAATGATGAGAGGAGAGGTGTAAAATAGTAAAATAGGGAAAATTTGGTGGGATCTAAAAGGAAATTGGAAATGAAAAGGAAAACTGGGAGGTAGATAGGTGAGAGAGAGAGGGTAGTAGGTAAAGAGGGAGAGGGAGAGAGAGAGAGAGGGTAGGAGGTAGAAAGGGGAGGGAAGTAGAGAGTGAGAGAGAGGGTAGGAGGTAGAGAGGTGAGAGAGAGAGGAGGAGGAGAGGGAGAGACCTAGAGGGGAGGGAGAGAGAGAGAGAGAGAGAGAGAATAATAGAGAGGGGTAAGGAGGGAGGGTGTGATGATTTTATTTCACCATAATGTGAGTGTGTTATAATGCGCTCGTGTTATGCTTTGCTTTGGTAATTTCCAAGCCTTTGGCTTGGATTTGCCTTGGGCTTCTAAACCAAAGGCTTGGACTATGTTTTGGATGTCCAAAGACTTATTTTTCTAGATTGTAACTGTTGTGTCTCAGATTTGCACCCTTGCTGAGTTGTAAAACTTGGCAATCTGGAGAAACATGGGATCTTTCCAGGTCTGTGGGTCACCTGTGTTGGAAAGAACCTCCAGAGAAGGCCAGCTTCCTAACTGGTTATCACCTAAAATCTACTGAATTTATAGAGGAAAAAGAAGGAATGCTTTAAGAATGAAAGTTAAAACTGGAAAACTTGAAAATAAGGGTGATTCACAAAACTTAATAAGGTAAAATGAAACTCAGACCTGCATACACTTGGCCACAGACAATAGAAAAATAAGACCTGCACAACCTATCACTGTATGTTTACAAAAAAATACTTCACAAAGAGGCCTAACCGCATTAAACTCTTTAAAAGGAAAGCTAAACTTAACAATTTAAAGCCTTATAACACTCTAAGACACAGTTTGCAACTTGCATAAACACAGCTTTCGTAGAAAAATGGTATTGAAAAACATAAGACAGTCACAAGGAAATAAATTACCTCACAAATGACCTGTTCAAATACTTAATAACACCTAATACTACAACACAAGAAGGCAAAATCTGATTGTCATAGAAAATGTCTTCATATCTCCCTTAAATCTCTGACAAAAAAAACTCTATCTCAGTCTGTATGTCTATATCTCCCCCTGTCGATCTATTACAAATATTACATATTTATAGCCTAAGATCTGACTCTAGATTGTCTGCAACTCCCAAATCTTAATGACCCAATGGAACTGGAGATAACTGGAAGTCTTCGGTGGTTAGGATTCTTCAAATCTGCAACAGTCTTTCCTTTCCTGTATGCACATTGGCTGGAGCAAAATATATGTGGCACAACTCTTTTATTTATCAGACACATGGCGAAACCTACGTACTTGAAACTTGAAACATATATGTGACAGATGGCAGCGTCCGCGCAAACATGAAAAACTCCTTTATTTCTCAAAAGTTAACAGGAAAATGACACTTGTCGCGTTCCACATCATTTAGAAACATCTACATGTCTTTCTCCGCAAAAACTCCCAAAACTATGTCTTTATGCTTGGGTGACCTCCGCTTATGACACTTGTCGCAAGCCGCACTACTCATAACTTGAAACACATTAAAATGGGACCCATAGACTTTATCTCACATTAACTTTATCGGGAGAAAACTGGGACAGATGACATCTTCCGCATACTTGAAAGCAAGCACGTGGCGGCACCTGCTTTACTGCTAGAAACATATTAAACTTTTTGAAACTTCCTGCGAAAGCTGACACTTGGCGAAAGCCGCATCACTTTAGAAACCTCAAGTTTCTCACCAGAAAAGGGGCATAAACCAAACAAATTTACCTCTGCATCCACCACGTGTCACTCTCCCCTAGCTTGAAACTTAACATCATTGTGGCCCACCATCTTTCATTACCAGCGATAACATGATACGGAAAGAACACGCGACACCCTCCGTAGCAAAGCAAAAAGACACACGGCACCTTCCGTGTGCACAGAAACTTTATGGACTACCTCCGCTTACTACACATGGTGACCTCCGCATCATGTTACTTCTTTTCGTTTGATCCATAGCGTGCAAGTGGAAGACTCTGCAGCAAAGCAAAACTTATAACATATTAAAACTAACTGCTATGTGGTGAGCTCTACGCAAAAGTTAATATTTGAAACAAATACCATGGCTTTAACTGTGGCTTGACACTTGGCAACTTCCGTAGAGAGTATTAGAAACCCGCACACTAATATCTTGAAACATACACAAAAATAGAAAAACCCGCAGACTCAGCGTGACTAAAATAAAATGTAGAGTTTTGACACTCTACAGTTCTCGGCGACCAATAGGACCTCTGAGCCTGCTTGGAGAGAACCCAAAATTTTGGTTTTGTAGAGTGGCCTTATCCATTGGGCAATAGAGTCGCATGCTAAAACTGAAACATTCATAACTAAATAGATCTTTTTAACTTATCTACACTCGAGAGATTCTTTCTTTGCTTCAAAACACTCGTCATGTTGATCATCATGTTGTTCCTGATTGAGCTGTAGTGAAAATCTGGGTAACATTTATGGCGACATCTGCTATATGTTTTCCTGCTAAACATCAGACCAGCTGCCTAGACCTCAAAACACCTCTTTAGGTGTATCCCATTGACTGGGATAGGCAAATTTTCTCCATCCATGTTTGATAACTGAAATGCACTATGCTCCTTGCATTCAGTAATGATAAATGGGCCACTCCACATGCTGTCAAACTTGGAGTGCTTCCCTAGCTTGCTTTTCAACTCATCCCATTTGAGTACCATATCACCCTCCCTAAAATTTCTGGGAGTGGCTTTCTTATCAAAAACGCTTTTTGTCTGAAGTTGATGACACTCCATAGCTTTCATAGCTTTATCTCTGATCTCTTCAAGCTCCATAAGTTGAGCATATCTGACAGCCATGGGATCTTCTTCTTTAAACATCTCCAACTGATTCATGATATCAAGAGCTGGCAGCTGTACAGATATAGGTAGTCTTGCCTCTTTTCCATAAACTAAAATATATGGGGAGTTTCCAATAGACCTCTTGGGAGTTATTCTATCCATCCATAATGTAGATTTCAAATTGGTGTGCCAGGTCCTCTGGTTATCCTCCATTGATCTTTTGATAATCCTTATGAGATTCTTATTTGTGGATTCAGCAAAACCATTACCCTGTGGGTAATAATTTGATGAAGTGTTCAAATAGATTCCATTTTTCACAGCCCAGTCAATTACCTTCAACCCAACAAAGGCTAAAGCATTGTCTAAGATGATTGACTTAGGTACTCCAAATCTAGATAACAAATCACAATAAAAGTTCAAAACATCATTCTCATTGGCTTCCTTCAGAGCAACTGCTTCAGTCCACCTTGTGAAATAGTCTATTGCTATAAGTACCCACCTGTGGCCTGCACTTGATGGTGGGTTAATGGGACCTATAAAATCAATGCCCCATCTCATGAAGGGTTGTTCTACTTGAATTAGCTGCAGAGGTAAAGCTGGCAGCCTTTCTTTGCTTGCAAAAATGGTGCATTTTACACACTTTTTGGCCCATGCATGGGCATCCTTGAATAAGCTGGGCCAGTAATAGCCAGCTCTCATTATTTTCCAAGCAGTAGTTCTTGGGGGAAAAGGACCCCCTGTTGTTCCATCATGAAACTCATGCAGCACCTTGTCAGTTTGATCATTATCAATGCATCTTAACAACACACCATTAAAATCTTTTCTGAAAAGGATATCATTAATTAAAACATATGGAATAGACTGCAATCTAAAATATCTTCTCTTGGTTCTATCTAAACCTGCTGGACATTCACCAGTTTGTAAAAAATGAGTCATGTCATTAACCCAACCTGTTCCAACTGTTGTTGTATCATCTTGATGTTCATCTTCAATGATCAAAAACACTTCTTCTTCCTTTTCAGACCTAGTAACAAGTTGTTCATTGAGTCCTCTACCTCTGATGAGCTTGGTTATCTTGATATCTACATCATATTCCATGACTTTGGTAAACCAGCCCTTTTCTCATTAACATCCTTACCTAACAGAAACTCTTTCACACCAGGGTGAGCAACCATCAAATGTACCTTATTGTTAGAAATAAGATGCCTAAACTTCTTGAGACTCTTGACCACTGTAAGGACATGTTTTTCAATGAAACTATACCTCTGTTCATACTCCTCTAGTCCTTGACTAAAGAAAGCAATTGGTTGCTCAAAGCCTTCACTTTGCTATTGTACCAGATTTGTAGAAATTGTATCTATACTGCCATAAGCATACAAAATGAAATCTTTTGAGAAATCAGGATTTACCAGAGTTGGTGCAGCTAATAATGCTTCCTTTATAGACTCAAAACTGAGTTTGCCCTCCTTTGTCCAGCTGAAAACTACATTTTTCTTCAACATAGAGGTCAATGGATTCAATAAATTTGCAATGTCAGGTATAAATCTTCATAGAAAATTAATTCTGCCAATAAAACTTTGCAGTCCTTTCTTGTGACTAGGTAAAGGCAGCTCCAAAATAGCTCTTACTCTTTCTGTATCAATGGTAACTCCCTCTTTTGACACAATGTGTCTTAAAAGTTTTCCTTCATGCATGGCAAAAATGCATTTCTTGGGATTGAGAGATATCCCAAACTCTTTACATCTCTGAAATACTTGTTTCAGGTGGGATAAATGTTGAGCTACATCTTTGAAGAAAACTGTGATGTCGTCAAAGTACACAAGTACCAATTTATAAAGCAAACCTTTAAAAGCCATATTCATAACTCTCTGAAAAAGTAGAGCTAGCATTTGACAGACCAAAAGGCATCCTTTTGTAGGCCATGGTGCCCCATTTTGTGGTAAAAGTAATTTTAAATTGATCTTCTTCCTTGACTAATACCTGATTATAACCTGAAAATCCATCAAGTAAGGAGAATCTTTCTGAACCAGCTACTACTTGCAGAATTTGCTCCATTGAGGGCAGCAAGTAGTGGTCCTTCAGGGAGGCTCTATTAAGGTCTCTAAAATCAACGCACAGCCTAATCTTTCCATTCTTCTTCCTCACAGGAACAAGATTGGAGACCTAAGAAGTATGCTTGATCAGAAAAATGATGTTTCCTTCGATCAGCTTGGTTAATTCCTTAATCATCAGAGGCTCAAGTTTTGGATTTAAAGGTCTTTGTTTCTGCCTCACAAGTTTCGCACTTGGCTCTAACTCTATAGTATGTTGGGCAATATGAGGGTCAAACCCTTTTAAATCTGAGTATTCCCAAGAAAACACAGCCTCAAATTCTTGACAAAGAGCAATAAAAGCTTTCCTATCCTCAGGTGAACATATTTTACCAATTTTGAGAAGCTTACCTTTGAAAATTTCTAGATCCTCATAATGTTCCTCTTTGATCTGCATGCTGGTTTTGCTCTTTTTCAGCTGATCATCAGTACCAAAAATGGATTCCAAGGTTACTAATCCTTTGGGCAGCTTATTAGTCCTTAACTGAACAACTTGATCATCATCATATTGTTGTTTAAGTTTGTTTTGATTCATCACAGAAAACTCATCCTCTTCTAATAGGAAACGCAAAACCTGCTCATCACTCTCAAAAACCTGCCAATGAATGTTATTGTCAAGAATAGAGGGCCTATCAACTATCTTCACATGAGGCTGTACCTTTTCTCTTTAAATATCACTGGGGATATCAAACTGAGCCCTAATTGCAGCTAACCTATCTGCATGATTGTTCTGATTTCTTGGAAGAGAAATTAGATTGAAAGCATCAAACTCCTCAATCATATCCCATACCCTATGTTTATAGCATTTCAAAACATCATTCTTTGTAACATGTAGTCCCCTCACCTAATTCACAATAAGTTCAATGTCCCCATACACCTGCAAATAGCCAATTTTCCTCTTCCTTGCCCACTGCAAACCTTGAATCAACCCTTCATACTCAGTAGTGTTATTTGTACATGAAAAAGCAAAACAAAACATAGAATAATATCTATCACCTTGTGGAGACACAAGCATTGCACCACCACCAGATCCATTCCTATTCCTAGAGCCATCAAAGTACATTTTCCATACCTCATCTTGTTGTTCTATCTGTTGTTCTGCACTCTTTACAAGGTTTGGAATTGCTGTTTCAGGTTCGTGCAACATGTAAACCCCCATACCAGTTTCTTGAATGTGTCCTTCAAGATCATCTACAATATTTTCTAAGGCCCACTCCTTTAACAACACTTTTGGTATACTTTCAGCTTGCAGTTCTTGAGCAGCAACAAGCTCAGGATCATCAGAAATAACACAATTTGCATTAACAACACTTGGGACATAAGGCTCTATGTGATCTTTGGCAAGCAATTCAGATTTTATGGTCACTTTTGTACCATATCGGGTCCTAAAAAACATGTGAGACCAGTCCGAGGATAAATATCCTCTTGTCTTGGCTGTGAACTCTCTTGACAAACAAATGGCAAAATAAGGAGGTAGATCTATGATGAACACCTCTTGGGAAATGGAAACATTTGGGCAGGTATGCAAAGTGAGACCTAGATCTTTTATCACACTTACAGTGTTAACAGTTGTGCCATCTAGCTGGAGTACACCCTTCGTAAGGGACTAGTATTTCAATCCTAATTAGTCTACAATCTATTTTGGCATTACAGAACTACTTGCACCACTATCCACCATGCAGTTATGTACTAACTTGTCTCCTATTATTAATAACACATAAAATGGAAGTGGTTTAGCACTCTTGTTTGGCTATTTGTTGTTGTCCTAGGATGAATTGGTAAGGATGGCCCTAGTTGGGTCAACAGTTGCATCATTTGACACTTTTAAATCAGACAAGGCAGATTGTAACATGTCCTTTTGACCTGGGATCACTAAGGAATACCACATAGATATTGTCACATTCATTTTCTTCACATTTTTAATGATATTAAAAGGTGAAGTAATGTTTACTTTCTGATGTGACTTTGCAGCAGCAATATCAGCCTGCAAATGAGGTTGTTCTTTGGCAGTTGCTTGAGTGTTCCTTTGCAAAATATGGGGAATCTAGGATGTAGAAGGATCAGCAGGTCCTTTTCCTTTGTTTGTTGCTTGATCTATCTCATAACCCCTCTTTTTAACTCTCGTATTTGCTACAACTGAAGTATCATCTCTGTTTACGCCACAGAACTCATCTCCCTGCTAGTTTAGGAAGGCAGTATCATTCTGAGGTTGTTCTTGCTACTGTACAGCCCCATCATTAGGTGTGTTTGGCTATGAAACTGCAACATGTTGCACCATTAGAGCCTGATTTATCACTCCATTTGAATAGGTTGCCTGACTGTGTGGCTGATTGCATGGAAAACACTATTCATACTCAGCTACAAGGTTGTTCTAAATAGGGACAAGGTCTCTAACTGCATTAATGGGTGCAGGATTGTAAGGCTGGAAAACTTGAAAATAAGGGTGATTCACCAAACTTAATAAGGTAAAATGAAACTCAGACCTGCATACACTTGGCCACATACAACAGAAAAATAAGACCTGCACAACCTTGTAGGAGTCAATGACAACACTGAGAGGGGGGGTGAATCAGTGTTGTGTGAATTTTCAAATCTTTTTAAAAACTTTAACTTGCAGAGCACAAGGAGAGAAAGCTATCATTGATTTGTCAAACACATATGCACATAACTGAGAATGAAAAATAAAACTCATGAGTAAAACACACAACCATAGAGAGAAGATCAATATGAATCAAGACACAAGAATTGCACGAGTGGAAAACCCTCCAGGGGTAGAAAAACCACTCCAGAAATGCCTCACTGGCTTAACTGATAAAACATGCCTCATTGGCTACAATATGTATCCAGGAGCACCAACTCCAATACCAAACAGAAGCACCCACTTCCAACAATGATATACCTCACTGGTAAACAAATAGGTCTCACTGACCAACAAGCCTCACTGGCTAATACAAGGCCTCACTGGCAAACCAAATCTTCACTTGAAGTAATAAACAAGATCAGAGGGACACTCTATTTCCATTCAATTCAATATTTCATCTCTACATAATACAAACTCCATTTGTGATTTCTCCATGTGTATGTCTCCAATCCTGCATCTGATGCTCAAACAATTCATTCCTGCATGTTCAATTTCATATTATCTTCTTGCTTGATTCAAACCAATCTATATCATTCAAGAGGATGTCATAGAAAATGTCTTTATTTCTGTATACAGTTCCACACACTACCTCTGTCAATGTGAAGCCAATTAATATGAGATACCTCTCAACATTTTGCAAAATCATTTTCATATGACCTTTCATATTCTTCAAAAGAAAATCAATCCCCTATAACAAAGTTAATTTGACTTTGCACCTGAAACAAAAACATATTATTCCATCTTCCTCAGTCTTGTTGAAGCACCTAGAAATTCTTTTCAAAAACTTCACATAACAAAAATTACAATATTTCATTTTTGTCTGCAAATGACCTTTCAGATTCAAAATCCAACTTCTTATTTTCTTCAATGTCTTCAAATAAATCTTTTCATATTCTCATCTTTGTAAATATTGTCTTCAAAACTAATATCTTCATCCAATGCCCTACTCACAAAATAACTGATTAAAAAAAAACATTTTGATCCTTCAAAGATTCATCTACAAAAGAAAATCTTCTATAAAAAATAATTCTTCAATTAATTTGCCTTCATGTATGATCCTTCATATTCCTAAAAAAACTTCATTTTGCATAAGACTTTTCATCTTCATTCAACAATGTAATCTTGCACAATATCTTTAAAAAAAACTCCTCAAATTCTTCTCTGCATATTCCTGCAATCAAACTCTTTATCTTCTCAAGAAAATCAATCTTCAAACACCAATCCATCTGTATTAATAAAATTTTCACTCCTTGTCTTCTCTTGCCTTGATGGAAAAATAGAATAAATCTTTTAATAAACTGCCCCAACAAAAAAATCAAAAGGCTTCTTGCAAAAATGGCATATAATCTTCATTCTATTCTAAATCATATGAAAGACATTAAGAGCTCCCAATAAAATAGGATTAAAAAAATAAAGTTTCTAAAATAAACAAAGCCATAAGTGGCTTAAATCTCAGGCTCCAAGCATATTCTATGCTTTTCTAAAAACCATATCTTCATATTGTATTTTGATGCCTTAGAAAATCAAGCTCCCATAAATCATGGACTCCTCTTTAAAACAAAGTCTTTTTAATCTTCATAGTAATCGGGATCTAATATAAACAATGCTCCTCTTAAAATGTTTGAAGGTTTTTCATAAAGCATTCGAACACCTTTTGGGATGTTTTAAACACTTCATAGAATCAAATCCCTTTCTTCAAAAACTCCTTAACCTGTGAAGTCCAAACCTTTTGACAGTCCTGAGCACTTCAAAGTGCATTCCTGTGAAAGGAGGTCACATTTTAAAATATAGTCATTGATCAATGTTTTGCCGCGCACCGATCTTTCAAATAGACCCGCTGATTTCAAAAGGGCACCTACCGCACATAAAGAAGCAACCGGTGTAACAGGTAATAAATTTAATGGGGCCGGTTGTCATACGATGCCAATACCCATAAGTGATGACTTAAGTCATCCTTAACCTGCACAACCCGGTCACCACACAAACATAACATAAAGTGCATGACATGTCGACGTCTTAAACAGATGCTTTGAAATATGTTTCAAGAGAATTTAGATCATACAAAAATTTAATATCCTTTGAATTTGTCTTGATCTACACTAAACCTCTGTCACAGAATATATCTGATAATGGAGATCTTTTTTGACTATTGAACACTTCTGTCCAACCAAACACATGACTATGCAGATTAACAACATAAAAAATAACATTCAACTCCTTAATACAATGCATAAACTTTGAACCTTGTGAAAACTTCGAGAGGTTTAGATTATTGTTTTGAACTTTTTATCAATCAAAATCGAACACAGTCATATGATGTTGCTCTGCCATCTTCCATCTATAATACAAACCTTAACTCTGCCATCTACCATGATCAAACCTTAATACCATTGACATATGCAATGCACAACATCTATCCTCTGATGAAGATCCTTGATGATGATGATGATTCATATACATTCTAATATGAAATAGAAAACATGTCAATACTAAAACATGATTCCTCACAATGATCAACATTTGAAGCACAAGTATAATATATTGTTCAACTAATATCCTCTCAACCTTTGATATCACCTATCCATAATATGTGAGCATAAACAAATGATGTAAACAAGCAGATCAAACAAGACAATCATAACCATGAGTCTTGTAACTGACAGAACTGCATTATCATCAACTCAATCTGAATGACACAACACTTTACCATACTGAACAAGCTCTGATATGACAATGGAAAGAACACACAAGATGATGTCTCCTGCTCCTGTCAACAACAATGGCAACTGAACATACTTTTGACATCAATGACAACTTGTCACCATCAAACCTATCACTGTATGTTTGCGAAAAAAACACTTCACAAAGAGGCCTAACCACATTAAAATCTTTAAAAGGAAAGCTAAACTTCACAATTTAAAGCCTTATAACACTCTAAGACATAGTTTGCAACCTGTATAAACATAGCTTCTACAGAAAAAGGGTATTGAAAAATATAAGACAGTCACAAGGAAATAAATTACCTCACAAATGACCTGTTCAAACACTTAATAACACCCAATACTGCAACACAAGAAGGCAAAATATGACTGTCAGTGGTATCCAAGATGTTCTCTGTATTTCATATGCCTAAAGAGTTACAAAAAAACATACTCAAACTGAGTAGGATTGAGAAAAAATCACTAACTCCAGAATGTATATGGAAAAGAACTCCCACACAAAGTCAAAATGAACGACTATATACTCTCCAAAAATAGCTGTAATCAGATAAGGATGAGCCACCTCCATTTTCGTGTATCTCATAAATATCTCAAAAATATCTGCCCAAAGTCCTCCAAAATGGGTTCCCAATGCAGAAATGGTCAAGGCATGCCATCAACTATCATAAAGGCACTTGAAAATGTCTTTGAATGCCTTTAAATGATCTTTAAGGCCATGAAAATAAGTCAAATCTGTGCAATAACTCCCCTGCAGCGTCATAAATGTTTGATATTTTCTCAATAAATGACATAAATACACATTTTCTACATTTAATTAACATTTGACTAAGAGGTTTATAACTGCACCACCTTAGTTAATGTTTTACAATCCAAATTTATACAAACCTATGCAGAAAAAGGCATTTAGGACACAACATTTAATTCCCTGATTTTGCATGATTTAGGGTCAATTAAATGTCATGAAAGGACGACAAAGTAATCAAATAGACTTACTTTGTCGCTTGCGATAAACTGCACAATGTTGCCTCTTTGCATTATTACAAATGATAAAGTAATCTTAATTAATTACTTTGTTGTCTCTCCACAACATCTAATCTGTTCCTAAACTATGCAAAAAAAGGTCATAGAAAACATCTTCATATCTCCCTTAAATCTCTGACAAAAAAAACTCTATCTCAGTCTGTATGTCTATATCTCCCCATGTCGATCTATTACAAGTATTACATATTTATAGCCTAAGATCTGACTCTAGATTGTCTGCAACTCCCAAATCCTAACAGCCCAATAGAACTGGAGATAACTGGAAGTCTCTGGTGGTTATGATTCTTCAAATCTGCAACAGTCTTTCCTTTCCTATACGCACATTGGCTGGAGCAAAATATATGTGGCACAACTCCTTTATTTCTCAAACACATGGCAAAACCCGCATACTCGAAACTTGAAACATATCTGTGACAGATGGCAGTGTCCGCGCAAACATGAAAAACTCCTTTATTTCTCAAAAGTTAACAGGAAACAACACTTGTCGTGTTCCGCATCCTTCAGAAACATCTATGTGTCTTTCTCTGCAAAAACCCCCAAAACTATGTCTTTATGCTCGGGTGACCTCCGCTTATGACACTTGTCGCAAGCCGCACTACTCATAACTTGAAACACATTAAAATGGGACCAATAGCCTTTATCTCACATTAACTTTATTAGGAGAAAACTGGGACAGACAGCATCTTCTGCACGCTTGAAAGCAAGCACGTGGTAGCACTCGCTTTACTGCTAGAAACATATTAAACTTTTTAAAACTTCTTGCAAAAGCTGACACTTGGCGAAAGCCGCATCACTTTAGAAACCTCAAGTTTCTCACCAAAAAAGGGGGCATAAACCAAACAACTTTACCTCTGCATCCACCACGTGTCACTCTCCGCTGGCTTGAAACTTAACATCATTGTGGCCCACCATCTTTCATTACTAGCGATAACATGATACGGAAAGAACACGCGGCACCCTTTGCAACAAAGTAAAAAGACACACGGCACCTTCCGCATGCACAAAAACTTTAGGGACTACCTCCGCTTACTACACGTTGCGACCTCCGCATCATTTTACTTCTTTTCATTTGATCCGCAGCTTGCAAGTGGAAGACTCCGTAGCAAAGCAAAACTTATAACATATTGAAACTAACTGCTACGTGGCGAGCTCCATGCAAAAGTTAATATTTGAAACAAATACCACGGCTTTAATTGTGGCTTGACACTTGGCAGCTTCCGTAGAGAGTATTAGAAACCCGCACACTAATATCTTGAAACATACACAGAAACAAAAAAACCCACAGACTCAGCGCAACTAAAACAAAATGTAGAGTTTTAACACTCTACAGTTCTTGGCGACCAATAGGACCTCTGAGCCTACTCAGAGAGAACCCAAAATTTTGGTTTTGTAGAGTGGCCTTATCCATTGGGCAATAGAGTCGCATGCTGAAACTGAAACATTCATAACTGAACAGATCTTTTTAACTTCTCTGCACTCAGGAGATTCTTTCTTTGCTTCAAAACACCTGTCATGTTGATCATCATGTTGTTCCTGATTGAGCTGTAGTGAAAATCTAGGTAACAGTAACAAAAAATACATAATCTAGAGTGTGCTCCCCATCAGGTTTGCATGTGTTTCAATGACAAGACGAAAATATACCACCATAATCTTAAGCTCTCTCTTAGCTTTCTAACCATATAATTATTTTCACGTTTTGAGTATGTTTAGGATTTCATCTTTAATTTCTTTTTCTAGGGTATCCATTTTTTGTCAAAACCCAGTGTGTAGTATTTTTGAAATTTTTTTAACCATTCATTGAAATTTCAAATAAATTACATTTTTAGAAACTAGACTCCATTCTACATGTATTAAAAAAAATTGGATTTTCGATTAGTTTTCAAAAAATTTAGGGGTGAGCATGCTCAAATTTCTATTTTTCAGGATGTGTCCACTTTGAAAATTAGTAAAAAATCAATTATTCATGAAAAAATTATCAGAAAAATCAGGGATAAACTACATGGTGTTAGCTAATTTTTCACTAAATCAATTTTTGAAATACTAAAAAAAGTTAACATTTTAGGGGGAGCACACAAGATGCTATGTTATGTTTTTTTGAAAAAATAGGACCAATTTGTTTGCTCCCCCTTTTTGAACCCCTTAATCTCAACCATTTTTGAAAAAACTTAGTAGTTTAGAAACTAGATTATGAGCACTACGACTCTTGGTTTTGTTGTATCTTCAAATTTTGAGTGTAACTATCTTCAATTTCTCATCCAACATCAGTCTTTCATGATTTCATAAAAAAATTGGCATCTTAAGACCCCCTTTTGGTCCCCCATCTTTGTGCACTTACCCCGTATACCAAATGGAAAAGCCAACTTGAGATTATGCTGAGAATGATGAAGCCATCCTAGAGTATTTACATGCTAATGATGGGCTCCCAGAAGTGTGCCATAAGAAAGGATACATGCTTTTGCTTCATCCGGATGATTATTTCAGAAATGAGAGAAATCCTCCAAGTTGACAAAAATTTGGACTTACCACGTGTGCCTCAAAAGTTCAAAGAAGGACATCCATCGCTAATGGGTGACACCATTGATGTCAATGTGGGAACCCCTGAGAAACCAAGAATGTTGAAACTAGGAGGAGATATAGACTATGAAGAGTTGGAAGAATACATTGAGTTCCTTATTAAATACTCTAATTTCTTCGCTTAGACATATTTAGGCATGCCTGAACTAGATCCAAAGATGCATAACCTAGTGACAAAGCCTGATGCAAAACCCATATTTTTAAGAAAAAGTTGAGACCCATGAAACCTTAGGTAGCCAAGATGGTGAAGAATTGAAGAAATTGTTAAATGTAGGTTTTATCAAACTGGTGGACTATTCAAATTAGGTATCAAACATTGTCCTAGTCTTAAAGAAGAATGGGAAAAATTAAATATGTTTCAATTTTAGAGACATAAATCAAGCTTGTCCAAAAGATTACTTCCCCTTGCCATCCATTGATCAAATTGTTGATTTAATCGCGGGATACGAAGTACTATCCCTCATGGATGGGTTCTCGGGATACAACCAAATCAAGATCTCATAAGTTGATCAAAACAAAATGACATTTACGACCCCTTGTGAACCTTTTTCTATGTGGTTATGCCATTTAGGTTGAAAAATGCAGGGGCTACCTATCAAAGAGCAATGACACACATCTTCCACGATTACATTCACAAAATAGTGGAAACATATTTTGATGATCTCCTAGCTAAATCTAGACAATGATCAATGCACGTAGAGGATCTTTGCAAAATTTTCACAAAATTGCGAGAATACAAAGTAAGACTAAATCCTAAAAAGTGTGTTTTCAGGGTTACAATAGGGAAGTTCTTAGGTTTCATTGTTTCACAAAGAGGAATAGATGTGGATCGATCCAAAGTTAAAGTGGTTTTAAATGTGACTTTGCCAACTAGAGAGACGATAGTAAGGACTTTCTTGGAACAATTGGGTGCGATGAGGTGTTTCATATTGGATATGACTTTCAAAATTTGCCCAATTAATCAGCTATTGAAGATACAAGTCAGCATAACGTGGACAATAGATTGTCAAAATGCGTTTGAGTAAGTAAATAAATTCATGTTGACTCCACCTACACTAATGCCACCAAGGCATGATAAGCCTTTCATCTTATATTTTAGGGCCACCAACATTTCCATAGCTTGTATGTTAGCTCAAGAAGATGATGATGGAAGAGAAAGACTGATATACTTCATAAGTTGAACCTTGTTGGAGTATGAGAAGAACTACACTCAAGCCAAAAAGGAGAGTTTGGCAATAATTTTTACCACTCGGGGACTGTGACATTATATGCTAAACCAAGAAAATAGAGTCATTATACGATATGAATAGTTGAGAACGTTCCTGAACCAACCAATGTTGTCAAGAAGGACAAGGTGATTTGTGACATTATTAAGTGAGTTTCAACTAACATATGTCAATCAAAAATCAATCAAAGGACAAGTAATATCAGATTGGTTGGCCAACAACTTGACTCCTCAAGAGGAGCCCACAAATGAAAACTTCCCTGATGAAGAGATTTACCCGATCGATCTTGAGAAATACGCTGCTTCATATTGGTATAGAGATGTTGTGAGATATCTAGCCAACAAAACTTACCTAGAAAACATGAATTCATTAGGGAAAAGGTGTTTGTGTGTCCTCACTGTAAGGTATTATTGATTGATGACATGTTATATCAGAGAGCATTAGATGGCATGTTGCTTCGGTGCGTCGATAAAGAAGAAGCACATAAGATCTTGAAAGAATGCCATAGTGGAATTTGTGGTTGACATTTTGGTGGTCACGCCATAGCAATAAAGATACGTTGGCTACGATATTTCTGGCCATGTTTAGAGGGAGACAGTCAAATTCATGAAAAGATGCCCAAAATGTCAAGCTTACACACATGTTCATCACACACCAACAAGAGATTTATAACCCATAGTTACCCCTTGGTTGTTTTCTACTTGAGGTTGGATCTGGTGGGAAAGATCTCCCCATCATCAACTAATGGACACCTATACATCATCACAACAAAATATTTTACCAAATGGGTGGAGGTCATGCCTCTCACCATAGTTTTAGGGACATTATTTGCAAAGTTCATATTAAATCAGATCATATGTAGGTTTGGGATTCCAATGCATCATCGTTCAAAAATCCACAAGTGCAGGAATTGTGCAAAAGATTTCATATTAATCACAACTCAGAATCGGTCTACTATCCTCAAGGGAATGGAAAAGCAAAGGCAACAAACAAAACATTAAAATTGATACTAGTCAATATTGTGAAAGACTCTAAAAGATACTGGCATCTACAATTATATCCCACTCTCTAGGCTTATAGAATGAGCATGTGAACACCAATTGGGACTACCCCCTACACCCTCACTTTTGGGTTAGAAGCAGTCCTACCATTAGAGGTATAATTACCTAGCCTAAGAGTGTCCTTACAAGGATTATTGCACAATGAAGAATATCGAGCAATAAGATTGGCCAATTTAGAAATGATCAATGAGAGACGATTAAGAACAGTACAAAGACATGACTCTTACATTGCAAGGGTAAAGAAGCAATGTAACAAAAAGGTTATCCCAAGACCATTTCAAGTGGGAGACTCAATGCTTAGGATTGACAATTTAATTGATAAGAGAGAAGGAGAATGACATAAGTTTAGGCCTAATTGGATAGGTCCCTACATGGTTAAAGAAGATGTCGATAAAGGTGGCTATCTCTTGTGCACAATGGAAGGTGAGGAATTTGGTAAAACAGTCAATGTCTTTCACCTTAAAAAGTATTACATATAAAAAACCATAAAAATCATAAAACATAAAAAATAAAAAAAATCAAATATTCCAAAAATACAAAATATTGCAAAATATCCAAAGAAACAAAAATAATTATTTATTGCATTTCAGCATCATTCTGTCTATCTTGCACTTCAGTGAATGACTTTCTCTTGTATTATTTTCATTTTAGTAAGGACTCTAAGGTTACCCAGGTGTAGAGGATCCTTTTAGGTTTTTGAGATTCCCCTATTTTCACAATCATCATTCTCCCCCTTCATTCCTAGTGATTATAATCAAAGCCTAGCTCTTATCTTTACACAGATCCTAGTCTTAATTATCCATGATGTTAAGTCTAAGCAAGGTTAGTATTCAAACCCACAGTGTTCTAAGGAAGCTTTCAAGTAGAACTTCCCCACTCAAGTCCCTAGTAAAAAGGAAGTCCAACTGGATTATGAAAACTTTTTGTTACAGTCAGCGCCTTATCTTTCCTGGCCAAAATGTCAGGAGGATCATAACTTTGAAGGAAGCAATCTAAAACACGAGTGAATAAAAAAATGAGTGATCAAGAAAATAAGAGTGATGAGAAAAGTGAGAGTAGAGAGATCAAAATTATTGTGTATCCAAAGCTCAAAATCATTCATTTTCATAAAAGTCAAAAATCCAAAAAATGAGAAAATCAAGTGAGGCATCCCAAAAAATACAAAAAGAGAGGAAAAGCATAAAAAAAGAGTTACAAAAAAAAAAAGAGTGATAGAGAGAAGATTGTTGAAAGTCCATACCCTTGGGTGTAGATAAATCTAAGTTTGAAGCTTCAACGGTGACATTCTACCAAAGAAAATAAAAGAGAAAGGTACAAAGCACACACATAAACACACTAGTTGAGCAAAGACAATAGTCTAGTATACTTTAGGACTATTTTTTTACTTAGGGACCTTTGTTCTTCCCCATTTTTCCTTTACTCTGGGTCTATCTTACTTGCCATCTATGATCTAAGTCCAGTGAACACCAATAAAATTTGTTACTTATCTAAGTTGAAAGCTTGTCAAAATGTCTCATCTAGATAAGGATCAGTGTTTAGCCTTTAGCAAGGACCAAATTTAGAAGCACTCCATCTCCTTTCCTTCCCCACTTGAGTTTTGAATCTCTATCTCACAAACTTGAATAGGTCTCCTACACTAGGATAACCCACAATCCCCTAGATTGAAAATCGTACTAAAGAGCAGTCATAATGTCTGTTCCATAATGCATTCATACCAAATTAGAAAAAGAGATCCAAAGCAATAAAAGATAGTGTCATAACTCATTGCATTCCATAGAAGTAGAAATTTATTCTAGCATCACTTATATTCTTGCATTTGCATTTCGTCCCCTGCATTCATATATATATCCAAAAAAGAACTAAAAACATATCATTATCATCATGGCTGCATTCTTAGAGTTAAGGGTCTACACAATCAATCTACACAATCAAAAAGTTCTAAAAACTTCCAAAGTACACAAGAGATAAGCATTCATGTGATACTAGTAATCATAAAGAGAGTTTTTCATAGACATATCAAAAGGTTCAAAATTCTACAAAAGTGTGAGAGCTTAAACAAAATGATCTCAAGAGAAGTAAGGTTCCCATGCAAGGGGGCACAATGATGAAACAAATAGGTGAAAGCCTCAAGGATGGCTCCCTCCAACTGAACCATCATGGCTCCTACTCTTATGCCTCTAAATGAGACTAGAATCTCCATGAGATCTATGGGAATGAGGAACTCTGACGTGAGCTCAGAAATGAGAAGGGCTTGCTATGCTCTAATCAAGATGCCAAATCCTAATATGATCCATCTCTCGAAGAATGGTGTTCTCACCCCTAAGAGTGAGATTCTTTTCTCTCAAAGAAGCATTCTCCTTGCACCCATGGTAGGCAGGAATGAACCAGTGTGTCAACCAGCTCTAGCAGGTACTCCATGATAAACAAGAAGTCGCTCTCATGGTAGACCAGTAAAAGGACCAACCAAATCAACAGAAGTGTCATGAAATAAGGTCTTCTATGAACCTCAGCATTACCTAAAAAGACTAAGAAAGAAGGAATGATGATTCATGATTTTAAATGAAGAGGAACAATGCAAAACATGAAAATAAATGTAAACTTACGAGGATCACCAAATTGTTAGGTGGGATCAATACGTCGCATCTCATCATTAGAAAGAGGAGGTCTAGGACCTGAAGAAGTAGTCCCTGATATCTCCTCCTCATCTGAGTCAACCCCCTGGTTGTCTCCAACTAAGCCATCATTTGACTTATCATCTCCCTCAGGAACCTACTCCTCGTCAATAGAATCAGTGCCCTCTAAGACAACAAGTCTGTGGGAAGGAGCTCCTCTCCCTCCCCTCTGTCCACCTCTTGGGGTCTTAGAAGTTTTGATAATCAAAACCCTAAGAGTCAAAGGAGTCTAAACAACAGCTCTCTGGCCGAACTCACCCATCTCCTGGACAGATCAGTAGAAAGTAGGAATCAGGGGCAAGTCCTCTAGAAAGTCATCTCCTAGCTGCTGAAGAACTTGCTCAACACGGTGAGCCTTGACAAAACCATTACGATTAGAAAGCTTAGAAATGCTGCGACAGTAATCTCAAATTTGTCTATCATGAGACCAAGTGCCCTCCATATCCACATAAGGGTAAAAAATCATGTCTACATCAGTAAGAGTAGCCACGACGCATAGTGAAGTATCAAAGTGGCCCACACGAGCCCATCTAGTGGCTCTTGAAGTCTAGGATCAGGAAGTGGAAGCTCCTTCTGGTATGGCCTAATGTGCTTATAAATTCAAGTCATGATTAGAGTGGAGTAGCTGAATGTAAGAGCCCCACAACATGAAATGCGACAGAAATCTTGATAAACCATAGCGAGAATGTCAAGACCCCATGAAAAAATTGTACCTTGCTCAAACACTAAATGATGGGTGACCAACACCATTTGAGACGAGTCGAGGCCTTGTCTCTAGATAGCCTCGATGCAATCAACCCAATAAGGAAATTCCTCAAGAGAGGAATAAAATGTTGTGGTACTATCGTAAGATGAACTGCTATCTACTCCTTAGGAGGAATCACCCCCATGATAAAAAACCAGGATGTCTTGTCCTCAATGGACTCACTAGTAGGAAGAACAAGTGGATGTCCTCTCACAAGGACTCCTAGGATGCGGTAAACATCGTACAAAGTAATGGTCCATTCCCCTGAAACCTGGGGGAACCTAAAGGTGTTCCTATGGGCATCCCAATAAGTCATGATATCACAGTAGATGCGAGAGGCAGGATGTACAACTGGAACCTGACAAATCCTCTCCAAGCCTTCACTCTTTAGGACAACAAGATCACTAGGAGATAAAGAATCATATATCTCAGGTAGCCACAACTATTCTCGGTTTGCATTCCAATGAATGCGCATATATTTTCATCAGAAAAGAACTTTTGATTAGATCCCACCAAACTCAGAAAATTCAAAAAAACTATATAATTTGTGAAAATTTCACAAAAAAACATATAAAACCTTCAAAATTGCAATAAATTGACAAATTTAGTGTTCAAATTAGACCAAAACTGAGTGCCATAAATGTCAGAAAACTACAAATTTCAATCAAAAATGAACTAGCTAGGTCACCTCTTTCATTAGGTCAAATATCCCCTGGGTGACCCTGTTTTACCTCCCCTCATGCTAAAAATGCTCTAAAAATTGCAAATTTCAACCAATTTCGACAAACAAAAGATCGATCCTACTTTAAACAACAAGACAAACACAATGCAACAAGAAAAACTGACAAAAACTAACACTTTCACAAATTTTTCACAAAAAACAAACTAGGGTTTATAAAAGGGTTTTTGACTGATTATGCACCTGATTCTCAGTGGCAAAAGTAGTAGCCATCATTGCGATCACCTTGGCGATATCTTTCCAACAATTGCTTGCACAACCAATTCTATCAGTGTTTCACTCTATTCACTCCAATTTTTCCACTTTTTTATTCTCTTAGCTTAGTTCATTTTTATGCATTTTTAGACTAGTTGTTGCTTTTATGCATCTCTTGTGCTCTCGTTTTGCAAGATTTCATCCCTTAAGGTCTCCTCGACAAAGGAAAACAACTAGGTGAACTAACAAATCTATGGTATGTTTGTCATTTTAGTTTTCATACTTATTTTGATATATTTAAATGTTGAACTAATACTAGTTATTGTAGGTACTATTGCAGAAAATCAACAACAGGTAAAGCCTATTTCAGGAATGGTACCTACCCTTCGTGTAGACTATTGTCCTCGAGGGGGCAAATATGTAAGCACCAAAATCATGCATAGCCTCCACGAGGACCCCGATGATGACTCACAATCCTTTTCACATACATGTAAGCATGAAATAATGCCCTCTCAGTAGCATTTCTCTTGGTAGAATTTGGGTTTCCCCTCCTCTTGTTGTTTCCCCTTTGTTGTGCTAACCTTCTCCCTACATTTGATGGTTTTTGACACTTGTCAATTCTCGTTTCCTATGCTTGCGACTTTGTCCCTAAGCCTTGTATTCATCTATTTGTTGTGATTTGACATTTTCGTAGTGTTTTTCATCCATTCCCACCACTAGGAGCCTTCTAGAGGACCTCCCAAGCCATCTCCACCTTTCAGTTTTCAGTTCTAGTCAACTAACTTACAAATCTCCCCTATTATTTCAGGATCTCCCCCGGGAGATTTGACATTTACAAGTGGTGATTTGGATTTTGACCCCATTTCAACTAGTTTCTAGAGGCAGTTCACCTCCTTTTCACCTAACTAAAAATCTCCAACCCTACTTTCCAACCCAAGACCTCTCCTCTAAGGGTCACCCATGGGTCGTCCTCAGGTAACCTGGACTAGAAAAAGGGGCGACCCATGGGCAACCTTGTCGTCTTTTCTAGCTATAGAAAAACTTGAGTCTTGGACGCAAAAAAGCTTTGTTTTGACCCATTTTTCTTCTTGTTTGCATGAGTTTTTGGGGTAAAAGTTCATAGTTGTGTCACACTTTTGGCCAATTAAATAAATTCTAAGTGGAAGGTTTCTGGATAAAGTTTCACCCGAAACCACATGGCACAAACGTGGAAAGAGCTTTCCGGGCATAAAGGTTACGCCCAGTAGCTTACCAAGTGACACAGTTCCAGGCAAAACTTTTTAAAAAAGTGGAAATGTCATTTTTTCCTGGATTTCAGCCAACTGGAAGACTTCCGCCTAGAGCCCACTACCCCACAGAAGGAGCCCGTGACCCCACAAAACCTTGCCTGCCAGGTAGGGTTTGTTGTTTTTTTCTTTTTTTTTTTGTTTTAAATCTATTTTAAAGAATTTTTCTGTATATATGATTTTTTTATATTAAGGCATGTCATAGTAATTTAAAGGCACCATTGAATAGATAGCTGTCATAAAAATAATTGCTTGACAACTAAGGTCAACTGTCAAATTTAGGCCCTAAAAACTAAAAGAAACCCCTAAAAATGAAAAGAAAACCCTAAAAACGAAACTAAAACCATTAAAAGGCAAGTTTTAAGAGCATACCATTTAGTATATTATACAAACACATCACATTATAGTTAGTAACATGAACATAACATCATATGTATAAATGAATAAATAATTCATAATATGATTTATCACACAAATAAATGAACAATGTTATTGTAAGCACCCATACCAAACCATAGGAAATTTCATATTGGTTTCATGCAAAATATGCATTAAATGTTTCACTTAAGGGTCAACTACATATAAGTATTGCAATTGTTGCTCTAAGGAGCTAATAAAACTATCAACTTAGAAAAATGTATAAATAATATAAGAAATCTTTGGGAGAATATCTACTAAAACAAAATGCATGAGCATAAAAGCTATAAAATAGAGGAAAGGGATTGTTAAAATAGAGGGAACTAAAGAGGATCTAATATGATATATGCCAATGACTAGACTAATAATGTTTAGGCCCATGAAGATTATTCAGTGTGTGTATACATGTGTATGCAATATGTGAGTCTTGTACATTAGTTTAGTTACCATGGCTTGAACATGTGTGTGTAATTAAATGTATAAATGAGTTGATAGTTTTGGGAACCCATAAAGCTTAAGAGAAATTTTTGAATTATTGAGTAATCTAAGCAATGGGGACAAGGTTACTTTGGTAAGAAAATTTGTAGCTAATTAGAACAAGTTCAATTTGATAAACAAAACTAAGTAATGGGGACAAGATCAACATAACTAATCAATGGGGACAATCTTAGTGTAATTGAATGACACTTGAACAAGCTCATCATTAAGGTTGTGATTGTTTCAAAGTTATGAGATGTTTATAAGAGGCTTAGTGATGAGTGTAGTGTATGTGTGTACATGTAATATGAGTATGTCCAATCTTGGTCTAGTTTTTGAGTCATGTGTGCACATGTGTATGTGAGTATGTGAAGATAGAAGGTGTTTTGGTCATGAACCAAGTTGAGAAACATATGCCACAAGGATTGTTTGAGTTGGATAAGATGTTAACTAGTCATAAAGATTGGTAACAGTTGTGTACTCAATCCAAAAGGATTTGAAGATGTATGTTCAAAGGAAAACTTAAAGAAAATATTGAATGCACATGCATGGTTAGTTGTTTGATAGTGTTGTAGAATTGTCCAACATAAGACTATACTACAAGTGTGTTAACATCTAGGATTTAACATGGGTGCACTAGCATCTAATGATAGTGCAAATATTAAACATAGAATCTAAAATGCACAAGCACTATTTCAACTTCCTATGATGGTTGGTTTACTCCCAGGGCTCTAGAAAACTCTATTGTTCACTTGAAATCTTATCAATAGCCATGTAATGCAAGGATTGAATAATATGTTTTCCTAGTTGGAGAATTCAAGGATTGTTATATGTTTTTTATACATATTTATTGTAAGAAAAATATAGAGAAGTAGAAGGGAATATTTCCCATTTATTGTAGCATCTCTTTCCAATTAACAAACTACATGGTAGCAAGATAAATTGCCACTACCAAAGCATATTGATTTTTGTGGATTGTGGAAGAGTATTTTGTGTGATACTGATAACAAGAGGTCAAGGTATAGACATGGAGTAACTAAATATACCATTGACAACACTAGAATGCCACATAAGAGTCATCATATAAAAAAAATTATCAATTCTAAAGGAAACATTAAGAGCACGAGTAGGCAACAAGGTAAAATAGAAGAATAACAAACTTCAATTGGTTAGTTGGTTAAAGATATGGATACAAAAAATTGGTATTACTAAAGATGATTTTAAAGAAGAAGATTTTTTTGAATGATTCTAACATAGAAGCAAGGGGAAATAGTGTAATTCCATTTAAGGCTAAAACAAAAGTATACAAGTGAGATCTATCCTAAAAATAGAAATAAGGGCAGAGAAAAATGTTACATTTTTAAATCTATCCTAATTGTTTTTAAATGTTACATTTCTAATGTATTAAATTTTCATTTTATAAATTAAATGTATGCAATTTTATTTTTAAATGCAAATTTGCATGTACATGTGTACACATTTCATAGATCATGGATGATCAAGGTTCTGATCATAGTGTTGATATACATAGTGATAATACTGCTGATATACATAGTGCTAGGAGTGACTTGTATGCAAGCACTCTTGATATACTCAATAATGCTTTGACACATTTGGATCAGACGATCCATAATACACCAAACCTGTCTAATAGAGACATGTTGGTGGCTATCCAAGATCAGTTTAGCCATATAATAGACATTGTCAAATCATATAACCCATATGATGATGTAGTATTGAAGATTTTTATATGTCACTTGCTAGTAGTGTTACTGGGACTGTGAAATGACCAGCAGTTAATAGGATTGTTTCAATAGATATGGTTCATACGATGTTTCCACACTATACTAGATGAGATAGAGTTTAAGGCTATCTTGTGACCAGGTGCACAAATCCCATTGTTGGACCACTTATATACCCCAAGTGGTTTGTAGCACATCATCGATGGCCACATAATGATGAGTTGCCATTATATTTTTGTAAACAATTATATGCATAGGTTCATTTACGTCTTGATGTTGATTACACATCTATCCCTACACATGTTGGATAGGGAAGAGGGAGGTTTTCTGATAAACCTCAATTCAGACATCCTGAGCCACTGCCCATTGATAAGAGGGCATTAGTCGGTCCCAACCTTTTGGTACTTCCCAAAAGTTTGAATCTAGGACCAATAGCTGAGCTGACACTTGCATCATCGAGAAAGGTCATTTTTCATATTTGAACTATACATAAGGATCGACTTTTCTATGATTAAGACCAATTCCTAACACATACATATTGAATTTCTAATTCCACATCCTTTGTGATTGCTTCAAATTGTAAAGAGACTTTTTCAGCATGCACACTAAATCCTCCTTACTTTTGACTTTAAAATATTTTGGCTTTGCCATGTGGATTTATTCCTCAAGATCACCATGCAAAATGTTGTTTTTACATCCATTTGTTCTATTTCAAGATTAAAAGTACTAACGATTTAGCCAACAAAATTATGATTTACCAAAGAAAAATTCTCCAAATTTCTTAACAAACCATTTGTAGCCAATAGGTTTTCTTCTAGGAGGTAATTTGACCAAGTCCCATGTTTGATTCTTATCTAAGGAGTCCATTTCTTCTTTCATAGCCTCCTTCTAATGTTTATTTTTATTTCATCTAAATGCCTCCTTAATAGTCTTAGAGTCTTCATGAATAACAAATAAAGTTGGTAAAAGAAGTGTTGAATGGAAATTAGGGCTCCTATACCTTTTCGGTATTCTTCTTACTTGATTTTATCTTCTCAAAATTAGAGTTTCTAGTTCAACATCCTTTGGTTCCACATACTCCTATTCTAACTTGGCCTTTAATTCATCCTCCTCGGTTGCTTCTAATTTAGACAAAGATTCACCACCTTTTAAGTCAACATGAACTCATTTAGGTTTTTCCTTTGGTTGTATTTCATGTTTTGGAACCTTCCTACCTTCTCTGAAAATTACATTATGACTATACTCCATTTTTTATGTTTATGAGTTCCAGGCTTATATGATTTAGCACTAGTACTATATCCTATATATATGCACTTTGCTTATTTATAATTTTAGTTCTTTTCTCTATGGGAATATATACATATAAGCTTCACAACCAAAAAGTCTTAAATTTTTGAGAGAGGGTTTCTTACCAATCTGTGCTTTTTGTGGAGTCTTATCCAACAAATTTGAGGTGGGTGATCTATTGATAAGATAATAGTTACTTGTTATTGCTTTTGCTTAGATTTTCATGTCTAAACCTACACCATTGAGCATGCTTCTAGGCGTACCCATCAAAGTTCTATTTATTCTTTTTGCAACTATATTCTACTGTGGTGTATAGGGAGTGATTTTTTGCCTCTCTATTCCACGTCACTTACAAAATTAGTTGAATGTATCTAAGTAATACTCTTCACCACTCAAAATATTTATCTTCTTTTTTATCTAATTTTCTACTAGAGCCTTAAACTCCTTAAGTTATTGAAAACATAAGATTTATTCCAAATAAAATATGCCCAAGCTTTTCTTGAGAAGTGATCTATAAGAGTAACATAGTACACATACTTTCATAGGGATTGAACCTTTGTAGTTCTAAAATTTTTACTATGCATAAAAATGCAAAATCCCTTCTAATCTTGTAGCACCATTAGAAAGCTTCACACAAGTTTGCTTACAAAATACATAGTGCTCACACAAATTGAAATCTAAAGGGAAATAAGAGATTACTTTAGCCATACTTGTGGTTTTTAGTTCTCAAAGACCTTTCTCTCCAATATGTCCCCATTGTTGATGCAATAACATTGTATAATCTACATAAGGTGTATAAGATTAATAGGCAATATTTTAACCTCAAGAACCATAGAGCTATTGCAGCCACCACTTGGAGTTATTGCATCAAGCTTGCACATCATTCCTAAGTGGAGTCCTCTTGGCAACACCATAGCACCACAAATCATCTTGCATCTATCCTTATTAAACACCACATGCACACCTGCATCGTTTATCTTGCTTACTAAAATAAGGTTTTTGGCCAAACCCAGAATGTGTAGAGCACTAGGAAGGGTTTTAATTCTTCTATTCTTGAGCCTTATCTTGACTCTTCCTTGACCTATAATCTTATATGTCAAATAATCTCCTAAGAATACTTCACCTCATTAATTTTTTTTTTTATAATTACTAGGGGAAAGGACCCAATAGGTGGGATAGTTCCAATCGCTGAGACAGTAAATGTGCATTTAAGGCCCAATATTTTTTAAGTTAAGGCCCAATACTTTTAAAGTTTAGTACTAGTAGTTGTGAGTTTAAGGTTGTTAGTGTTATTATAAGTACTAATAATTGAATGAAATGTGCCCTTTAGATTTAAAAAGCAACCAATCATGTGATGCCAAATCAGTGCACCATCAAAGGGGGTCTTAATTCACACCTATTGGTCCACACTTTTTTTTTTTGGGCACTATTTGACACCTCAACAAAAAGCATGCTGATGTGGCATCATATTTGATGATGTGGCCCTGAAACCTTATAGTTATAAGCAGGGGCATTGCCAAGTAAGCTACTGTAAAATTTTTGAAGTGATTCGAAATTGCCACGTAGGATTTGAGAGGCGTGAAGTTAGGGTGCACAACTACTGGGACCTCTCCCCTAAACGTCAAAAATGACAAAATTTATTGTTTAGAATCAAATCTCAATAGTCAAGAAATAAGAAACAATATATTGTTTAGAATCCAATTTCAAAAATGACAAAATTTATTTAAGTTTTACTTTTTTTTGTTTAGTTATATTGAACAAAGCTAATTTTGAAAGAATGATAGTGACCAAAGATGTGAAGAGGAGAAATTTGAAACACTACTATAAAAAGTACACAACTAAAACATAACAATCACATGCCACTAACAACATAAACAACCCAAAGATTCCATAAACAATTATATCAACACGTACAAGAAGAACGACTGTTACATCATATTGAAATCAAACAAAATATAACTACTCATCCCGTATGAAGATAAGACAGATAGACAACATGCTAATTGTTTAAAGTATTATAAACACTCGTGACAAAACTTTTTTGAATTTTAAAGTATACTTTAAAGTATTATAAAGCTACATTTAGAAGTAATTATAAACACTCGTGACTACATTCCATCTAGTGATGTCGACCCTATGACATTTTCAAGGGTTGTTCAAACGTCAAAAATCTAACACGTTTTTATGAGTTGTGTGGATAGTATCGTACGGCACAATATTAAAGTAACTTTATTTAAATATTATTTTAATTTAATGGTCAAATAAATAATACTTTATTTACGTACTCTGCCATAGGAAAAAATGAATGTGCACTTAACAGCTTTACAACGTTACATTTCTCCATTAATTCGAAGATTAGGACAGCGAATGTCAAATCAGATTTTGAACGAAGTCATTAACTCATTTTCATGAATTTGGTTCGCACATTTTAGAGTAACTCATCTAAGTTAGAATTCTTTATGTTATGAATAGTTGTTGTAAATGTGATTGTAAGATTCCTAACCAATAAAGGCTAATAAAAATAAAAACTCTTTTACCATTTTATATAAAAATTAAATAAATGTAATTATATAGTAATTAATTAATTTAGATAATAGAGTTAGGATAAATTATTAAAATAAATACAAATATAAATAAATAAGTGAAGTATTTAACTTCAAGATTAATAATAAATAATTGTTGTTGATATTGTTTTCAATTAACTTACTAAAATTTTGAAATAATTAATTGTCTTAGTTTAATGAATGCTTTAAAGTCTAAACTGCCACAAATAATGATGTAGATCCATGCCAAGCCTGACGAGTTTGGTCTTGACTACTACAAACCTTATCTAATGCACAAAATTGATGTGAGCCACATAGAACTGATTTGATAGAGAGTATGCTTGAATATTTGTTCACCTTTGCCTCCTAAATATCTAAACCTACTAAGGTGGTGTCTAGTGACGTTGTTGAGGAGCTTGCTAACTTGATAGGTGAATGGGTTCTCCTACATCAAACCCCTTAGTGGACCAAATTAATGACTATGAAAAGATCAAAGAAAACATTTACAAACATGCAAGTGGTCTATATGATGATAGTGCAAGTTTAATTCCTTTATTGGCTTTTAGAATTGAAGTGTTATCTAAACATCCACCTTATGGAATTGTGCACAACGAATGTCCTTAAATACAATGAAATAGAAACATGTCGCATGAAACATGTCTTAAGTTGGCACATAATGGATTGTAGGAGGCATAAAGTTTGAATTTGAATTTGAAGCCTTGGGATTTAGGGATAATTTTTGTAATCCTTGGGATTGAAATGGATCAATTTATAGTCATGTGGAAATGATCTATAGGTATAAGGTAGGGATTTCGAGGTAGGTAATGAATGTATGTGAATCAATGTTGATGGAGGTGAAATGAAGATAGGGATCAAGGCACAAATCAAACTCAACATAAGAGTATGCCACTTGTCAATATGTTATTGCATTAAAATAATCCCATCAAGTTGAGAAAAAAACTAAATGGCATGGGTATGTTTCATGGATTTTTTAGTGGCGAATCTTCACCAATTGGCGAATAGTTGAAATTGGGGCCTCCAAAAATGGCAAATAGTTCAGGGTATAATGGGGACTAAATCACCCAATTTTTACAAAATTTAATTTAGTCTTAGTTAATTTGACTAAGAATTATTTTTTAAACTACTAAGTTGAATTATGTCACCAGATGAATGATGCGTCATTAGAGTTAATTCGCTAGTAGTTTATAATATAATTATAAATCTTAATCATATTCGCCAGTAATATTATATTCCTACCATTACTTTTGGGGCAATATCACCATTGCTAATAAATTATTGTAGACATGGTATTTCCACAGTCCATAATGTTAGTATTTAGTGCTTCTGGAAAAAAATGTGTTGCTTTTTTTTGTCTCAACATTTCGGATCACACTCTGTGATCCATCATCAGGAGGAAAGGAAGAGAATGCAAATTATTATGTACTTTTAGGGCTATTTTTGCTTTAATTATGGCTTTTATTCATTAATGTTGATTATGAATTCAATCTGACAATTCTTATTTAATTTTGTGGGCTATAAGCACATGCCTTTTAAAAGGCTTGTTAAGGCCCATAATTTCTTTTGCACCACACGATTAGATTTAATCTTGTGGCTCAAAACAAATTTTGGGCCTCAACAAGCCTTTTAAAAGGCATGTGATTATAGCTTGTGGAATTAAATAATAACTGTCATATCGAAGTCATAATCAACGATAAAAAATAATTGAATATAAAATGTGTGATTAGGTAGAATATAAGGTGCAAAATTACTCTTTTTTAGTTTGATTTTAAGGTAAGATGTTTTTAAAAAATGTTTAGTTGTGTGAGTTTGAATGCATTTCTAATAGTATCTATTTGTGCTTGGCAGTGAGGGGCCTTGCCCCTCGACCCCGACTATATCGCAATAGGAGCGCATCGGGGTTGATGTCCTTAGACCCCGCGGCGGGGTGCTTCCCCTCAACCCCCACAAGGGTCACTACCCCTTGACCCCACTGGTGATTGTCGCCCTCGGGCGCCTACTTCAATATTACCAAAAATAAAAATATATATAGGGGGACTTTATCGACCAACTATGCAAATTTTTAAAGGAAAGATTTGCCAGAATTTTATAACAATTTCCAATAATGTGCATAGATTTGCTAGGAAAATTAATATTTTTTTTAAAAAAAAGGAAAGATTAGCTAGGAAAATTATAGCACTTCGCTAAAATTCACCAGGATTTTATAATTTTTTTAGGAGGGTTCCTTAAAGTTATCTTTGGTATGCTTCACTGTTACATTTTGCCTCCATGTTGATGTGCGTGTAAATCTAACATGAGCATACATTTCAAAGTATATGGAGATTCTCAACTAACATGAAAAGTAAATATTTAGACTCATAAAAGGATATTGCCTCAAAAAAAGGATATAATGAACCTTTATTATATTATTTTTGGTATGAGCACTCTAACAAATCTTGTAAATCAACAAAAAACATGCAATAAGTAGCATCTATCACATAATCAAAATAAGTAAAATCTACATTTTGCTTTAATTATCTACAAAAACTAAGAAATGAAGAGAAGGGATAGGAAATTTTGCTTATTCGAAAAGTGATATGAAAAAATCAGCTTGATATGGAAAATGTGATAAGGATCCACTCAATGCAACAATGTAATAAAGATCCATATGATGTGGTAATGTGATGAAACTCCACATGATGTGGTGATGTGATATGATAAAAATCCATGCAATATGGAAATGTCTCCACAAAATGATATAACTTCATCTAAATGTGGTGGTGGGTCTCTATTTAGCACATGACAATATTTTCAATCTCAACCATGAAAATTATTAAAGAGAACTTATGCTCCCTCCAATTGGTTGCATCCAAAAAATGCAAGGAATTGGAAAAGAGGGAGAAAATATACATGATAATGATAAAAGATAAAAGTGATAAAGTAATAGAATAGGAGGTAGTCATGTAAGAACAACAAGCATGTAGTAAAGTACATCTATGGATAACATTATGTAGGCACACAACACTAGGAGATAAGTGTTAAGGAACATGTGAAGATGGTTTCCCCCAATATAGGTAGGTGTTAAGATAATTATGGTTGTAAAGACTAGTTAACAATCATATAGAGACAAATAGGATATAAAATGTGTGGGCATCAAAAGGGTCATAGCATGTAATAATAAGACCTAAGCATGATAAGTATCATAAGGCATGCAATCATAAAGTGTAGACATGATAAGGATAAAAATATATAGGATCATAAGATGTAGACATGATAAGTATTGGAATCATGGGAAAGATGAGCACAATAAGCATAATGAACATGACATATAGATAGCATATGAATGACACATCATAAACATGGTGCATAAGTGTAACACCTCAACTAGGCAATCCAAAACAAAATCAATTTTTTCATCACTAATTTTATTTCTTAAGGGTCTAGCACATAAAACTTGACTTGTTCAGTAGCAAGATTTATTATAAAGATCAATCAAAATTTTTATAGAAGAGTTTACTTTCAATGATCAAATGTATTGAGGTCCTAATAATACATATTAGCCTCAAGAGGAATATCCTCAACATAAGGGTATCGGTCCACCATATTGGTGTAGCCAATAAGAACACATGCCATCATTTTATTTGATTTGCAACTTGCTAGGCCATATTACATCCAAGTGGATATTCTCAACCAATGCAATTATGATCATCAATAACATTGATAATTCATGTATGTTAGGAAAGGTGTCTCAACCTTGCATCCTAATGTTCAAATGCAATTTCTAGTCTATAGAGGTCATTTTTGCCCTAAAAATTATCATAATGGAAATTAACTAGATAAAGTGGGTTATGGTGGTGTGGAGCTCTTTGAGATCTTCAATTTAAACAAAAAAATATTCAATTGGGTTCCTAAATTAAAATTTATGGCCTTAAAAAGTTAGGCTTTCACTTCAAGAATGTAAGAGCATCTATGCCATTTAAAAGAGCTATAAGAGGTAATTACATATGTTGACCAAGAATATTCACCAACCTATGAAATATCATTACAACTCTTATAAAACATCTTTGAAGGTTTTGAATAAGACAAATTATAGCACCCAAGCTAGGAGGATAATAATGACATATTATGACAAATTCTTATTGGGCTTTTCTTTGGATTTGGATGTTGTAATTTGACTATGCTCGATTTGGGCACCACTTTTGGGTGGTATTAGATTATGGTTTCATAATTCTACTTTGGTAACTTTTAATTTATTGATTTCTCTATTTATTTCCCATGCTTGGAATGGAGTTTATTTAGTGTATTTTGTAGGTATTGTTATGCTACTAGAGTATTACTATAGATTTGAGTGTGAGTGTTGGTGTTGTCTCTTGTAAAGGCTCCTTGTTTGCATTGTATTGCAACTGATATTGTTGTTTGTTAATACATTGTCTTAAAGTTTAGAGGATGGTTTTTTCCCAAAAGGGTTTTCCCAAGATACATCATTGTGTTATGGTGAATAATTTTATTGTGTAGTTTCATTCTTACAAATAATTTTAGATCATATTTTTTGTTCATCTCTCCTCTTAGATTAGTGTATGAAACCTTCTTGCACCTTAGCTTCCTTTCATTTAGTATCAAAGCTTGATCAACATAGGTCCTAGGTGGTAGGAACAAGGTTTTTTTACTAATATTAGTTTGAATGAGAGTGTGCATAGAGATCTTATTTCATGGAAGATGGCAAGCATGTCTAGACTAGAGATGGAAAAATTTAATGGCACTAACTTTGATTTGTGGTAGCTGAAAATGGAGGATTTTCTCCTAGATTAAGATCTATGGGTTGTAGTATCTAGATCCAAACTAGTTTTAATGCCACTTGATGATTGGGTAGTGTTGGATAGAAAGGAGAGAAACCTTATCATGCTTTGCTTGTTAGATTATGTGTTATTGAATGTCTATGAGGAATCTACCACAAAATCCCTTTTTAAAAAGTTGTGAAAACTATACCAAGCTAAATCCCTAGTTAATAAGCTCTAGTTATGGAAGAAGTTATACACTTTGAGAATTGGGAATGGTGATTCTATTGTTGAGAACCGGATTATGTTCAACTATTATAACCTAGTTACAATCTGTGGGTGTGAAGATGGAAGAGGAAGATCTATGAATGATCCTTATGTGTTTTTTGTTAAACTCATGGGACAACCTAGTAATTTGGTTATTGGAAGCACTATCTCAATGCTAATGCTTGATGAGGTCATGGTTGATATTCTATCAAAGGAGATGAGGAGAAAGGTTATCAAATTCACCAAGGAGGCCTTGGATTTTGTGGGTCGTCTAAAGAAGAAAATGATTAATTTGATGATGATTATGATAAATCTTCTTAGGAGGATGGAGATGATTCTTTTATTAAATGGCATTGGCAACACATGCATGTAAGGATGCATGGATGATATAGAATTTGGAAATTATTTCCACATGACTCCCCATTAGAAGTGGTTTTAGATTACAAGAAATATGATGGGGGAAGGTATACCTTGGCAATAACTCACATCTCAACATAGTTGGTCATGGGAGAGTCAAGATTTGATACTCTAAAGGGAGGATCAAGAGGATTATTAGAGTCCTACACATCCATGGTTTCACAAAGAATCTATTATTTATAAGTAAAATGAATGATGTAACTCTACAAGTTGTACTTGATGGATTGAGGAGCTATGATGCTTATGAAGGGGGTTTTAGTTGGTACTCTCTTTCAGCTCAAGATGCATGCACTTACATATAGTGTAATAGTTCTTCAATACATGTGGTGAAGAGATCTATAGAGTCTATAACTCAATCATTGGAACTTGTAGGAAGAGATTAGTTGCATCTAATTCTGATGGCTATGCATACTTATCATGCTCTTACCTTAGAGAGCAAGTTATCCATTGAGAAGACATTGTTATGGTACCATTGCATGGGCCATATTGGTGAGAAAGGCCTATGGAACTTGATAAATAAAATTTATGTAAAGGAGTTTATTGATTGTTCTCTCGAGTTTGATTTTTATGAAGATTACATTTGTGGAAAGTAGAACTATGTTTAGTTTTATTTTAGTCATAAATCTTCTAGGCTGTTGGATCTTATTCATTCTAATGTATTTGGTTGGATGTAGATGTTCATTCATTATCAAAATTTATATATTATATATCATTTATTGATGATTATTCTAAGAGCACATGGGTTTATTTTCTCAAAAGTAAATCTAATATCTTTATTTAGTTTAGGGAGTTTGAGGCTCTCTTGGAAGACTAGGCAAGTAGAAAGATTAAGGTTTTGACAACTATTAATGGCAATGCATATTATTCTTGGAGTTTGGTAAATTCTATAACAAAAATGAAATTAAAAGATATGAGACAACTCCATACAACCCTCAGTAAAATGGAGTTGCAGAACACATGAACATGGCATTGATGGAGAGGGCTAAAAGTATACTCAATAGGTCTAGATTGGAATATAAGTTTTGGACAAAAGTGGTTGCTACTACATATTACCTGATAAAAAATTATCCTAGATCAACACTTGTGGAGAAAACCTCCATGGAGGTAAGGATGGACAAAAATCCCACATGTTAGCATCTTTGTGAATTTGGTTTTGAGGCATATGCTCATATGTGCCTAGGGAAAAGTAGTATGTTGGCTCTAAATAGTGTATGACCCAACTTACCAAAGTTCATTACAATTATGTACCCCTATGTCTTTGTAGTGCTATGTTGACAACTAAATTAGGATAATTTATACTAGGGTTTAATATTTCTATGTGTAGTCTTGCCACATGTACTAACTTTGACCAATCTAACAATTTCTATTAGATTGGCCTAATTTCACATTTCATGGTAGCATTAGAAGCTTAGTAATTTGTAGTACATTATTTAGGCCCTTAGCAACATGGATGAGTAGAATGGTACACTACAAGATTATAAAAAATTACTCTAGGTACTATAGAGTCATGTGCTAAGTAATGGTAGGGAATTTTGAGCTAGACATGTGACCTCTTAGCTAGTTGTTACATTTATTGCAAGACATAGGTTGGGCATGTCTCAAGATGGTATTTGTGCAATATGCAAATTCATCCCATGTTGTTGCAATCTTGAAATTTCAAACTAAGTGTTGGTGTAATATTGTATTGCACCTTATCTTAAGTTTACTTGGTTAATTAATATTATTTACTTGGATAAAATCAGAAATAAGAGCACATGTCATCTCCTTAATTAATGGGAGAACATGCCACCTCTACCTCATTCATTTCCTTGATTGATAGTAGTTAGGTGCTGCATCTCCCTCATAAAGATGAGTTCACTTGGTCATCAATATGGGTTCACTTGACACCTCTACTCCTATAGTTGAGTTAGTCCTCTAGTTTACTACTCTCCTATGTTTTTCAATTATATCAAATTCTAAATTGGGTTCCAATTCATATTCATGTTTCAAGATTAAATTTATGACATTTAAGCTATATATAGTCATGATAAAATAAGTGTGTGGAATTGCTAATTTAAATTGGGCTTCTACGTTACATGGCATCTTGAGAGTGATCACATGGTGGTGGGATTAGGGTAGCTTATTTATAGTTGGTGGTATCTAAAGCTATTGAAACTTAACATGCTTAATAATAGACTTGAGATTGGATTAGTCCATAATACCGTGTCCCACTTTTTGACTAAAGTGGGACATTGAAATCAACATTTTTAACCAAAATTTCACTTTCTGACACCTATAATAACTAAACCGTTAAGAATTGAAGATGATGTGAACTAGTGATTTTTGAGATTTTGTGTGTAAATTCTAAATGTATTTTTTAAAAAGTTTTAAGAAATAATTTGTGAATTTTTTATGTAACTTTTAATAACTTATTTTTTATAGTTAACAGTATTCTTAAAAAGTGACATTTATACCATATATCATAACTTTTTTAATAGAAAGGATAAAATTATAAATTTTTAAACATAAATTTGTAACACTAATATCTAGTGGGTAGATATTTTTTCATAATTTTTTGTTGCATATTTTTTTAATTAATTTTTGAAGTGAGATTAATTATAATTTAGACATAGGTTTATACCATACATCATAACTTTTTTTCAATGTATCCAAATTAACTTCTTTTTTTGTTCAAACAAGGACATCAATACATAGAGTGCAAATATTTTTCCAAATTTATTTTCTCTATTTTTTATTTTTCCACGTGTGTGGAATAGAGACCTTGATGTTCGGTGAAAAATCTATGTTCACTAGAAAACAAAAAATAAATATAATAATCAAATGAAGTATATTAAAAATCATACTTTTTGGAAAGGTTATACCAAGGGATACATACATACAAAATAAAATTTCTAAATGATTTCATTTGATCCCCAAAAGGTGAAGCAAAATTGGTTTTTTGTTAGCATTTTGATAGGTGCGGAGGAGACTCCATTAAGGGTTTGATTTAAGATGAGGGGGTTCTTTCCAAAGGGATTTTATCTAACCCCATTCAATTAAACCCCTTTAGATGGAACTCCTCAAACCTTAAATAATTAATTTTTCTGAAAATATGTGATTTCGAATAAAAATTAGGATGTCCCATAAGTGGGACACACTATTGTGGCAGCACTTGATTGTGGAAGCGCCATCAAACTAAATGTATGGAGCAACTTATGTGGCAAGCATAAAGGGATGTACATTGTGGCAATTGTAGTACTTAGAGTCATCATAATTCAAGAAGACACAAACAAGTCAAACAAACCCTACAAATTTGTTGAAGTGAGACTTGACCTATTGGCTAGATCAAACATGTATCTCTACAAATCCTAAAACAAATGATCAAACCTAATGCCAAGGATTATCAACAAAGGGTAATGGGTTGGATTTATAATAGGACCATGGCATGAATAGGTCAATGCATAAGGGAGGGTAATCCCTTCTTCTTTTGGCTTTGTTGGGCCAAGGGGGTATTCCCTAAGGTTAAACACAAGATAATTAAAGAGAAATAACTCAAATGGTTAATCTTACCAAGTAAATCCTTCACTATTGCAATGAGAGACTCTTAGGGATCTCACTAAGTATCTATGTAGCTTTCTATCATAACCTTCTTCAAGAAAAAAAAGTAGACTATGAATGCAACTCAAAATGTGCAAATCACTTCCCCTTAAGATTAATGCTAAAGAATGCCTAGTTCATAGAGACCTATAAGAAAGACAACAATGCAAAGCCATGAAATGATTGGTTAACATTTATATTTCCTTATGATGTATTCTTGAAATATTATATGTAGTTGTCTAAGGGGTTGAGCTTAATTGGTTAAAGCATTGAGTTTTCTTTGTGGAGACATGAGTTCAAACCCCAAAAGGAAATTTAATATGAAATTCTATGTTGTGACTCTTGGTCTTCCATAGTTGGCTTCTAGTGTGGAGATGGTTTCTAAATAAGTGGATTTCTAAGTTGTGACTCTTGGTCTTCCATAGGTGGTTTCTAATGTGGTTTCTCAAAAGGATTTTGTATTAGTCTCATGGTTGTGCTCACAAGAGCTTGTATTGGTCTCATGTTGATGCTTGTATGAGTAGAATATTTGTAAACGATAAGCAATTAAAAAAAATATTATATGCACTTGCAGAGTTGGTAGAATAACTAACTCTAAAACTAATCTAAAGATGTTATTATTGTATTTGAAATATGGTGTAATGGAGGAGATGAGTAATGCCCCAAGATTTCACTCAAGACATTAGTGGGCAACAGATGGATGAACATATTTTTGTGTTGTAATTGAAACACGTATGTGTCATAATCACACTGACACACTCCAAGATGTCATGATAGAATGTGGTGACACACAAGCTACGTAATGCCAATGCACCAAGCAAGGTGACACAAGAAGAAGACTAACTCTATCACATGACAAGGTCACCATGATGACTCTATGTGGAGGTAGAGTTCATATAACTCTAATAATTAGGTTCAAGACCACAACCACCCTCACTTGCAAATGAGAAGAAGAGAAAGAGGATGGCACATCTACACATCCCACACCCCCTAAACAACACAACCATATGTAACCCTTAGGCCTACCCCTTTGTATTAGGAGATGGGATGACCGAGCACCAAACACAAGAAACACAAGGAAAATATGACAACACATGACAATCAAGAGCATACAAATAATGCCAAACAACATACATACATGAGGCTTCTATAACACCATCAATACATATACAAGGAGAATTCACATCATTCATAAGATGCAAAATTTGATGCAATAATAGGAAGAGCATATAAGATGTAAACCAAGGATTGTTAATACCATAGCATAACGACCATTATAGGTTGTGGAGTAGTATTCCTATCAATGATAGAGCTACCCAATGACATTCACCAATCTTAATGAGTTGTGACATGTTGTGTCCCAAGTCACTAATCCTCTTAAGGCATTTTATGCATGATAAAGGTTAATCTTGATTATGTGTACATGATTCATTTGGTTCCCAAATGTTGTATTGTTTAAGTTGTTTAAACTCTCACTTGGATTGATCTATAATTTCTTTTAAACCTAGAAAATAATAGGAGGCCACTCCTTCTTTACTCTATACCTTAATCCTAAGTGCCTAGCATACCAAAAATATAAATTGGTCATGGCATGGAAAGCAATGCAAATAATCATGATACTAGGTCCAATGATGCAAAATCACAATTCCTTAGGGAGACTACACATCCCACAAAATAAAACGATCTAACACATGGTGTAAATTTCAAATTTACTTGTCTAAAAATATCAATCCATGCAAGGTTGCCAAATTCACCATTAATGGATTCCTATACAACCTTCAATTTTTACATAAATTCAAAATTCATATAACTTAAAATATCAAAATTTCAAGAATAACATTTGAAGCATAATATGTACAACAAGAAGAAGAAAAAGAAGAAAATGATGATACCATCACTAGTTGAGAGCTTATTCGTGATGGCTAGGATCCCCTAGATGGTTGGGGCCCACCCCTAGATAAGGTTCTCCCTCCTCCTACTCATATAGCCCTAACAAATTAGTGGTGTGAATGCTTATTGTTGTTGCTTTTTGGTTCCAACTTTGACTTTCTAGGTGTGAACAGTGTATTATATTTTTTCTTTAATAATATTTAGCACTCTTCATTATTAAAAAATAAATAAAAAAGGTAATTATCGGTTTGAGGTGAAAAAGCAAAAATTCCGGTAAGTAAAACTAAAATTTGGTGAATTTTAAACCATGAGGTTGACAAATTCGTCAGATATACATTTGAGGGTATTTATTAATTAATTAAAATTCAAAATTATGTTATATTCTACGTTTCAATTAATTAATAAATACGGTGAATGCTAGATGGACAATACGCTCATAGTGGGAGAGGGGTGAGGGTAAATCGCCGGCACGTGCCTGCAACTCAGGCTCTTTTCTCGGAGAGAGACCGTTCCTCGCCTCATTGTAGAGATGTCCAGGCGTTTGAGCTCCAATTCATTAGGAAGTGGATTTTCAGTTTCCTCTTCTTTCAGAAAACGCAATGATGACGAAGAAGCCCTCGTATGGGCTGCAATAGAGAAGCTTCCCACCTATGATCGCTTGAGAACATCCATTTTCCAAGATTCCTCCAAAGGCCCCCACCAGATAGATGTTACCAATCTCCACAAACATAGTCGACAACAACTCATTGACAGACTGGTTAGAGTACCAGATCAAGATAACCAAGCCTTTCTTACAAAACTTCGCGAGAGGCTCGACAGGTTAGATGTTTTTAACCTCACACTTTATGCTTTAACTTATTCCTCTACAGTAGGCATGACTAGTTTACTACATTCTATCCAAAGTACTTTTAGATTTAATTGTCTCATTTTACATTTCAGATCACGATCCATATCAATATTCCACAACAATTTATTCAATTATTAAGTTTCTTTCTGATACGCAGAGTTGGGATCATCTTACCTGAAATTGAAATCCGTTTTGAGGAACTCAATGTTTCTGCTAGTGTCTACATGGGCAAACGCGCACTGCCAACCCTCATTAATTGGAGTGTTAATATGTTTGAGGTAGGATGCGTTTTTCTTCTCCATATCAATATTTTTATTTTTCACTTGCATTTTGGTGAAATGGGATGTAATAGGGAAGATCTTTTAGCAAAAGCCTTGTAAATTACGACTCCTCGTTATTATTTACAGTTTCTATGTCCTAAATTTCATGGGCACGTTTATCATTGAAACAGGATGTTTTAGGATCACTTGGGCTGTGTAAAACCAAGAAGAAAACGTTGAGGATTTTAAGGAATCTGAGCGGTATAATCAGACCCGGAAGGTAAAGGAAGAAATTCCCAGGATAGTCGTTAATAATTATTACTCTTATGATGATTATGGTGATGGTATCTCATTCGTATTTTGGTGTGCTTATATTAAGGATGACCCTTCTTCTTGGCCCTCCTGCTTCGGGCAAAACTTCTTTATTATTGGCACTGGCTGGAAAATTGGACACGACTCTCCAAGTAAGCAAAAATCTAGGTTTCCCAACTAGCTGCAAATGTTCATTGCTTCAGGAGATTGTATCATTATAAATACAGGATTAACACTGAATATTAAAAGCATAGGTAGTCAAATCTTATTGAGTTGTACATATACACTTTAAGTGATTTTTTATTGTGTTACATGATATATTTTTAATAAAAAATTATGATGTGAAGTTTAAATCTGGATAAGTAGGAAGTATTTTAGGCAGAGTGTCAAATTATGATATTTATATTAGAAATTAAGTTTGAGTCAAACTCAAAAACTACTCATATATAAATATCATGTTTAAATCTTACTGAATTGTGTGAGATATTTTTTTTTAAAATATAAAGAGGATATGATTGTTTATTGTGTTATACTAGATTTTAAATTTTATAATAAAAATATGCAGTTGAAGTGATTTCATATTGTGTTGAATGATATTGATTAAAAAAAACTTACTTGTATCCTCTGTTTTGTTCTGTATCCTCTGTTTTTGCTCTGTTTTTAACTGCCCTGTTTTTCAAAATGCTCTATAATTTAGACTAAAATAAACTTGCTGTCTTTACAAATAAAAGTGCTAGAATCATGTATATAATATACACAATATAAAAACACAGTCTGTTATTTGAAGTATGCAAAAACACATACACATAAAGTCAAATATGATTTGATATATTAAAAATAAAACTATTACAATCTCTGCTGCATATGTTCTCTGCCATGTTTTCTTGGGTTTGTTAGCAGCTTTTAGTTGCTGTTTTGTTCTGCTGATTCAGCATTCTTTGCAGCATTTTTAATTTACTTATATATTTATTTGCTTTGTTCAATATTAAAAAAAACCTCTGCTGCATATGTTCTCTGTAATTATTTTTTTTACACCCACACTACTTCTGCAGTTGCTTCCAGTTCGTTTCTTCTCAGCTTCTGTTGTATGTATTTGTCTCTTAAAATATCTACAAAATGACCTACAAATATATATTAGAAGGGTTCCGTTTCTTCTCAGCTTCTGCTGTATGTATTTGTCTCTTAAAATATCTACAGAATGACCTACAAATATATATTAGAAGGGGTTCTAGAGAATTCTCTACTTATTTTATTATTCCTATCTATTCATAATACTGTTTTTTTTTTAATTGTATTTATTCATAATACTGTTACTTTACCTGCTGCTGCCTACTCTTCCATTCTCAATCCTTACAATCAAAACCAAATCTACAAAGACAGATTTTACAACTAATAATGATGAAGATTTGCTGGCAAAATCTGTAGGAAGATTTTCACATTAAAGGGGCTAAGTTAATTGATGTGACAGATTGGGTAAAGACCTGCCAGGAAAAGCAAGCTTACACCCAGCATATATATATATATATTAAAAATATGCAATGGAAGTTAAGTCTTATGAAGTTGCACGAGATTTTTTTTTTTTTTTTTTAATTTCTTTATAAATATAGTGGAAATAATTTTTTATTGTGTTGCATGAGATTCTATTTTTTCATAAAAATACAGTCCAGAAGTCAAGTCTAATGAAATTGTGTGAGATTTTTTTTTTTACTAAAAAACTATACAATGAAAATCATTTTTATTATTCTATTTTTCTATAAAAATATACAGTGGAAATAATTTTTTATTATGTCACAAAAGATTCTAGTTTTTATGAAAGTATATAATAGAGCTCAACTACTATGAAGAGAAATAAAAAAAATTTATTGTATTTTATTAACTATTATTTCTTATCAAAATATATATTAAAAATCAATCTTATTAAATTACACCAGATACATTTTTTTTAATATTAAAAATAAATTTTTATTGTACTGAAAAAAAAAAAATCTATTTTTTCATGAAAATATACAATATACAATGGATGTCAAGTCTTACTGTCTTAGGCTGTTTAGGTTGCAGGACAAGTAACATATAACGGACATTCAATGAAGGAATTTGTGGCACAACGAACTTGTGCTTATGTAAGTGAGCAAGATCTGCATATGGGAGAGATGAGCGTACGAGAAACCTTGGACTTTTCCTCCCAATGCCAAGGCGCAGTTTCAAGATATGGTATGTGTTAATGTTCAAACAGCTGGGCTTAAATATCAGGACACCTTTACAGTCAAGGACTTTATTTTCAGTTGATACTTGCAAGCTTCATGAACAGATTAAAAATGTATACTGTATATTACGGCTTTCTTCAGATGTGTTAAGCGAGCTCTGCAGAAGAGAAAAGGAGAGTGGAGTGAAGCCAGATCCCGATATTGATGTGTTTATGAAGGTATACTAAATATATAACTCATCCAACGTAACATTGCATTACATTAAGGTTATTCTTAACACAAAACAGTGATTTTGATTAAATCCCCAGGCAACAGCAATTCCAGGACAGAAATCCAACTTGATGACTGACTATGTCTTGAAGGTAACCTGTGATTGACTTCTTTGTTAGTGAATTATTTTTTTTAACGTTTTGAAAATAACTTTCCTTGTGGAACAGATTTTAGGGTTAGACATATGTGCGGATACAATGGTAGGAGATAAGATGCACAGAGGGATTTCAGGAGGTCAGAAAAGAAGAGTGACAACAGGGGAGATGATGGTGGGATCTGCCAAAGCCTTTCTCATGGACGAGATATCCATGGGGTTAGACAGCTCCACCACATATCAGATTGTTAAATGCTTATGCGACTACGTTCACATTATGAATGCAACAATGGTGATTTCTCTTCTGCAACCAGCCCCCGAAGTGTTCAATCTTTTTGACGATGTCATTCTTTTATCAGAGGGCAATCTGGTTTACCATGGACCTTCACAATCCATTCTTGAATTTTTTCACTCAATGGGTTTTGAATGCCCCGACAGGAAGGATGTTGCAGGTTTCTTGCAAGAGGTATTATTAAATACTGTGCATTGTGAGGTAGTAGATGCCCATTTAAAAAAAAAAAAAAAAATTTGTGTAAAACAATTGTCTGAGATTATTCACTTCAAAGTTTCAATCACACTCATCATCCACTCTCAATTATTCCTCATCGATGATAGACCATGGACCGTGATCAGTTAATACAAATACACACACAATTTTCAACCCAGAATCTCTTTCCCTCATTCTCATAAATTGTAAAACCTGGGGCTTACTATTGTATAATATCTCTGTTTCTGACACAGATTTGTAATGGTGAGCCCTCAGGTAACGTCACCTAAAGACCAACAACAGTACTGGTGGAAGACGACACAGGCATATAGATACGTGTCAGTAGAGGAGTTTACACAAGCATTTAAAAGCTTTCATGTAGGAGCCCAACTCTCACAAGAATTGTCAATACCATTCGATAGGAAACGATGCCATCCCGCAGCTCTCACTAAAGAAAAATATGGTTTAAGCAAAGGACATCTTTTTAAAGCATGTTTTGATAGACAAATTTTACTAATGAAGAAGAATTCCGGTGTGCACCTATTCAAGTTTTTTCAGGTTAAAATCTTGGCCCTTATTTGCTCATAATTTGTTTTCAGAATGCACAGATAATTACAATTAGGGTTTATTATTGATAAAAAGTAGAGTGGCTTTTCAGATAATTATGGTGGCAACTCTGTCAATGTCAATCTTCATTCGTACACGTATGCACCATAGAAATGTGGAAGATGGATCCATGTATTTTGGAGCTATGTTTTTGGCTCTGGTCCTTAATATGTTCAATGGAGTTTCAGAAATGGTAATGACACTTGAAAAGCTTCCAGTGTTCTACAAGCAGAGAGAGTTGATGTTGTACCCTTCCTGGGCCTACTCCATCCCTATTTGGATTACTCAAATTCCTATTTCCTTGGTAGAGTCCTTTTCATGGGTGGCTCTTACCTACTATGAGATTGGTTATGCTCCCAATCCCACCAGGTACTGACTGCTACACTGCTCAACGTATTTCCATTTCTATTTACATTTGCATTGTGCTAACGTATGTTTTAGTACAGGTTTTTTCGACAGCTTTTACTATTGGCAGTCCTCCATCAGACGGGTCAAGCGCTGTTTCACTTCATAGCTTCAGTTGCAAGGACTCCAATAATCGGCAACACTGTCGGCGTGTTTGCACTTTTGGTGATCTTCGTCCTAGGGGGTTTCATTGTGTCAAAAGGTGCTTAAAACTAATTTTTAGTTAGAGTAACACGACTTTTCTTTTATTATTTTGACGATAGATTTTGAAGTGTAATTTAAATTTTTGATGAACCTTAAACATACATAATATGTTTTCATAAACTCTAGTTAGAGTAATTCATTATTTTGATGATAGATTTTGAAGTGTAATTTAAAATTTTGATGAAAATTAAACATATATAATATGTTTTCATAAACTATGTTTTTAAATTTTTTATGAAAATCTTATGTTTATTATTAATTTCCACTTTCTTTACATCTAAGTATCTATTTAAGGATAAACTCTATGAAAATCTCATGTTTATTATTAATTTCCACTTTCTCTGCATTAAATTATCTGTTTACTGTTCACTTCAAAAGTCAAATTTGACCAATAAAAATAGGACAAATATTTACCACTTTTTGTTCTGGATGAAGTGTAAAATTACTATTGACTGTTTAACCATTCAAGTGTATGACTTTTAAATAAATGTTTAAAAACTAATATTAACAGCTAATGCTTTTGCTAATGTTTGGTAGCTGCTATTGAGATGCAGATGATATTAAAGGGTGGTGGATATGGTGTTATTGGTTATCTCCTCTCACCTACGCTCAAAATGCCATTTCAGTAAACGAGTTCTTAGCAATTAGGTGGCAAACGGTTTGTATACATCTATTTTTTTTTCTACATTATTAGTTCATGCAGTAGGCAGGATTACTTATGCATCCATCTGATGCAATTTGTTTTTCCCATTTGACCAATCAACATTGAGTATTAAATTCATTTTACAAACATACTATAGTTGATAATTAATTTTCTTATTTGATAATTTGATAAATGTGATTTATCTGTTTTCTTATTGGACAATCCTATGAACAATAAGAGTGAAAAATATAATTATTATTTAAATTTTATTACATTTTAAACATTCAATACTAAGTACCAAGTTGAATCAAAATTGTATGGGTGCACATACAAATTTAAGAGTTATGTGGTATGTTTAAGGGTTTCACTTTATTTTGTCTCCATCATACACATGCACGTAAATACTAGTAGTAGTATTACTTTATATACTGTAATTCTTCACATAGGTACAACTTCTCTTTCGTCTCCATCATGCACATGCACGTAAATACGAGTAGTACTATTACTTTATGTAATGTAATTCTTCACATGGGTACAACTTCTTCTCCATCATGCACATGCACGTAAATACTAGTAGTAGTATTACTCTATGTACTGTAATTCTTCACATAGGTACAACTTCTCTCAGCACCACGCGTAATATGTTTTGGTCTTCACTAAAGGAGCTCAAATTCTATATGTTTTGTGAGCCTATCGTATAACTAAACATTGTTTTTATACTCTCATTTGAAACTCGCGTCAACGGTGAAGAACATCAGTATCTATCATTGCTATACTTTTTCAGCTAATTAAAGATTTTTCTCTATAATTCAAAATTGCCTCATTAAAGTCAATTATGGCCAATGAAACACCTCCTACATTAATTTAGAACATAATTAATGATCCAATATTTGCATTGCAATGAAAATATTGTATGTGGCTTGTATGAAAATTATTGATATAAAATCCACCGAATCTTGTAATTAATTCTCCAGGCAAAAAATGCAAATAAAAAATTAAAAAAAAAAAAATTAAAGAATTTAATCATAAATTTTAATTAAAAAATAATCAACCCTGATGATTGTTTATTTATAAGTTATATTTAACTTTTTATTTTAATTGGAGACATTATAAAAAATACTATGGTATTTAAATTTTATTATATTTTTTTATCATTTTATTATTCATAATTAAGTTATTTTTGCATTTACAAAATTAATATATATTTATATTTATTATATTTTTTCAATTTTTACTTCCATATTTTAAATTTATCATATAAAATGTTTTATATGAACACTGCAAAGTCAATAAATTTATTCTTAATTTAGGGTATTTTCTTTCTAGGTAAAAATTATTTTCTTGATAAAATATATTTATGGCTATCAAATATACATGTATGTCCATACCACTAAATTGAGTAGCATCAAAACAATAAATGCTATCATATTTGAAATTGAAGATTTAATTACATTCCAACTCAATACAATTGTATTCTAACAAAACAACTCTATCTAACCCACTAGGATTTACATATAATAACTACTAAATTTATGATAAATTTTAACATTATTTATTGCATGCATTTCTATTGCCTATTCTAATAAACACAAACTTGAATAAAATAAAGTGCATTTAAAACGTATAGATACATTTCGAAAACATGAATCATTAAATTAATTGCAATATTTACATTAATTAATTACAATATTTACATTAATTAATTACAAGATTCATTTCATTCAACATATCAATGGCAAACCAGATTTAGTGTATGGACATTGCACTAAATGTATGCATCATTTCATTATACATTATTACTGTTGCAATATTTCCATTAATTAATTACAAGATTCATTTCATTCACCATATTAGTGGCAGGAACCTAGGAACCTAACTGCGTCTCTTTATTAAAATGCAAAATGTTTTTCACTCTTAATCGAAAAGATTTGATTATTTTATGATTCCAATTACTACCTATAATAATGGATTGTCTACTATTTTCAGCCACAGGAGAATATTGGCTTGACATTTCTAAAATCTCGAGGACTTTTTAAGGAGAGCTACTGGTATTGGCTTGGTGTTGGAGCGCTCGTTGGCTTCACTATTGTACTAAACATGTTTTTCATTCTAGCTTTGCAATATCTCAACCGTGAGGACTAACTTTCACTTGTTTTTATATATATAGCTTCATACATTATGGGCATCCTGTATAAAATTGAATGCGAGTAGCCTAATTGTATTGTTCTGCGTGTATACATCAGCTGTTGGAAAGCCCCAACCAGCAGTTGTTGAAAATGGGTTGTTAATAGACGAAGAGGGTGAGGAAATGAAGAGCCTTGCATTAAGAGGATCGAGACAAGTTGAAATTCAAAATACTGGTAGGTTGAAAACTGGTTCTCTAAAATTTGAACTCAGATTTAGTATTTGGGCTTAGGTTTAACATTTAATTTTGATCATTTTTAACTCGATCGTGTAGAGTTCCTAATTTGTAGTGGATCCAGTAAAGAAAAAAATATGGCGTTTGCAGGGGAAACTTCAAAAGGAGAAAATAGAAACTCGTTAGATTCGTGCAAATGGGAAGGTGGAAAGAAGGGAATGGTGTTACCTTTCCAACCCTTGTCCTTGACATTTCACAACGTCAGCTACTATGTGGATATGCCTGCAGTATGTACAACTACAAACCAATACCCACTTTATATTTGTGCATTGCAAATTGCCAATGGCAGGTGAAATCTTGGCTTGTAAATGATGAAATTGTTCTGTGCAAAGCAGGAAATGAAGAGAGACGGAGTTGTAGAAGATAGGCTCCAGTTGTTGCGCAGCGTGAGTGGATCATTCAAGCCCGGAGTGCTTACTGCTTTGGTAGGAGTAAGTGGGGCTGGAAAGACCACCTTAATGGATGTTCTTGCCGGCAGGAAAACTAGTGGGTATATTGAAGGATCCATCACCATCTCTGGCTTTCCCAAGAGACAACAAACCTTTGCACGGATTTCTGGTTATTGCGAACAAACTGATATCCATTCCCCCTGCGTCACAATCTACGAATCTCTCATTTACTCTGCTTGGCTACGTCTTTCACAGGACGTTAATTCTGAAACGAGAACGGTACACTACTCACATTGTACTGGACTTTATCTCCAGTTATATTATACCTATACCTGTAACCTTTCAATTTATTTAAATTGTTGCAGATGTTTGTGAAGAAGGTAATGGAACTGATAGAGCTAGATAACTTAAGGGACGCTCTTGTGGGCCTCCCTGGAGTAAATGGTTTGTCTAGAGAACAAAGAAAGAGATTGACAATTGGAGTAGAACTTGTGGCGAATCCTTCAATAATATTTATGGATGAGCCTACAACGGGACTCGATGCAAGGGCTGCTGCCGTCGTTATGAGAACTGTTCGGAACACGGTGGATACAGGCCGGACAGTTGTCTGCACCATTCATCAGCCAAGCATCGAAATATTTGAAGCCTTCGATGAGGTATTTTTGTCGAAGTGCCAAGTTCCATTTTTAATATTGTTCAGAATTTTTTAAAGATACAATTTGATTATATTTAGATAGGAGATTATAACATTGAATAAGTAAATATTTATTTGGGAAGTTTTTTTAAAGTAAGTTATAATGAGTAAAAGAATTAATATTTTTAATTTATGGGAAGGTTAAATTTGGTTCAATCTTATTTCTAAAAATTTAAACTTTAATAAATAATATAATTGAAAATATATCATTATATACATGATATTTCTACAGTCCATGATATAAATGTATAGAGCTTTTGGAAGAGAGTGTGTGTTGCTTTTATCCGGAGTGTGATCGAAACGTTTATCCAAAAAAAGCAACACAGTCTCTTCCAGAAGCTCTATACATTAATATATCATTGTCAATGGGTCTTTGGTTTATAGTGAAGTTGAATGGTTTAAATGAGCCCACTAAAGATCAAGTCTTGCTATAAAGAATGAGGCTGAGATCATGCCCTGGACGACTTTGGCTGAATGGATACCCATCAATCCCTAACTCTTAACAGAAGAGGTTTCAACCTTAAGAAAACCCTCCCAAGTTATATGAAATTTCTGAAAAAACAAACAAAATTGGCCTTTGTTGATGCAGCTAATAATGATGAAGCTGGGAGGGCAGATAATCTACGCGGGCCCTCTTGGTCGCCAGTCGCAAACGCTAATTGATTATCTTGAGGCAATTGAGGGAGTTCCCAAAATCAGAGAGGGGCTAAATCCTGCAACATGGATACTGGATGTTACCTCCATGGGAGTCGAAGCAAGCCTTGGAGTTGACTTCGCCCAACTCTATAACAGATCATCCCTCTACAGGTAATCTGTTTACTGTTGGGCAAACTATTATCAAAGTTCATTTCAATTTCTTTCTATATGCTACGAATACATTTAACTCAATGATGACAAGAAACACACACAGGCAGAATGAAGTCATGATCGAGGAGCTAAGCAAACCTGCTGAGGGATCCAAAGATTTACATTTCGATTCAGAATTTGCACAACCGTTTGTAGTTCAAACGTTGGCATGTCTGTGGAAGCAACATCGGTCCTACTGGCGAAATCCCCAATACAACGTTGTTAGACTTTTATTCACCTTTGCATGTGCTCTACTTTTCGGCACAGTTTTCTGGAGAATGGGACGCAAGATGTAAGAAACTTAGTAATCAATATATTAAATGTATAATTATACGATGTTTTATTAGAATTTAACTGCATAGTTTTTGCCAATCTTAATGATCTATATTAAATTTAGAAGTTATACAAACTGAGTGCAGAGAACACGAGCAAGATATTCTCCATTCGATAGGATCCATGTTTGCCGCAGTTTTGTTTCTGGGTTACAGCAATTTACTTTCCGTTCTGCCTGTGGTTGACGTGGAAAGAACAGTTTTCTACAGGGAAAAGGCTTCCGGGATGTATTCCGCTTTGGCTTATGCGCTGGCTCAAGTACGTGAAATATTAGAGGCTGAAAACAAAAAACTATTTAGACTGTTGAATGCTCCTAATAACAAACAATTACAGTCTGTTTAAACTCTATATCAGTATTATTTTCATTCTTATAAATAAGCTTTTGTGAGTATTTTCGGCTTGTTTAAGTGATGGTGATATCATATTCACTGCAGGTATTCATTGAAGTGCCATACATATTTGTTCAGGCAGTAGTGTATGGGGTGGTTGTTTATGCAATGGTGGATTTCAGATGGAGTGTGGAAAAATTCTTCTGGTTTATGTTTTGTATGTTGTTTACATTCATCTATTACACCTACTACGGAATGACGACGGTGGCCCTCACTCCTAATGCAAGCGCGGCTTCAATCCTCTCAACTGGTTTCATGGCAATCTGGATGCTTTTCTGTGGCTTCTTAATTCCACGCCCGGTGAGCATTAAACTTTAAGGTGGCATTATTATTATTATTATTCTAATAATTCGAGCTTGTAACATATGAGATGCAATGTTGCAGAGAATTCCAGTGTGGTGGAGATGGTATTATTGGGCATCTCCCTTTGCGTGGACATTGTATGGTTTGGTAGCGTCACAATTCGGTGATGTTTCAGAGGAAATGGTGTTGGCAGACGGCAACAAACAACAGGTCAAGGAATTCCTCAGAACCCAGTTCGGTTATGAGTATGATTTTTTGGGATATGTTGCCCCCGCTTTAATCGGCTTTGGACTCTCGTTCGCCCTGACATTTGCCTTGGGCATTAAAATTTTCAATTTCCAAAGTAGGTAAAATACATATTTATCTCTTACTGTCACTCAAAGAGTGGACTTCATGTTTCTCAATGATCAACCTTCTTGAAAGAGAGGTGACAAGTTCAAATCCTGTAGGGGTAGGGTATGGATGTCTCATATTAGAAGCACAGTTAGGTGCCTCCTGGGAGTATGAGGTAGTCTCATATGTTATAAGTCTTTTCCATTTCCAACCATCACACTACAAGTATTTTCTATGATGAGGTAGTCTCATATGTTATAAGTCTTTTCCATTTCCAACCATCACACTACAAGTATTTTCTATGATGTTCCCTTATTTATCGACAATTTTTATATAATTTAATTATCATTGTATACTTTTCTTTTAACTTGTAATTTCACTTGCTATGTATATTTTAACGTTTATTAGTTCAAAAGCTAATTAAACTCTTCAATTCTCTTCTAGAGTCTAAACATAGATATTATAGATTGTGTATTAAAAAATTATTTTAATTTTCTTAAAAGAAATTATTTAGAGTTAATTTGAAAACTTTGATTTACTTAGTGTAATGGTGAGAAATGTATTGTGAATGTATTTTTTCATTTAATTTTGTGTTTAGTTTGGAGTAATGCCTTAATGTATTTATATAGTTATAAATCGTGTATTTTGTGTATAGTTGGGTTTATAAGCGTAGCCTTGCTTGCACCTAACCTTATGCTTATTGCTTATCCCTATGCTTATGTGCACACAATTCTAGTCCATTTGGCTTATTTGTCTTATTATGATAAGTATTCCAATCTTTATCAATAATCTAACCCTATTAGCCATAGATCCAACCTAACTATCTGGCCTAGGTCATGTCTAAAGGTGCGAGGTCATCCTCATACTCACAATCTTCATTCTTAAAAATACAAATTCAAAATCAAACATTTAGCTGATTTGCCCCATCTTAAACTTTGGTCCCAAACCAACTTTACACAAATCTTTGCAATTTGGTGTTATCTTCATGTATAAAAAAGACATCAATCTTCACTCGTTTACACACAAAATCATTGATTATAAAAAAAATAGTTAATTCTATAGTTAAATCAAGTAAGGAATCTAGCATATCTAATCACACTCATCCTTGCACATGTGAATCACCTAGGAAATATTTTAGAATTCTTATGCATGTTTGAAGCTTATTGTCTATCTTGAGATATTTTTAAATATAGGTAGTGTTGGCAACCAATAACAGAGATCTGAGCCTAAGATAATTATCTAAAGTCTGTTTATACCCTAGACTTGACAATGATAGAATAACAAATAACAACAATAGGAAATAGCATCATACGGTAAGAGCTAGTCACTTTTAGTGTGTAAAACACATGAATAAACACTAGACTTGACAATGATAGAATAACAAATAACAACAATAGGAAATAGCATCATACGGTAAGAGCTAGTCACTTTTAGTGTGTAAAACACATGAATAAACACATAATTACGCCGAGAGGCGTTCTACACTCAAGATTCAGATTCCTGTAAACAATTAAGATTCTGTAAGCAAAAATCATAAAACAAAATTGATGTAAAAATAATTAAAAATACCAATTAAGATTCCCTAATTTAAAAATATATTATCTGGGCACGAATGACATATCCACTAACATGAAAAAAAATGTTACACAAATGGCATATGAAAGGACACATATTCACATAAAAGAATAGCATTGTAGAAATTAATCAAAGAAGGAATTTTTTTTTCAAAAGGTATTTCATTTTAGTATAATATAACAGAATAGAATTGCAAAAATTGATCAAAGGCGTATCACATTATATTATAATATATCATATTATTTTATAATAGTATATTATAATATTATATAATATATTATAATATTGTATCATATTATAATATAATACTATATTATAATATTATATCATATTATAATGTTATAATGTTATCTTAAAGAGTCAAAATAACAATTACAATGACTTTACTCTACATTCTATTATTTAAAAACACAACATAGAGTAAAAATAGTTTAAAAAATCAATGCTTTTGTTTTTTTTTAATAAAAGTATTTTTTTTTTAAAGACTTTACTCTACATTCTATTTTAAATAAAAATAATAATATATTATAATATTATATCATATTATAATATTATAAAGTTATCTTAAAGTGTCAAATAGCAATTACAATGGACTTTACTCTACATTCTATTTTTTAAAAACACAACATAGAGTAAAAATAGTTTTAAAAATCAATTCTTTTATTCTTTTATAAAAGTATTTTAATTTTTTTAAAAGACTTTACTCTACATTCTATTTTAAATAAAAGCACAACATAGAATAAAAATAGTTTAAAAAATCAATGCTTTTGTATTTTTATAAAGAGTATTCTAATTTTTTAAAAAGATAGCATACAGTAAAAATAATTATAATCTTTAACTATGTTATACATCATTTTTGCATTTTTTTCAATATATATATATATACACCCTCCCCTGTAATTTAATAAATCTATTTTGATAATTTAACCCTGTGCTTCCTTATCCTACAACATATAGAATTAATATATTTTGTTCAATTTTAATACATCATATTATTAATTGGGTATACTTGGTATATTATACTATTTTTAAAATGATAGACCTAAAATAATTAAAACCCAGTGATATATAGATTATATGTGTAAACCCAGTGAGAAAACTGAGGTTTTTGGATCTAGATGATTTTTTCCAATCTTCTGTACCTACAATCAAACTCTAGCTAAATATCTCATTGTGCACAACTAAATTGATAAAATAGTTAAAATAATTTGTAAAAGACCTCCAGTCCAAATTCTTTCATTGTGCAACCCTCCATGCATACCATCTTCCAGTGAATCCTGCAGGTGCACAACTAAATTGATAATGATAATTTTTGGATCTAGATTTTTTCCAATCTTTGTACCTGCAATCAAACTCTAGCTAAATATCTCATTGTGCACAACTAAATTGATAAAATAGTTAAAATAATTTGTAAAAGATCTCCAGTCCAAATTCTCTCATTGTGCAACCCTCCATGCAAACCAATAAAATTTGAGTCTCCTGAAAAAAAATAATAATGGAGAAAATAAAAACAAGGTAGTGTAAAACTAGAGTTTTTATATGTTTTTTATATCATTTTGGTAAGTTTTAATATTTGCTAAAATTAGAGCTCCACAACTCCTTATTTTCTAAGTGATCTCATTTAAAATTAAATTAATGTGTAGTAGTTAAATTAGAATTTTAGGGAAAATCTTGTATGATGTTTAAAATACAAATTTGTTTTATAATTTTGAATTTAAAATTAAATTAATCTCCAGTGGTTAAAGTCAAATGGTTTATACCATCACTTAGTTAAATTAATAATATGGTGTATATAATATATAGTAGAGGTTTTGTATAGTATAAGTTTTAAGCTATATTTTAAAAGTATAAGTTATGTTGTTATATAAAATGTTACATATAATATGTTAAAATGATAATAATAAATTTAATATTAAAGTATACAATATTTATTTTAAAATTATAGTTATGTCTCATTATATTTGAAAAAAATGCTATTTAAATTTACATTTAATTTGTGAGCTTTAATTACTTTCATGCACATTTAAATTAAAAATAATTTTAGAATATTATTTAGTTTTATTATTTCATTTTTCTAACTTTTACATTTTAATTATTTCAAATAAAGTGGTGGATTAATTTGCTATATGGTAACTTGTGGTATGGTTATCAAACAAATGCTATATTTTTTAAGAATTTATTTATGAATATATAATAAATATTTAGAAATTTAATTATTTTTTAAATTATGAGCACCAATAGTGTTAATTTATTAAAATCATGAAATTATTAAATGAATTTATAAATTGAGTTAAATTATTTTCAATGATAAATTTTAAATATTCAAACTTATTAATCTATGTTAGATATCTCTACTAAGTTTTTGTTTTTGTTTTTATAACTTAAATGCACATTTAAATTAAAAATAATTTTAGAATATTATTTAGTTTTATTATTTCATTTTTCTAACTTTTACATTTTAATTATTTCAAATAAAGTGGTGGATTAATTTGCTATATGGTAACTTGTGGTATGGTTATCAAACAAATGCTATATTTTTTAAGAATTTATTTATGAATATATAATAAATATTTAGAAATTTAATTATTTTTTAAATTATGAGCACCAATAGTGTTAATTTATTAAAATCATGAAATTATTAAATGAATTTATGAATTGAGTTAAATTATTTTCAATGATAAATTTTAAATATTCAAACTTATTAATCTATGTTAGATATCTCTACTAAGTTTTTGTTTTTGTTTTTATAACTTAAATTAATTGGTTTTTGTAGTTTACTAAAAAAAATAGATGACTTATCCAAGTCATTATAACAATTGTTTTAATTTTAGAAAAAAACAAACGTGCATTTTAAATTTAAATTTAATTTTATGAATTTATTTAGTTTTAAATTATTTACATGCTCTTAAAATTAAGTTTTAATTTTTAGAATTTATTAGTTTTAATTAGGGATAGTAAAATAAATAAGGTTTGGGATAGAATTATAGTTAGGGTTATGATTAGAATTAGGTTTAGGGTTACAATTAGGGCTAGGGATAAAATTAGGGTTAGGGTTAGGTTTAGGGATAGAATTAGGGTTATGGGTTTACTTATACTTAGGACAAATATATAAGTAAAAAACAATAGAACTAGAACTAGGGTTAGAGTTAAATTAGGGTTAGGGTTAAGTATAAAATTAAGGTTATCGATAGAGTGAGGTTTAGGGTTACAATTCAAATGAGGGTTAGGGTTACAATTCAAATTAGGGTTAGGTTTAGGGATAGAATTAGGGTTATGGGTTTACTTATACTTAGGACAAATATATAAGTAAAAAACAATAGAACTAGAACTAGGGTTAGAGTTAAATTAGGGTTAGGGTTAAGGATAAAATTAAGGTTACCAATAGAGTGAGGTTTAGGATTACAATTCAAATTGTTTTAATTTTAGAAAAAACAAACATGCATTTTAAATTTAAATTTAATTTTATGAATTTATTTAGTTTTAAATTATTTACATGCTCTTAAAATTAAGTTTTAATTTTTAGAATTTATTAGTTTTAATTATATTGCATGATTTTCTTAGACTTAATATTATGGACTTATACAATTAAATTAATTAATTATTGCCTCTTCTTATAATTAATTAGTGTCTCTTCTAGGTCCACTTTGGAAAGTGTGTCAAGGGGAAGTCTTCACAAATAATTTACATATATCAATTTTATAATTAGGGTAAGGGTTAGGATTAAAATTATTGTTAAGGTTAGGGTTGGGTTAGCATTAGGTTAGGATTAGGATTATAATTAGAGTTAGAATTAAGGTTAGGGTTAGGATTATGGTTAGAATTAGGGTTACAATTAGAATTAAACTTAAAATTAAAATTAAAATTAGAGCTAGAGTTAGAGTTAAATTAGGGTTAGGGTTAAGCATAGAATTAAGGTTAACGATACAATTAGGGTTAGGGTTACAATTAGGATAGAATTAGGGTTAGGGTTACAATTCAAATTTAGGATAGAATTAGGGCAAATATATATAACCAAAGTGTTGGGATTAGAATTATGATTACGGTTAGGGCTACATTTAGGGTTAGAATTACAATTAGAATTAGAGTTACAATTAAGGCAAATATATGTCCAAAAATATTAGGGTTAGAATTAGGGTTAGGGTTAGGGATAGAATTATGATTAGTGATAGAATTAGGGTTATGATTAAAATTAGGGATACAGTTAAAGGGAAAATATTTATAACTAGGAAATTGTACGGGTTACAGTTAGAATTACAGTTATAGTTAGGAATATAATTAGGGTTATAATTAGGGTTAGGGTTAAGGATAGAATTAAGGTTAGTGATATAATTACGATTAGAGTTACAAATCAAATTTATGTTAGAATTAGGGCTAATATATATAAATAAAGGGTTGGTAGTAGAATTATGGTTAGGGTTAGGGCTACAATTAAGGGTAGGGTTATGATCAGAATTAGTGGTACAATTAGGGAAAATATATAAAACAAAAAAGTTAGGGTTATATTATAGTTAGAATTACAGTTAGGTTTAAGGATAGAATTAGGGATAGTAAAATAAATAAGGTTTGGGATAGAATTATAGTTAGGGTTATGATTAGAATTAGGGTTAGGGTTACAATTAGGGCTAGGGATAAAATTAGGGTTAGGTTTAGGTTTAGGGATAGAATTAGGGTTATGGGTTTACTTATACTTAGGACAAATATATAAGTAAAAAACAATAGAACTAGAACTAGGGTTAGAGTTAAATTAGGGTTAGGGTTAAGGATAAAATTAAGGTTATCGATAGAGTGAGGTTTAGGGTTACAATTCAAATTAGGGTTATAATCAGGGCTTATATATAGCCAAAGGGTTGGGTTTAAAATTAGGTTTAGGGATAGAATGATGGGTTTAGTTATAATTATAGTTAAAATTAGGGTTAGGGTTAGGGATAGTGAAAGAAATAAGGTTTGGGATAGAATTATAATTAGGGAAAATACTTATAACAAAAGAAATTGTTAGGATTAGAGTTAGAATTAGGGTTAGGGTTAGGGATAGAATTATGACCAGGTTCAAAATTAGGGTTATGAATATAATTATGGTAGGGGTTAGAAATTTAGTAGAATTAGGATTAGGGTTGGGGTTATTCCTAGGGTTAGAATTAGGGTTAGGGATAAATTAGGGGTAGGTTTAGGGATAGAATTAGGGTTATGGGTTTAGTTATAATTAGGGCAAATATATAAGTAAAAAATAATAGAACTAGAACTCTAGGGTTAGAGTTAAAGTAGGGTTAGTGTTAAGGAAAAAAATAAGGTTACTGATAGAATGAGGTTTAGGGTTAGGGATAGAATTATGACCAAGTTCAAAATTAGGGTTGTGGATATAATTAGAGTAGGGGTTAGAAATTTAGTTAGGGTTAGGGTTAGAATAAGGGTTAGGGTTAGAATTAGGATTAGGGTTGGGGTTAGTCTTAGGGTTAGGTTTAGGTTTACAGATGGAATTAGAGTTATGGGTTTAGTTATAATTAGGGAAAATATATAAGTAAAAAATAATAGAGTTAGAGTTAAATTAGGGTTAGGGATATAATTAGAGTAGGGTTAGAAATTTAGTTAGGGTTAGGGTTAGAATAAGGGTTAGGGTTAGAATTAGGATTAGGGTTGGGGTTAGTCTTAGGGTTAGGTTTAGGTTTATAGATAGAATTAGAGTTATGGGTTTAGTTATAATTAGGGAAAATATATAAGTAAAAAATAATAGAACTAGAAATAGGGTTAGAGTTAAGTTAGGGTTAGGATTAACGATAAAATTAAGTTTACCAATAGAATGAGGTTTAGGGTTATAGTTCAAATTAGGCTTAAAATCATGGCATATATAACTAAAGGGTTGGGTTTATAATTAGGTTTAAGGATATAATTATGGGGTTGGTTATAATTATAGTTAGAATTAGGGTTAGGATTAGGGATAGAGTTAGGGATAATGAAAGAAATAGGGTTTGGTATAGAATAACAGTTAGGGTTATGATTAGAATTCAGTTTACAACTAGGGAAAATATTTATAACAAAAAAATTGTTAGGGTTGGAGTTAGAATTAGGGTTAGGGTTAGAGTTAGAATTAGGGTTAGGTTATGGATAGAATTATGACCAAGTTCAAAATTAGGGTTATGAATATAATTAGGGTAGGGGTTATAAATTTAGTTAGGGTTAGGGTTAGAATTACGATTAGGGTTGGGGTTAGTCTTAGGATCAAAATTATGGTTAGGGCTAGGATTAGGTTTAGAGATAAAATTAGGGTTAGGGTTAGGTTTAGGGTTATTTGTTTAGTTATAATTAGGGAAAATATATAAGTAAAAATACAATAGAACTAGAATTAAGGTTAGAGTTAAATTAGAGTTATGGTTAAGGATCATAAAATTAAGGTTCTCAATAGAATGAGGTTTAGGGTTACAATTCAAATTAGGGTTACAATCAGGGCATATATATAACCAAAGGTTTGGGTTTACAATTAGGTTGAGGGATAGAATTAGGGTGTTGGTTAGGTTTAGGTATAGAATTAGGGTTATGGGTTTGGTTATAATTAGGGCAAATATAAGGCAAAAACACTAGAGTTAGAACTAGGGTTAGAATTAAATTACGATTAGGGTCAAGCATAAAATTAAGGTTAGTGATACAATTAGGATTAGGATTACAGGCCAAATATAGGATAGAATTAGAGTTAGAGTTACATTTCAAATTTAGGATAGAATTAGGGTAATGTTATGGATACAATTATGATAAGTTGTGCTAACATTACACTTAGCATATATTTTTATGAACATAACCATAACCCTAATTAGATTAAAACCATAACCTTGATATTATAATATAGGTTAGATATATAATTATAATTATATATTATATTATATAATTAATATAATATAATATATAATTATAATTATAATATAATATATTATATAATTATAATATATAATTATAATAATAATATAATATATTATATAATTATAATAAATTCTTATAATTATATAATATAGTTAGAATTGGGCTTGCCGCTGCGAATGCTACTAGCATACCTATATTTAAAAAAATATATCTAAAGTACGCCGAGAGATATCCTTCTCGAGGCACCTATTTTTTTAATCAATTTACTACACATAGGTGGGAATAGGCGCCTCAAGAAGGCTATCTCTCGGCGTACTTTAGATATATTTTTTTAAATATAGGTATGCTAGTTAATTAGGATCCTCCTTATATATTTATATTCATTATTAGATACAAAGGGAAGGTCTAAGCATCTGCTATGTATATATTTTCTTTATATCCTCTTATATTACTCTTACTTTATTACATACAATATAATGTAATAGGGATGTGTCCTTTACAAAACACCCTTAATATTAAAAATCTTGTTAGCCTCATGCACTGCACTCCATTTGCGGTGACTTGCGGTAAGTTCTTCTGACTACCTTGTATCTTGCTAAAATCATCTGACCCCTTTTTGAAAATATGTCTTGTCCTCAGGACATGCAGTGCTAGTTGCTCGAAAGGATGTTTTTGTAAAGAATCTTTAGTTGTGCTAAGGTGGTGTCCCACTAATTTTTGGCCTTTTGTAATACTTATATGTGGCCCTGGATCTAGATATGGGTTGTTTCAGCTTCCACAAGACTGGAAGGGATCTATATTTTTTGTGTACTTTTCTTGGCCTCCCCTAGTATCCCTGTCAAGTGGGCTACCCTTAGGCTAACCACCTCTCCCAGCTACTTGATCTGTATCTTTATTTGTTCTCTTTGATCCTATAGTTGTTGCAGTTATGTGTGGATGTTTTCTATTTGTGCCCTTACACAACCATCCATATCTTTGAGTGGGTTATATTTTCTAGTTGTTTGTACAATCTACACCTCCAAGTGATCAATTCGATCCTTAATATTCTTGGTCATTGTTGGCCACTGTAGGTAGAACTGGTACAGAACATTTACTTTGCATATTGCTTGTAGGTTCTTTATTGGATTCTCCAATTGTGTATGTGCTACCACACATTTCTTTGTCATGTCACTCATTCTACTTTTGGTCATTTCTACACTAACTGCTTTATTTTAGTCTTTTGGTGTTGCATCTTAGCTCGTATCCCATCCACTAATTACTTTGATTATTGAGGCAGAGGTAGTGTTGTGTCCCTTTTTAATTGTGGCAATTGGTTTTGTAGTTCATTAATAGCTTCTTGCAATTGCTCTGTACTATCCACATGTTGTAATATCTCCTCTCTTGCAGTAGCATGGAAGCTGTCTCCTAAATGAAGTTTTTGAATTGGAGATGCATACACCTAAAAATGACACGACTCTGTCTAAATAAATATTTCTAATATTTATTTCAGTTTAATTCTTCTATCAATAAATAAATAAATCAATTTATTTATCTGATTCACATTCTTCCACAAAATTAAATAAAATCATGTTTATTTAATTAAATCCTTCATATTCCCCTAAATTAAATAAAATCATTTGTTTAATTAAAATCCTCCAAGTTCTTCTAAATTAAATAATACCAAATTATTTAATTAATTCTTCTAACATTTGTCTAAATTAAATAATGTCTAATTATTTAATTAGTTCTTCTAAACTTAACATCCTCTATATTTAAATAAATCAAAACATTTATTTAGATTATCAATTTCCTCTTAAAAATGGATTAACACCAAAATTAATCCATGCAAATCCATGTGCACACTTAATTAAATACTTTAATATTTAATTATTTATTTCCTCTCCCACATGTCCTATTTATCCTCCACTTCAAATTAGTTAACTAATAAATCAAATTTGTTAACTAGTTAATCAATTTTGTTAACTAATCAGTCCACTCAGTTAACTCTTCAATCTATTTCTGTTAACTCCCCTGATGCATGAAGGAACAAGACACATGTCCTCTTTTGATTCATGCACATCCTCTCAAAGTTTCTTCAACCGTTGATCTTCTTATTCATTCTATACTATTGATCTTCTCTCTCTCAAGTCTATAAATACAACCCCTATTCCTCCATTTCAATAATCCAAACTTTTAGTAAACTTACTCTATAGAATTTACAGCGCGCCTTTGGCAACCAACACCATATCCATAGCTTGCGATCACCATTTTTATTGTATTGAATCTCCTCTTCATTACAAGAAGTATCATAGTCGTTTCTCTATTGTCATCTTGAAGAACAAAGCAAGGAAGTGTGCTTTCTAAGGGCTTCATTCACACAATAGATTAATTGAGATTAGGCGACCAATGAAAGCTACGAAGTAACAAGGTTTGTGAGGTATTGTTCTTTGTTCAAATGAATCTTGTTTATTTCCATTTTCATTGAGTTATTGGGTTATTTATTAATCATTGATATTATTCCACATTTCCCTGATACATTTCTGGCACCCACCGTGGGGCCTTGCCCCAATTTAACCCCAAAACTAAGTTTTTGTGCATTAGGTTCTGTACACAGGAGGATTATGTGCATCTATTCATTTCTAACACGCATCTGAGCTTTGTTTCAACACATCTAGAGATTCAGCGCATCTACTCACTGAAACAATGCTTTTGTGCTTTGTAACAACACATTTATTTGACCTGCACATGTGTACTCTATAACTACGCTTTTATCATCTGTAACTACCCATATATCATAACTACGCATCTATTCTCTCTGGCAGCGCATTTATTCTTTGTAATAGCACATATACCAAATCTTCGCATCTGTGTTATGTTTTTGCGCATATATGCTTTCTAGCTGTGCAATTATTCTGACAGTGATTTTGGAGTTATTTCTTGTGATTTTGCTAATGCTAACATTTCTCGTAGGAATATTCTCAGATTTGCTTGCAGGGTAGGGGCTGGTTAGTCATATAGCTTCATTTGTTAACTCATCTCTAGATCTAATTAGCCAAAGGAAAGTAATTGGATTGTTCATGCAAATCTCATTTAGCTCTAACTAGGAGGATTGTAATTTGATCTTGTTGCATCAACAACTCAAACACAATCCCTACTAGAAAGATATAAAATTGAACCATTGCTATCTTGCTTCTTTCAAAGTTAACAAATCACGTGTGTGCCCAAGTAGCTTAACTCATTTATACTTTTTCATTTTAACTAGGATTAAAGAACCATTATTTTCCATGTTTTCAGAATGATAGTAGGCCTATGCTCTCCCTTTTCTTGGGTGACCAAAATGCCAAACCTATCATTTTGCAAGTTTAACCTTTAGAGAGGCCTACGCTTGGATATCCTTCTATCCAAGTGGGAACGAACTTAAGTGGTAACAAGCTAAAGCCAAGATCTGCCTAGCCACTATAAATAAATTATGCTTGAGGTGAAAGCTTCATGCAACGAGTGCTGATTAGTTATGCCGATAACCAACCTCCCCCAAAACCCTCCAAGGCGCAACCCTTGAAGGCTGGGAGACTCCATAATGGAGAGTAGCACTGCCGCACGTATAACCACTCAAACGGTTGCCCTTACTACTTATCCATTGTTTTAGAAACCAAAATCCCCTATAAACCAGTGCCGAAAAGAGCGATTATCATCTTCCTAAGACGACTCACATTCTTACGATTCAATAGTAGAGATAACAGGGAAATCTTAAGGTTTGTGAGCCTTGAGAACTCAAAACTTGGTGTACCTAAGAAGTTTGTGCACTTGTAAGGGGGAGCTCGTGTCCCAAGTTCCTAAGTTATCTGCTCTGAATAGCGTAGCTGGTGTAAAAATCAAGCAAGAATTTAGTTTATATTGCCCCTACCATCCTAGGATTTGTACTTGTTTTAAGTCAAAAAAGTCAAAAATCTACAACAGAAATAAAAAATCATGAAAATATTCTTTGTGCTTGCTGTGTTTTTCCTGCCATAGTTGAAAAATCAAATCAAAAAGACCAACTTTCAGCCAAAGAAAACCAAAAACATCAAAAACTGAGCCAAAAACATTGAAAAATGAGTCAAAATTGCCAAAAAAACACAAAGCTGCGCATATATACCTTCCTGTTGTGCATTTGTCAGTTTCTGGAATGCATCTATTTCTTCTACGCATACATTTCAACTTGCTACGCTTTTGTTAAACCCTGTTGTGCATCTATTATTTACTAGTCCAGCGCATTTATCCTATTCTGTTGCGCATTTACTCTTTGTAACTACGCATTTATTTCTGCGCATCCATCACAGTGAGCACTTCCAGACCTTTTGTGAGAAAAATATCAACCTTTCTGGATACTCATTTCAGCCTTATTCTAGTTTCCAAGATCAAATTTACCGTGCAGTCGCTTCTCCTATCCATTTTTCGCGGCATACCCTCTTTTCCATTGGACATCTCACCAAAATACTTCACAAAATTTCCCAAAATCAAACCAAGTATCAAAACCAGGTTAGTGCAAAGCAATCCTACATCATATCAGCCTCAAACAAGCCTAGTAAGTCTCCACTATCAAGGATCTATCATCCTTCTCTCACAGAACTTCATTAGTGGCTTGTGCAAAACTAGTCTACATCAAGTACTCGGATTCCAAACATCCTTACTTTTAGCTATCATTTTGTATCAACCATCTTGTTTGACACCATTGGTCTAAGGAAACCCTTGTTTGAACCTCATCACCACAAGTATCCCATTCACCACAACCTCCAAGCGCACCTTGTCAAAACTTTAAATCTCACTCCACCCCATCCCAAGTCAAATTGCATGGTCTTAACTAGATCCCAAAAATAAAAATAACTTGAAATGGCGGGCACATCCAACAAGATCACTCCATCCCCTCATTACAGTGATGAGGAGATTTCTCATGAGGACATTCTAGAAGCTCAACAAGACCGAAAGTTCCAATGTATGATGGACAAATTGCTCAAACAAGACCCTAGCAAATTCTTTCTTTACCTAGCGACACAAGGAGCCAAACTCCCCAAAGACTTTGATGTCAACGCGTTAAAGGAAATCAAAGAAGAAAGAATCCCCGAGGAAATCAAACAAGAGGAAAGAACCATAGACAACGACAAGTCGACCATTAACTCTCCAAACCCTCTAGGCTTATTGACTCAAAAAATGCAAGCCTTACAACAACAATTTGCAGACATTCAAACCGGAGCATCAACAAAACACTATTCTCTAGAGGATATCTCACCATATCCTTTTGACAAGACCTTGATCATGATACCTTTCCCCTCAAAGTTTGAGGTATCGAAATTTGACAAAAATCGCGGAAAGGGTGATCCAAGAGACCACATTAGAGAATTTAGTGCAGCATGCCTTGAAGTCGCCCACAATGACACCTATCTCATGCGATTATTCCCAAGGAGCTTGGGAGGACAAGCTATGGAGTGGTTCTCTCGACTACCTCCTAGCATTTGAACTTTCAATGAACTAGTGGATAAGTTTGTCACACACTTCTCCTACAACATTGTGCATGACATCTCATTATTAGATCTTTGTAACACTGAACAAAAGGGTGGAGAATCCTTCACCTCTTTCTTACAGAGATGGAGATAATTGGCAAGCAAATGTCCACATCAAATACCAGAAGAACAAATGCTTGAAATGTTTGTCCATAACTTACACGTTGACCTAAGCTACTAGATTCAAATACAATGCTCTACTTCCTTTAGTAAGGTCATTGAGATGGGTTTACTCATTAAAAAGGCTTTGATAGCAAAAGGTCAAATCAAACTTTACAAGGACACTCCTAGTACAAATGTCAACACAGATAAACCACAATTTTGGACTAAGAATAAGAACATAGTCAATGATGGCGTGGCTGATGCAAAAATAGTGATTCCTAAACAACAAATTTTCAATCTATCGGGAGACTTAAACAATGCAACATCAAGCAAACCTTCGTCAAGTGAACCAAGGCAACTATACAAGTACAACTTTCAAAATAGATGAAAATTTATACCACTGGGAGAGTCATATGAGTCCTCTTTGAGAAAGTTGTTGGCAAACAATGAGATCACCCTTCCCTCCACAAGCAACTATGAACCTCAAGTCAAACCTCCTTGGTGGAGGATAGTGATTTCTGTGAGTATCATAGGGGAAAAGGACATAAAAGCAATGATTGTTTTGCGCTCAAACACAACATTCAAGACTTGTTAGACCAAAAAAAGGTATCACTTGATGGACATGCCTCTAATAATGATCACTTAACATTCAAGAATCCACTTCCCAACTATGAGCAGAGAAGGTCTTCCAATCACAACAACAACAACAACAACCGACTAAATCGCAATAATGGAAACAATGATGCCAATTACACAAACGTACCATTCGAGTACACCGTTAATCGCATATCAGAGCATATCCCTCAAAACAATGGGCCCACGGCTAACACACATTTGGATTCCAACTAACTTTGATTGCCCTATCACCACCTGTAGTAAAAAAATCACCTTGCACACACTCCCTCCAAGGCCATCACCCTCACCATCTACCATTATTATCCATCCATTGTATTGTCCATCTACCCATACACTCATGAAGGATGTGATCCAATGGCTGTTAGCAAGGAATCAACCATGCCCGTACCATAAAACACCTAATGCAGAGCCTATCAAAGAACCTATTGAAGCGCCTATACGTCAAGGGCACATCCATCAAGAGCCTATCGCAGAGCCTCCAAACATGCCCATTGCCCCAACCCCATCATGTAATCCGTTACCAATCAAACCTGTTGAAGAATCTTCTATTGTGAGTCTAAGCCACATTCCACTCTATCCTCATGTTGTTGATCATCTAGAAGATATCGAGCTTATCCAAGACTCTCCCACTTCCACTTCCCTTCAAGGAAATCAAGATCTATATCAAGAGTATAATCTAAAGCATGTGGACTACACCATCAACCCACCAATCTCAGAACTTGAAGATCCAGGGTTGTTCTTTGACTTATGACAGATGCCTTCTGAGATAGAATTAACAAAACAAGGAAACCCTGTGTTATACTTGCAAGTGTGGATCTATGACACATGTATCAAACAAACCTTAATCGATGATGGAGCATTAGTTAACATAGTTCCTTTCTCCCTCTTCGAGAGGATGGGCTATAGGCACACTAACATCACTGCTTCATGAGATACTCTATGCGGGTATGATAATCTGCAGACCACCACCATCAGCAAGATTACCCTCCCACTAACCTTGGGACCTAAGACCATTCCTACCACATTCTATGTCATTGACAAAGATGCAAGATATAATCTGATCCTTGGAAGGTAATGGATACACATGATGAAAGTTGTACCCTCCACATTATTTCAAGAAGCTCAATTCCTACATTTAGGGAAAGTATATATCACCAAGGGGGATCCAGAACCTTTCAGCATAATACAAACCACAAACACCGTAGAAATCAAAACTCTCGAAGATAAGCTATTACCAAAACAGAGGGAAATGGTTCCCAAGAATAAGACTATTGAGATCATGGAATTAATTGAACATGATGGACCACTCTGATCCCCCTTAGAGGTACTCATGATCGACAGCCAAGAAGCTTACAAACTCTTCCCTTACATAGGAGAGGTTCCACATAGAACTAAAGGCCCAATGTTTGAAACCACCACATTAGATCTGAGAAATGCAAACCCACATGCTTTCTCAAATGCTGAGGAGGACATTTCAAAAGGTTACACATATTGTCACCATTAAATGAGTCACACCTCCCTAAAACAACAAAAGAAACAGAATCGTCTGAACCAGTAATGCCCATGGAAGAGGCACATTCTATGGATAGCGAATCAACCAATGTCATAGGAATGCTACAAAGGATGTTCATAGTATCCAAACCACGAGAAGAACCAACCAACCCCACCTTGGTTCAATTAAATGACCTTGGTGAATGGGAAGTGTTACGGGAAAAATGTGGATAATAAATCATTGATTAATAAATAACCCAATAACTCAATAGAAATTGCAAATAACAAATATTTAAAACAAAGAACAAATCTTGCAAACCTTATTACCTCGTGGCTTCCATTGTTTGCCTAGTCTCAATCTATCTTTTGTATGAATGAAGCCCTCAGAAAGCACACTTCCTTGCTTTGTTCTTCAAGATGGCAATAGAGAAATGACTATGATACTTCTTGTAATGAAGATGAGCTTCAATACAATAAATGGTGATCGCAAGCTATGGAGATGGATTTGGGTGCCAAAGGCACGCTGTGAATTCTTCAGAGTAAGTTTACTAAAAGCTTGGATGATTGAAATGGAGGAATAGGGGTTGTACTTATAGACTTGTGAGAGAAGATCAATGGTATAGAATGAATAAGATCAACAGTAGAGGAATCTTGAGAGAATGTGCGCGAATAGGAAGAGGACATGTGTCCTGGTCTATCATGCAATAGAGGAGTTAACAAAATAGAAGAATGAGTTAATTGAATAGATTAATCAATTAACAAAATAGATAGAAGAGTTAACTGATTAGAACTAGAGGATAAATATTGCATGAGGATGAGCAAATATTTTACCTCAATTAAATATTTGAAATATTCAATTGCATGTGCACAAGGATTGAATTATATTTAGAGATAACTCAATTTTTAGAGGAAATGGACAACTTAAATAAATATTTGGATTTATTTAAATTTAGAGAAGATATTATTGGAAGAACAATTAAATAATTGGTATTATTTAATTTAGAATAATTTTGGAAGAACTAATTAAATAATTGGTATTATTTAATTTGCTGGAGGATTTGGAGGAATTTAATTAAATAAATAATTTTATTTAATTGTTGGAAGAATATGAATCAAATAAATAAATTTGTTTATTTATTTATTGATAGAGAAATTTAGATGAAATAAATATTATAAATATTTATTTAGATAGAGTCGTGCCAATTTCAGGTGTATATATTTTGCCCCTCTTTGATGCAATGTGTTTCATCACGTTGTTTCAAAGAACAAGATTTCTAATAATGATACATGTCTCAACTTGCCCCTGGTACAGGTTTATGACACTAGGATGCCCCTCGGGAGATTGGACGGGAAGAAGAATCAAGGGCATGAGATGGACAATCTCATGATGAGATAGGTTGGTTGACAGGAGAATAAATGCTTGGATACAAGATAATAGATGGAATGAAAGAGTTAAATGACACGCTATGCAAGATAAAATTATAACACACACAAGCAAGCAAGCAAGTATGCACAAATGATACAAGAACAAACAAGGTATTGCCCCTGTCCAGCTGTAAACCAATGATTAATCGATAATGATTGACGATAGTGTTTTTCATTGCGGGGAACGATATATCCCTAGATCAACACAAAGACGTGGGAAAGATATATCCCACTGATAATTATGATTTGATTGATTTGGTTTATGACAAGATTACGATCAATACCACTGATTGCGATTGGATAATTTGACAAGATTGATTAACTTGATTGGTATGGATTAAGGATGGACTTGCATTTGGATCATTGCCTGATTGACTGGATAAGGATGAAAGATACAATGATAGATAGAAATTTTGATTAATAGAGGAAATGCGAATGAAAGGATCGCAAGCTTTTATTTGTAAACATTGGCACTCTGACTGGAATTATTTATTATGGATGATATATGGAATGGAATTGGATATGTTATGGATACATATAGTTGTCATCTTGATATTGCAAGTATTTTGAAGTGCTTGTTTCATCATCGGGCACTTTTTTTGTTTCTTTTCTCTTTTGAATTATTGTAAGAAAATACAAGCATCTAGGTATAATAGAATCGAGATGACCTGAGCATTACTTACACGGATTTTGATATAGCAAGTTAATACAAGCATCTAGTCAAAATTGAATCTAGATGACCTGAGTATTTCTTGTGTTTCAACAGACAAGGATTGCCCCTTTTCATGTTTAGATCTCTGAAGTCCTTAATGATCTTTTGTTGATCATGTCGTTAGACAAAAGTCGTCACATTACTAAAGATTAATCCACAAACAACAGACAAAGAAAATGATTATGCCCCTATCATAGCTTCTCTAGTTTTTGACATCCTCGAGTAGCATAGAAAGACATGATAACAAAAATCAAGACTCTATAAGTTAACCTACCCACAAACACAAAAGAATTCTTGCATTAGATGTGTCTTCTTGCCATAATTTAGATAAAAATTAGTTTGAGTTTCTTTTAGGTACTTGTTTGTTTTGCTGTGGATAGGTTGATATTTTGCGTCAAAATTTTTGCTTGGAAGCATGCTTTGTTACGTGTGCATGTCCAGTGAAAAGGTATCACAATCCTTATTGGTGCCCTCCTTAGAACATGTGGCATTCAAGAATCCAATTCTGTAACCAGGTCAAGGACTTGCCACTAGTCAGGATAAGGTTTGATGTATTGTGGATGAATTGACAATGGATATGAAGAAACAGACCCTAAGGGACTGACCTAGTGCCTCAGGGGCGCATTGATAATGGCATTGTCTACGTGATAACTTAGAGGTGACATAGTTCAACCACGGTTCAATGGATTGGTTCAAGACAGATGACACGATGGACGGAAGTCTAGATTGGCAGCCTAGTGGCAGACGACGATAAGGACGAGCGAACAACAAGCCATGGTAGGTATACTGATGTGATCGGGTGGATGCTGCTAGGAGGTACGAATGAGGAACAAGGTTGGAAAAGATGGAGAAGGTGGTTTATCACAAGTAGTGCCTGTTTACCAGGTTTTCACCACTTGCTTTTATTTGCACAATAGCTAAAATACACATGATGCCTGTTTGCTAGGTTTTCATCATGGTATCTATCTAAGGCGCCTGTTTGCCAGGTTTCCACCAGAGGATGATTTTTTTGTTGTTTTTGCATTTTTATTTTTATTTTGGTATTTTTGATCATTTTTTTTGTTTGCTTTTAACTCCCTTGCATTGGGGTTTAAGTGTAGAACTTGCAAAGATGCATGCTGTTGATGGGATCATCAAACAATTCACCTTCTGATGTAGCCAATTGATAAGCACTTGACCCATAGGCAACAATGATGACATAGGGACCAAGCCAGTTGGGTTCAAACTTACCTTTCTTTTTTGTCCTGCTAATTGCAGGGATTTTCCTTAAGCACCAGATCACCAACATTGAATACCCTGGGATAGACTCCGTGGTTGTAGCTTCTGGACATCCTTTGTTGATAAGCTTTAAGATGGTTAAAGGCATGTTGCCTTCTCTCTTCCAGTAGCTCTAACTCTTGAAGTCTGAATACTCTGTACTCTTCATCAGATATGAGACCTTTTAACGAAACTTGCAAGAATGAGATCTCAACTTCAATGGGCAAGATGGCTTCAGATCCGTAGACTAGGGAGTATGATGTTGCACCTGTGGGTGTGTGGATACTTGTGCGGTAGGCCCATAGCATGAGATTCAATTAGATATGCCAATCACGGCTGACATCATTGACAGTCTTTTTCAAGATTTTTAAGATGGTTTTATTTGATGCCTCCGCCTGGCCGTTTCCTTGGGCGTAATACGGGGTGGAAAAGTGGTGTTGGATGTGGAATTTGTTACACAGTTCGTTGACATCTTAGTTTTTGAATGGACGTCCATTATTAGTGATTATGGATAAAGGGATACCATAGCGGCAAATAATGTAGTTAAGGATGAAAGAAGCAATCTGTTTGCCTGTGACATTGGTGAGGGGTACGACTTCAATCCACTTTGTAAAGTACTCGATGGCAATGATTATGAATTTATGGCTGTAGTGTGAGGTGTTGTTATATGGAGCCTAATCAGACTCGGAGGTTATATTTACCCCACTTTTATTGGCGCAGTTTCCCCCCCAAATTCTTATGGGGTCAAGGGGCAGCACCCCTTGCAGGGGTTTGGGGGCAGCGCCCCCAAGATGGGGTCAAGGGGCAGCACCCCTTGCAGGGTCTAGGGGCAGCGCCCCTGGCGCGTTCCCTATTGCGATACAGGGCAGAGTTGAGGGGCAGCGCCCCCTCGGGGGCAACACCCCCGAAACCTCACACGATTTTTATTATTTCATAATGCACCAGGAGTTAATTTTTTTCGTTGACCAACATAAGAAAACCTTATTTTGTAACTGACAAAAATCTTGATAAAAAGTGGCTAAGGGTTAGGGTTTTGATATTGTATTGTAGCATTTTTGCAGTGGTATTGAGTTGCAGGGATTGCTGATTGTAATCAGTTTGATTTACTGGATAATAATATTGGACTCTCTATTTGGTGGATGTAGCCCAAGTTTGGGTGAACCACGTTAAAACTTGTCTCTCATTGTTATTATTTCTATGTATTTCCATTCCTCTGTTTAATCTTTATTTGCATTTAATTGATATCTTCTACCGGCTAACCCTAACAAGTGGTATCAGAGTGGGTTGTGTTTGATTATCGTCTGCAGGAAAGTCTCACGGTTGAGTGGGAGCAATGGCAGACGAGGGTAAAATGAAGGTTGATAAATTCAATGGGCAGAACTATCAGTTATGGAAGATGCAGATGGAGGATTACCTCTATCAAAAAGATTTATGGAGGCCGTTGGAAGGAGTAGCCAAGAAACCGGCAACAATGTCTGATGAGGATTGGAATCTTCTTGATAGAAAGGTACTGGGAACCATTCGGTTGTGCCTGGCACCATCGGTGGCATTAAATATAACAGAAGCGAAGACAACAGATGGTCTGATGAAAGCTTTGGCTAAATTGTATGAAAAACCCTCAGCCTCAAATAAGGTATTTCTCATGAAGTAGTTGTTTAATTTGAAAATGGTTGAAGGTGGATCTGTGACAGGCCATTTAAATGAATTTAATACGATTGTTAGTCAATTGACTTCTGTAAATGTAAAATTTGATGAAGAAGTTAGAGCTCTCTTGATATTATGTTCATTGCCTGAAAGCTGGGATAGTTTGGTAATGGCGGTTAGTAACTCTGTTTCTGGTTCAAATACCCTAAAATTTGATGATGTTGTTGGTGTTATTCTGAGTGAGGAAATTTGTAAGAAAAGCTCAGGTGGATCCAAATCAGGTAGTGTTTTGAATGCAGAAAGTAGGGGCAGATCAAAAGAGAGAGGAAAAGGTTTTGGAGGTCATGGGAAGTCATGAGGAAAATCAAAGGACAAAAGATCCCAAACTAGAGGACAGAAGGATTGCTGGTACTGTGGAAAACCAGGTCATCTGAAGAAAGATTGCTGGTCTCGGAAGAACAAAGAAGGAGAGAAACAAGAAGGCAATAAGGAAGCAAATGTGGTAAGTAATAAATCTGAAGATGATGCTTTGATTCTTTCCCTAGATAATGCTGATGATTCATAGGTTTTAGATTCAGGGGCCTCATTTTATGCTACACCCTATAGAAGTTATTTTCTTGATTATGTCCAAGGGGATTTTGGGCTGGTTTATTTGGGAGATAATGAACCCTGTCAGATTGTTGGAAAGGGAAGAATCAAGATTAAGTTGCAGAATGGGAATCATTGGCTACTACAAGAGGTAAGGCATGTTCCAAGGCTCAGTAGGAATTTAATTTCAGCAGGGCAGCTAACTGAACAAAGTTGCACTGTTACATTTACTGATAAAAATTGGAAGGTTTCAAAAGGTGCCTTAGTAGTAGCAAAAGGTGTGAAAGTAGGCACCTTATATCTTTGTACAGGTCATACTGTTCCTTCTACTTTAACTATTACAGAGAAAAAACAAATAGGTTTAGAAACAGTTGCTACAGGTTTGCAGGAAGAGACTGGAAAAGTTGCTGTAGGTTCTGAGATAACACTGTGGCATAACAGACTTGGGCATATGAGTGAAAAAGGTATGAAGGTACTTCATTCTAAGAAAGTTTTACCAGGTCTGAAATGTATTAATATGGATTTCTATGAAAGTTGTGTGTATGGAAAACAAAAGAGAGTCAGTTTTCTCAAGGATGGGAAGCAAAAGAAAAATAAAAAATTAGAGCTTGTGCATACAGATGTATGGGGACCAACTCAGGTATTTTCTCTCGGTGGCTCTCAGTATTATGTTACATTCATAGATGATGCAACTAGGAAGGTCTGGATTTATTTCCTTAGACAGAAATTTGATGTATTTGAAACATTTAAGAAATGGAGAAGCTTGGTTGAGAATGAGACGGGTCAAAAATTAAAATGTCTTAGATCTGATAATGGCGGTGAGTATTGCAGCAAAGAATTTGAAGATTATTGTTCCTTTAATGGAATTTGTAGGTAGAAAACGGTTCCAGGGACTCTAGAGGAAAATGGAGTGGCTGAACGCATAAATAGGACAATAATGGAGCGTGCAAGGACCATGAGATTGCATGCTGGGCTGCCTTTAAACATGTGGGCAGAGGCTGTTAACACTGCTGTATATTTAATTAACAGAGGTCCCTCAGTTCCTTTGGGCTGTGGTATTCTAGAGGAAGCATGGACAGGCAAGAAGGTGAGTTATTCTTTTCTGAAAACCTTTAGCTGTGAAGCATTTGCACATATAGATTCTAAAAATAGAACCAAGCTGGATACAAAATCAAAAAGGTGTACCTTTGTTGGATATGGCATTGATGAATTTGGTTATAGGCTTTGGGATTTTAAAAATTAGAAAATTGTGAGAAGTAGGGATGTTATATTCAATGAGAAGGTGTTGTACAAAGATCAGTTGTAGTAGCATGAGAAGAAAGAAAAAGATTATGTGGTGCTAGACAATACTCCAAATAGTGATGTTCCAGTGGTTCCTCATGCTCCACAACAGCAACCAGAAATACCACAAACTCCAGTGAATGTTAGACGGTCAACAAGGATAAGTAGACCTCTTGAAAGGTTTTCTCCCTCTTTGTATTCTATTTTGTTAACAGATGCTGGTGAACCAAAAGGGTATGATGAAGCTATGCAGGTGGATACACAGGTTCAGTGGGAGCTTGCAATGCAAGAACAAATGGACTCCTTGCTGAAAAATTAGACTTGGAAATTATGTAAGTTACCTGCAGGTAAAAAGGCTTTACCAAATAAATGGGTTTATCGGCTGAAAGAGGAAGATGGAGGTAAGAAAAGATTTAAGGCCAGGTTAGTTGTAAAAGGATTTGCACAGAAAAAGGGCATTGATTTTGATGAGATATTTTCTCCGGTTGTCAAGATGACTTCTATTCGTACTGTTTTAAGTATTGTGGTTGATGAAGATTTACATTTGGAACAACTAGATGTTAAAACTACCTTTCTCCATGGTGATTTAGAGGAGGAGATATATATAGAACAGCCCCAAGGATTTGAGGTCAAAGGTAAGGAGAAACTAGTGTGCAGATTGAAGAAGAGTTTGTATGGCCTGAAACAAGCACCTCGACAATGGTATTTGAAATTTGATAGTTTTATGGCTGAGCAAGGCTACAGCAGGTGTAATTCTGACCATTGTGTTTATTTTAAGAGGTTGGATAATGACAGCTACATTATTTTATGTTTATATGTTGATGACATGCTTGTAGCTAGGTCTAACATGGATCACATAAGAGAGTTAAAACAACAATTAGCACAGTCATTTGCTATGAAGGATTTGGGGGCAGCAAAATAAATCCTTGGCATGAAAATTTGTAGAGATAGGAAGAACAGAAAATTGACTCTATCTTAGGCTACTTATGTTGAAAAGGTGTTGCAGAGATTCCACATGGAGAATACAAAAGCTATCAGCACACCTTTGCCTAGTCATTTGAAATTGGCCAAGGAGATGTGTCCTAAGACACAAGAGGAGGAAGAGAAAATGTCCAAGGTACCCTATGCTTTAGCTGTAGGAAGTTTAATGTATGCCATGGTATGCCCTAGACTGGATATTGCACATGCTGTAGGAGTTGTTAGCAAGTATATGAGTCATCTTGGATTAGAGCATTGGAATGCGGTAAAATAAATTTTCAGATATTTGAGAGGTACATCTAATAAACACTTATGTTTTGGGGCTCTAATACTGATTTAGCAGGTTATGTAGACTCAGATTTGGCAGGGGATATTGATACTAGGCGGAGTACTACAGGTTATGTCTTTACTGTAGGTGGAACAACGGTGAGTTGGATTTCCAGGTTACAAAAGGTGGTTGCTTTATCCACCACAGAGGTAGAATATGTAGCTGCAACAGACGCAAGCAAGGAGATGATATGTCTGCAATCTTTCATGAATGAATTGGGCACACAACAGTTTAACAGATATTTGTTTACGGACAGCCAGAGTGCCATCCATCTTGCAAAGAATTCTGCCTTGCATTCAAAGACCAAACACATACAGTTGAGGTATCACTTCATTCGGTCGGTGTTGGATGATGGACAGTTACAGCTGGAAAAGATACATATAGATGACAATCCAGCAGATATGTTTACAAAGGCAGTAACAAGGGAGAAGCTGAGCTCCTCTTCAGCTTCAGTTGGTCTTCTAGACTGAAAACAACCAAAAATAGAACAACAGAGTCTAGGGTGCTTATTTTTAGTGGGAGCTACAGGGTCAGTGGTGTTATGATCAGTCTCCAAGTGGGAGATGATATGGTGTGGAGTCTGATCAGTCTCCAAGTGGGAGATTGTTGTTATATGGAGCCTAATTAGACTCGAAGGTTATATTTACACCACTTTTATTGGCGCGGTTTCCCCCCCAAATTCCTACGGGGTCAAGGGGCAGTGCCCCTTGTGGGGTCCAGAGGCAGCACCCCTGGCGCGTTCCCTATCGTGATACAAGGTGGGGTCGAGGGGCAGCGCCCCCGTGGGGGCTTAGGGGCAATGCCCCCGAAACCTCACACAGTTTTTATTATTTCATAATGCACCGGGAGTTAATTTTTTTTATTGACCGACATAAGAAAACCCTATTTTGTAACTGACAAAAATCTTGATAAAAAGTGGCTAAAGGTTAGGGTTTTCATATTGTATTGTAGCATTTTTGCAGCGGTATTGAGTTGCAGGGATTGCTGATTGTAATCGGTTTGATTTACTGGACAATAATATTGGACTCTCTATTTGGTGGATGTAGCCCGAGTTTGAGTGAACCACGTTAAAACTTGTCTCTCGTTGTTATTATTTCTGTGTATTTCTATTCCTCTGTTTAATCTTTATTTGCATTTAATTGATATCTTCTGTCGGCTAACCCTAACATGAGGCCTACCTTTTTCACATTTGTTCATGAGACTATTTGCAGTGCTATTGCTATTACTTTTACTATTGGGGGACTGTTGATCCTGGAATCTTGATTATTAAACCTAATTAATTTTTAAGAAAACAAATTGTGCAATGATAGATAGATGTTTGCTTTTAAAAGAATAATGAGTGGATAATATTAGAAAGGGAACTTTAATGTGATTTTAGTATGTTTTATGGTAGAATGTTTAGGTATGCATGTATTTTAAATTGCTTCGGCTATGAAATCTTTATGTGTTATTAACTTCGAGTTTGAGTGTGCAGGTATTGCTAACGAAACCACAAATACAAGAGATCATTCCACACCCTATGTTGTATCCCTTGTGAGCCGATCTAGTTCCACGAGGAACTAAGATCAACCTCGTGTTTGGTGAAATGTTGTAATGTTGTAATGTTGTAATGATGCATGAGGTCAAGGGAATTAGGTCTACCTTCTGATTTACTTATATTGTGATATGTGTTGTAAGAAATGTTGTTTTGAATCTTGTTTAAACTTTATTTTCTTTTATACCCTCTTCTTGTGTTTTTACTTGACTCTGGAAGTTCTAACTAGGTAAAAATCAACCTTGGGTTATACCCCATGGGTCTAGGGACCCTTTTGACTAGGATAACCTTGGGATAACCTCCATATGGTCACTTTAACTTCATAGTGAAGTTAAGTGACGAATTTGAGAGCATGGGGATAATAGGATGAGTGGAATCCACACTCATGCCCACTTCCAAGTCATGGAATGACTCCATGATCCACCAATAATGGAGTGCTTTGTCTCTTTGTGCCTCTCTTTTGGTGGGAGTGCCCCTTAGAAAGGGTGGCGTGTCATCCATTCCCTCTTTAATTCTATTTTAATTATTTATTTTATTCCTCCATGTGTTGTAAAAGGGCTATAGTGGGGAACCTCTTGAGTGGGGTTAATTGTTTTAAGACCACTAGGATAATGGATGAAGGAGTGGGTTTAATTTTTTAATGCCACTTGGGAATAAGGATAATAGAGAGAATTTGTTTTAAAGAGGAGAGGAGGGAGAGGGTAAGGGGGTTGGATTATTGTGGAAAGAAGGAGAACTTGGAGGAGGAGACTAAGGGTGGAGCTCTTCTTCAACTACATTCCATAATTGGGCTAGAAAAGGTTAGTGAGCCAGTTTACTCACCTATGTATGTTTTGTTCTTATGGAATGAATGTGGAATTTTAATGGTTGTCTATGTGTTATTTGTGCTATTTTGGGTTTGTGTTGGGTGTATGAAAGAGCTTCTTCCAGTTGGAAGACAATGCTCATCTTGTATGGGAAGGGAAGGTGTGAACCTCCTCGGGTGCATTCTTATTTTGGTATATGGAAGCCTTGAGGGCATGTTGGTAATTTTGAGCCTAGAGGGCTATAAGGCTTGAGAGCCTATTTGGGATATACCTATGATTTTTATTTATTGGATGGCTTGAGGCCATGAGAAAGAATAATTTTGTTGGCTTGAGGCCATGAGATAAGCTGTGATAATATTGAGAAGAATGTCACCTTGGAGTAGAGTGAGTCTACTTCCCTACCCTCCTTTGAACTCACCTCAGCTGAGTCTTTGTATTGCGTGTAAATTCATGGGAGTTTGAATGTTGTTTGCTTTGATGGTTGTTATTCAAATGTTGTGATGTGTACTGGTCTATTCTACCCTGGGTATGTGGATGATCTCCCTAGCTTGGGGTGACCCTCTTGCGGGTCTATGGTAGGGAGGAGAGCTAGTTGGTTGGTGTTTTCTTCTTGTTTGTTATGTAGGTTTCTCTTGGAGCATGTAGTAAAGATTGGAGGAGGTTATCTTGTTTAGAGAAAATGTCCTTTTCCCTTGCTTGTAAAGAGAGCTTAGACTCTTAAAGTTTTAATCTTGTAAGAGTTTTAGAGGAGAGACCTCCTCTCTCTGGAATTGTTGTAAAAATTGTTATTTTGGGAGTGGAGAGAAAATCCTCCCTTATTATGTTGTTAGTTGTGATTTTATTTGGTTATTACATTATATCATTTGAGTGAGCTGGAAGAAGTGAAAGTTATTTTATCCAAGGACTAGATTCGTCTATCTTCTTGCACAAATATATATGTTTATAAGTTGTGAAAATTAGTTGTGGATGTATGCAAAGTTGTTAAGATTTATTCTTTGAATTGGTTAGTGAAAATGATACTTTCAGTAAATTTTATAAGAAGTAAATTTGTATTTGGAAAAGAATTAAGATATGATTTAGTTGTGCAATAGAATTTCATCTTAAATGTTTTACATTTCTACTATACTGAATTTTGAAGTGAAAGATTTAACAAATAGTCTGTATTTATTCTTAACCATAATTTCTTCTTTATTATGCATTGAAAAGTACATGTGAAAAGAAAAATTACAATGGACAACATTTATATTTACTTTCTATTTTTATACAAGAATTTGTTTATTATATAAATGAAAAAGATATGAATTTGTAAGTGTCTATGACATGTTTATATATATTTAATTATTTATTTATTTTAATTTGAAAGTATGTTAATATGATATAAATATATATATATATATATATATATTTAAATGTAATTAAATTAAGAGCTTATGCAAGAATTATATATATATATATTTATTTATTTACTTTTAATTAAAAATTTGAAATAGCTTATGCGATGGAGGAAAAAGGATCACTGTTTTTCATTGAATAAGCAGTAGAAATCTAATATGAAATGGTGGGGGGTTTAAACCCCCACCGAGCCTTAATACCAAGAGGGTGTGGGGAGGGGCGGAGCCCCACCCACACCCCACAAAGTGGGATGTGGGTGGGGCTCTGCCCCTCCCCACACCCTCGCTCACCATAACATCCGCGGCCTGCATACAGTGGGGTGTGGGTGGGGCTCTGCCCCTCCCCACACCCTTGCTCACCATAACATCCGTGGCCTGCATACAGGCCCCCCACGCCTCCTTCTGCCACAAAACCCTCCCCGCGGGCTATTCCCCACTCAGTCCTCCACCGGCGAACTCTCGACCACCGCTCTCCCTCCGCGGCTGTTGAAACCTCCGCCTCCACCATGTTTCGGCCGGCACTCCCCTTTGCGGCCTACAGAAAACCCTCCACCCTGCCACCTCCCTTCCACCTCTCCACCTCCAAACCGTCCCTCCGCTGACCTGCGAACATTTCCTTCGGCCTCCACTGTGTGATCTGCCACCGCCGCTCCACCATTCCCTGCAACACATCAAACACAACAAAATAAAAATATAGTTTAGGGTTATTTCTACTCCATTACTATGAGTTGGAGTTTATTAAAATACCCTATTAAAATTATAAGTGGAGTTTCCACTAACCTTACAAAATAAACAATTATATATATATATAAATATATATCTATATATAACTATATATATATATATATGTATCTTTATATATATTAATTGTAAATAAATAAGATTGCACTAAAAGGATATTTAATAAATATATATATATTTACTCTTCCTAAATACATGGGAATACTATGAGTTGGACTTTATAAAATACTCTAATAAAATTATGAGTGGAGTTTCCACAAACATCATTTAAAAGGAAATTATATATATATATATATATATTTTAGGCTAATGCCATCAGTGGGATGGCTCCATTGAATTAATAACCAAAACAAAACAGTACATAAGGGTTCTACTGACCCAAGTTTTTCATTAGCTTTGAGAGCACCATGGATATCTTTCTACCTTACATCTTCCTTACATCTATCTTATAATACTCCTAATAGAATTCAAAACTATTTCCTAATAATGATTTACATATAATCATGCATAATAAACGAAATGCCTTCAGCCACCTCCGTGAGCCTTCCCATTTGTCCTGCCGAAAGTGATCCTGGATTTTCTTGGAGGAAAGTTCTGTAAGATGAAAGGTCTTTCTCCATAATTCCTTTTCAAATTTCTGCCAATGCTTTCACAGTTGCTGCTGACCCCACTCTACCTGCAAAGGCGTTCTTTATCACTAAGTCCGCCATGGCCAATCCTGTCTGAGGTATAGCTTCCATCATGGGATCATAGTTTACTTGAATCAGCATTTGAGCACCCCAGCTGATGCCCCAATGCGTGCCCCCCAACATCACCGCTATGTTAGTAAAGAAGAGTTGATATACTCTTCCATCATGCAAATGACCTCCATTCCAGGATCCACCACCAATAATTTTCAAAAATGCATCACGTGCAGCTTCCTCTCTTAATTTGAATAGCCTCCCAACCTGTTGTTCTTTGCCTTCAACAAGGCAAGAGCACTCTACACCCATGATCTGTTTGTTCACCATTTTTTGTTGCGTCCGCCAGACCGTCCTCATTTTAAAGCCCCACGACATTCTAGCCCATGAAGAGAACTGCATCACGGGCTAGATATGGAATGATTATTTTCCAGCCTTTTGGGTCGCAAGATGCTATTTCGAATCCCAAACTTCCTATCCTCCTTTGTTATCAAGCTCAGATCGTCCCTCTCTGTCAGATTGCAGAAGATTTTCTAAATTTCCCCACTCCTCTATGTCCTTTTTGGAATATTTTTTATGTCCTCCCTTCACTCCACTGTTTGCCAGTAAGTCCACCACCTTGTTCACTTCCCTATATACATGCTTGATGGTAAAATTAATTTTCCCCAACAATTCCCATATCCTTTTAATGCCTTTGTCCAGTTGCCAACTAGTCACTTGTTTTTTGCGAATGGTTTCGATAATCAACATCGAATCTCCTTCTATATCAACTTCTGTAAATTTATTCTCCATGCATTCCTTAACTCCCCTTTCTACAGCTTCCATTTCGGCCAGATTATTTGTGGCTATTCCTAAAGGCCCCGACGTTGCTATCACTATCTCACCTTTATCGTCTCTAATCACATATCCATAACCTGCAACTCCGGGGTTGCCCTTAGAGGCCTCATCGAAATTTAGTTTCAGCCTGCCACTTGGAGGTACCTTCCATTTGGCTTTTTCTCTGGTTTTCCTTTTTCTCCCTGACACACCTCTAGGTAGTCTGAGTTCTGGCCAATTTCTCATAATCTGGTCATCCCAACTAGTGAATTTTGATCCCCCTTACGAGGTGGCCCAGGTATTCAGAGCCTCATTTATACCTGCCTCAATCTTTTTTCATATCACCTCCACGCTATTTTCTTTGCCTTCAAAAATCCTCATATTTCTCTCTCTCCAAATCTGCCATAGCACCATTGATGGAGATGTTTTCCAAATCATCCCCTAGAAACCTCTCTTCTCCAGCCTTGGCCATGCACATAGGAATTCCACTAGATCTTTATTCTTTGGACTTTGCCATTGTAGTTTGTCCATACATTTGTTCCAGCAACTCTCCACTATGGGACAATCTAAAAAGAGGTGATTGAAACTCTCTCCTTGCTGTTTGCATAATGTGCATCTGCTGGGGCCTTGAATCCCTAATTTTAATAATCTGTCCTAGGTGAGAACACCCTTGTGTAGTACCACCCATGTAAATGCTCCTGCTTTAGGGAGAATTGCTTTTCCCCAACACAATTCCTTTGGCCACCTTGGCTCATTCATGGTTGAGCATTCCCATTGTAGTAATTGGTACCCAATTTTGACTGAATAATTTCCTGATTTCGCACCACTCCATATTAACTCATCTTCTCCCTGCGTTATTATCACTCTACGATTTTCCATTATATTCCTATACAAAGTTTTGGTTTCTTCTGGGACATCTATGTCATCTACCTCTGTCCATGAGACTTTTCCTGAATCATCAATCGATCTGATATAGTCCACCACCTTCACCCCTCTTGCTCTGATCATCTTTTCTTTTAACTGTCCTAAACCTTCTATCGAGCTTAAGACTTCATTACCTTCCCATGAGTCCATCTAGAAGTCTACTTTTTCTCCATTATTGATACTCTAGGAAAGATGATTTGTGATAACATTTTTGCATTTCTTCATGAAGTTCCATATCGCAGATCCTCCCCCAGGGTTTGCTACTGTTAGAATTCTTGATGAATCTAGGTCATCCAGATATTTGCGTTGCATGATCCTACACCACAGTTTGTCTGGCTCTTTTTCCATCCTCCACACCAATTTTGCTCCTAGAGCCTCGTTCTGTAATTTTATATCTCTGATGCCAGCTCCTCTATTTTGTATAGAATTGGCGACCTTCTTCCAGCCAATAAGTGGGATTCTCCTTGTCTCCTGTACGCCTTCCCACATGAATTTTTTCCACATCCCTTCCAACTGTGTCGAAACTTTATTTGGAATTGGTAAGCTTGACATTAGGTATATCGGTACTGCCCCTAGCACTGCCTTCAACATCATAATCCTCCCTGCTAACGTCAGCCAATGTCCTTTCCAGTTTTCTATTTTGTTTCTAGAGTTCACTAATACATCTTCCCATAAATTGGCTTTTACCGCTCCCTCAAAGATGGGGGCTCCCAAATATTTTGCTGGAATCTTAGCAATCTGGCATTCCAAAATCATCGCAATCTATTTCTGCCACCTTTTTGAGACATTGAAGAAAAATATCCTTGATTTCTCCTTGTTTATTTTTTGACCTGTTAGTTTGCTGTAAGCATCTATGGTCTTCTTTATCACTTCCACTTCTGTTCTTGAGGCTTCTCCAAATAGGAGAGTATCATCTACAAACTGAGCATGCATTATAGTATCCAAACCTCTTGCAACCTGAACCCCTTTCCACTCTTCCCATGCCTTGCTTCTTCTAATCATCCCTCCCATTGCTTCTACCATTAGAATGAATAAAAATGGTGAGATCGGATCTCCTTGTCGTAGACCTTGTGATATTTCAAAGAAACCACAGAGAGAACCATTTACTGCAATTGACATTTTCACTGTTGAGATACATTGGAATATATTTTCCAGCCATTTGTTACTGAAGCCCATTTTGTTAAGGATCCTCATCAGGATACTCCATTTAACCCTATCATTAGATTTACTTATATCTAATTTGATCATCATACATCTTTGTCTTCCTTGATTTATGGAGTGTATTACCTCATTAGCCAAAATTATGCTGTCAACTATGTCTCTTCCTGGTGTGAATCCATTTTGGTTATCAGAAATTATCATACTTAGAACCTTTTTCAGTCTGTTTGCCATTGCTTTTGTTAGGATTTTATATATTGAATTGCAAAGTGCAATTGGCCTGAAATCCGCTACTGTCTTGCATTCCGTCTTCTTTGGAATTAGAGAGATAATTGTGTTATTTATTTCTTTTACAAATCTGCTCTTTTTTCGTAGTTCTTCTGCTATTTGCCATACCTCTTTCCCCACAATACTCCAGCATTTTTGATAGAATAGGATAGGAAATCCATCCGGCCCAGTGGCCTTGTCTGGATGCAACTAGAAAGCCGCTATCTTAATTTCTTCTTCTGTGTATGGTTCTTCCAGTATTTGATTGTCCTCTTCACTTACCATTCTTTCCACTCCCTCTGTTAGCTCCTGAATATTTATGTAATCCTTGTCTTCTTCTGGTGCCAGAAAGTTCTTGAAGTATTTTACTATCTCTTCTTCGATTTCTTCTGCCTTATCTAACTTGCTATCATCGCTCCTTGATAATTCTGATATTCTGTTTAGTGTTCTTCTAGCTTTCACCGAGTTATGGAAGTATTTCATATTTTGATCACCACTTTCCAGCCATGATTCTCTGGCTTTGGATTTCCAAAATTCCTCCTCTCTTGCTAAAACTTCTTCATATTCTTTAGTCAATTGCTTTTCTCTAACAAAATCTGCTTGGTACATGCCTATTATTATGACTTTTTTATTTAATTCTGCTAGTTCCTTTTCTATTTTTTCTTTTTCCTCAAAAATGTCCTTAAACGTTGTTTTGTTCCATTCTTTCAGTCTACTTTTTAAATGTGCTAATCTTTTGCAGAAAATGTAGCTTATAGACCCACCACCTGCTAGAATCTCATCCCACCAACCTTTAATCGAATCCATCAAATCCTAGTGTCCCCACCACATCCTTTCAAATTTGAAATAGCTCTTCCTTGGTCGAGTTGATACCGAGAGTTCTAATTTCACTGGAAAATGATTTGACATATTATTAGGGATGATAAATGAATCTACTCCTGTGTCTCCTTCCCACCAATTCTCTGACCCTAAGAACCTATCTAGTCTTTCTGCAACAAAGGAAGTTTCTTGCCTTTTATTCGACCAGGCATATAATCCATTTTTTGGGGGTATATCCACCAGTTTCCCTTCCTCTACGAATGTTTGGAAGTCTTTCATTATTGAGTTTACCATTCTTGTTCCTCCTTTTTTCTCTTCTAAATTTAGAATTACATTAAAATCTCCTCCTATCAATATCCTCTCATGACCTATACTCCTCTATTTTTCTATTATTGTCTTCCATAAATCTTGTTTTTCCTCTACTATAATAGGTCCATAAACACACATAATCCAGAAAGATAAATTTAAAGAAAAGCTAGTGATCTTACCTACTATCCATTGCTATTGTATCTCCAAGTGTTCCACACCCACCTTTGAAGGATTCCATAATAGTCCAACTCCTCCTGCTGATCCTCTAGGTTTGCTGAAAACCCCTTTCAATGGTTTGCAATGATTTGTAAATCTTACTGCTTCTTCCTTACCTAATCTTGTCTCTTGAAGAAAAACTACCTCCATAGACTCTTTACTTATTTGGCACTTTGTCATGCGCCTTTTGTTAGGGGCATTTAAGCCCCTAACATTCCACATTATAAGCCTCATGGCTTCCCTTGGGAGGCATTACCTCCCTTGGATCTCAGTAAGTAGTTTTTAATGTTCGTCATTCCGCTTTCAATCGCGTAGTCCTCTCTTTTTTCTTTATCTATCTTCCTTCCTAATTTCTTCCCAACTCCAGCCATTCTCTGCCCAGATTTATATGCAGATTGACTAACCATCCTTGGTTCCTTGATTCCAATCTCTTCCCTGTCTTCATTTTCACTTCCTGGCCAAATCTCTTCCTCCTCTTTACCTTCCCCACCAGCCTAGTCTAATAGCTCTTCCCTTGGGATGGACACTGCCTCTACTCCCTTCACCGATTCTTCTGATTCTGCACTGAGGTCAACAATCTGTTCCTTGTTTATTGCTGGAACCTCCGCCAACCTTCTGTTTGCCTTTTGATTTCTTTGGCCCTATCTTCCTTCATCTCTTCCTCTTGCTTTTGCTTTTGTTTCCCTACTTCAGCCGCTATGGATTTCTCTATTGACCTCCCATCACCCATCGCGTTTTCCTCTTGCGGCCTTTTTTCTTGCCCGATAATTCTGTTTGTGTCTGCTCTTGTCTCTCCCACCTCCTTGCCAATAGCCTTCTCTTTCGAAATCTCCTTATTCCTGCTAGGGCAACGATCTTCCATGTGTCTTCTGCTTCTACATTGTAGGCAAAAAAATTTCTTTTCCTCTATCTCTACTTTTTTTTCCACTCCCCTGCCATCGTTATTAAATTTATTTCCTTTGGGATCTTCCTTATTGCTATTATCTTAATCTTGGCGAAGAAGCATGATCCATTTCCTCCCATATCTAAATCAATTGTATTGCCCAATGCATCGCCAATCTGGTATAAGCAATCTCTTGACCAGTATTCGAATGGAAGATTATACAGTCTAATCCAAATCGGTTCTTTGTAGGGATCAAAATTTTTAGGGTTAAAATTTGGCCGCCATTTTTGCACAAAGATAAAATCCCTTCCTATCCTCCACGGTAATTTTTCCATGATTTTGGTTCTCTATTCCTCATTTTGAAAGTCTACTACAAAGAATTGATTCGGGAGGAAGTGCACTATTTCTACTGCTAACCAATTTTCTGCAATCCAATCTTGAATTTGCTTTTTCTATTTTGGAGATCCCATGATTCATCCTATTAATGCCGTAGACTCCAATGCGCGAACATCCTTATCGACAATTCCTGCCACATTTATTTCCACCAGCTTCTGCTCCTACTCTTCTTGATTTTTTACCATTTCTGCATAAGTCTTCCTTTTCTCCCCTAGTGGTATTGCGTTGCATCCTATGCCTGGAAAAAGAATTTTGCCCCTTTCGCCATCTTCTTCGCTTCTGCTCTGCATTTTTTTTCCCTCTTTCTATTTCATGATTATATTATATTATATATATATATAAATGGACAATATTAATGGGGCAATTGTTATTTACACGAATAATCATTTTTATTAGTTTGTTTGTAAAGAAATTGAGGCTTCGGAATTAGTATTTTCCAAATGAATTACCAAGGTATTGAAATTAAGTTAATGTAATAAATTTAAATAAAAAAAGTAATAAGTAAATAAAGAAATACATAAACGAGTGAACAAGATACTATTTTAAACAAATTAAAAGAGTAGTAAACAAATAATGTGAGGTAGTATTAAATAAACTGAGAAAACCAATTAAAGGTCAACCACCTACCAAGGAAAATCCTAAACGTTGCAAATTAAACCGACATAAACATAGTGATCGATATCAATATGTACATGTGTGTAGAATAATCCATTAACAACAGTTACTTGACGACTTAAACATACGCAACTGAGCACACTTACGCGTGCGAGGGGGAAATTTCAAGTAGTAAAGGAAAATTTTTGACAGTTCGAATCATGACCACATGTCGCATGTGGACACAACACGCGTGTTTGCGTGTTGTGACTGTATGGGAAATGTGGGCATGACATTTGGTATTAGAGCATAGTTGATTTAAACACTGGGCTTGTTTAGGCACATTATCACTTCTGCGGTCAAACTGACTGGCGATTACCCCATTTTGTAGGATGCCCTCCCAAATGAGTTCAGCAAACACTGACCTGCCGTACTCCACTCACCGAGGTACGCACTGATTCTTCAGCTGTGGGACTGATCAGCCTGTCCCACCAGAATAGCCAGTTCCACAGGTTCAGCCAGTTCTACAGGCACAACCAGTTCCTTAGGTACCACAGGCACCACCAGCCTCACCTGATATGGGACCACAGATATTACAGGCCTTACAAGCTATCTTAGATAGGCTTCCATCGGCTATAGTTGAGCCGCGCGTAGAGCCACATGTCGAGCCCCGTGATGTTCCGCGAGAGGAACCACGCGTGGAGCCATGAGCTGAGACTCATGTCGAGCCACATGTGGAGCCCCGTGTAGAGCTACAGGGGGTACCACATGTGGAGCCTTATGTCAAGTTGCTTGATACAGAGGAGGTTGATTCAGCCAACAGGGCCTGTAGCAGGAGCCCCACACATCATGCCAGGCATGACGAGACAATGCGAATAGAGCAATTGGGTCCCAGGCTTTATGATTATCCTACAGATGTGCCTATCAGGGAGCGCAGAGATAAAGGAGATTCCATCAGGGACATATTGAGATTGAACCTTCTTACTTTCATCAGGACCACAGAGGGAGTTGAGGCAGAGGCGTGGCTTATCAATTTAGACAGGTGCTTCACATTACGCCCTTACGAGGGCAACACGAAGGCCCGTGTGGCAGTACACTTATTACGGGATGCAACAGCTACCTAGTGGCTCACTGAGGAGTGCAAACGTCGCCTCTCCTTAGACACCCTCTCATGGGAGACCTTTATTGAGCCCTTCAACGCGCAATACCTATCAGACTATTACAGACAGCGTCGGATAGACAAGTTCCATGACCTACAGCAGAGGGGACTCTCAGTGGTACAGTATGAGAGTAGGTTTATAGAGTTATCCAGATATGCGGAGTATCTCCATGACGAGAAACTCCTGGTGCATAAGTTTATCAGAGGACTAAACCATAGTATAGTAGGACCTGTTTGGATGGTAGATCCCTAGACTTTGAGTGATGCTGCCAAGAAGGCTTATATTGCTGAGGAGATTCAGGGACGGGGGCAGAATTCTCACCCTCAGTTCTAGGATCGGGGACAGCAGCAGCATCAACAGAATTTTCGTAGACCACCACAGCCACCCCCTAGAGGAGGATTTAGTTTAGCATCATTACCTCCTAGGCCCCCACAGCAACAACAGTCATAGTAGCAGTAGAGAGAAAGAACATAACTGAGGTCACATGGGGTAAATAATAGAGGTTGGCAGTAGCAGGGCCCGCACAGGGATCAGAGATAGCAGGGACCACCTGCGGGACCCGCGAGGCCGCAACAATCGTATAGGGGCTCACAGGGGTCCACTGGTAGATCAGGACAACAACAGTCAAGTAGGACTCAGACTATACAGGTACAGTTTACGGGCCCTTGTTATGTTTGTGGTGAAGTTAGACACCTAGCTAGAGAGTGCCCACAGGGTTTTACAGTAGGGGGACAGCATCGTGCAAGAGGATCCGAGCAGACTGTGGGTGTATGGGTAAATCCCACCGTATGTTTGTAGCAGTTAAAAACCGCTAGGCTAATTTCTAGGCTTCAGTCATAGAGACAGTAGGTATGATTGGAGATTTTCCCATCTCTATCCTATTTGATTCCAGAGCTACCGACTCTTTTATGTCTACATCGTTAATCGAACATTGCATGCTAGTGGCTTCTAGGCAGGACATTAGGTGGGAGGTCGAGTTGGCCTCTGGGGCCAGGATGTCAATTGATACCATTGTTAGAAATTGTGAGATTTCCTTAGGTTCTTTCATTACAACATGTGACCTTAGGGTTATGCCATTAGGATCCTACGGCGTAGTTTTGGGTATGGACTAGCTTGCGGCTCATAGAGCCAAGCTAGATTGCTGCCAGAGGACGATTAGTTGCTTAGATGATCATGGCACACCAGTTGAGATTGTGGGCATACAGAAGCCCACGACTGCTCGTACGATATCCGCTCAGCAACTTAAGCGCTGCATGCGGAAGGGTTGTCAGATGTTTGCTATCACAGTTAGTGATAGATTTGAGGATGAACCTGAGACTACCTTAGATGATCACCCCATCCTGAGAGAATTTGTCGATGTTTTTCCACCAGAGTTACTCGGTATGCCTCCACGCAGAGAAGTTGACTTCCACATCGATTTGGTACCAGGGGTAGAACCAGTGTCTCGTGCACCTTATAGAATGACTACACATGAGCTTACAGAGCTTAAACTACAGTTAGAAGAATTATTAGAGAAGGGACACATCCGACCTAGCATTTCACCATGGGGCGCACCAGTTATCTTCGTAAAGAAGAAGGATGGATCTCTTCGGCTATGCATGGACTATAGATAGTTAAACAAAGTGACGGTGAGGAACTGATATCCTCTGCCTAGGATTGATGATCTCTTTGACCAAATGCAGGGAGCCAAAGTGTTTTCAAAAATTGATCTAAAATCTGGGTATCACCAATTACGAATCACTGAGGCAGATATTCACAAAACTGCTTTCTGAACCAGATATGGCCATTATGAATTTACAGTGGTACCTTTTGGTTTGACGAATGCTCCTATAGCGTTCATGAGTCTCATGAATGGGGTGTTCCGTACTTACTTAGATTGGTTCGTGATCATATTCCTAGATGATATTTTGATCTATTCACGGACCGAGGAGGAACATGTGGACCATTTGCGTCAGGTATTATAGTGTTTACGTGAGCATCAGCTTTATGGCAACCTAGCGAAGTGTGCCTTTTTCAGGTCAGAGGTACAATATTTGGGGCACATTTTATCAGGCGATGGCGTCTCCATAGATCTTTCGAAGATCAGAACAATTTAGGATTGGCCAGCACCCACCAATGTAACAGAAGTAAGGAGCTTTATGGGACTAGTGGGTTACTACCATAGGTTTGTCGAAGGATTCTCCAAGATAGCACATCCTATCACTTCCCTTCAACAAAAAGGGAAAGGATTCACTTGGACTGAGCAGTGTGAGAAGGCCTTTGGGATCCTGAAGGAACATCTTACCAGCACTCCCATATTAGTTGTTCCTGATCTGGTAGAAGATTTTTTTGTTTGCACAGATGCATCATTAGAGGAATTGGGAGCTATGCTTTTGCAGGGTGGTAGAGCGATTGCTTATGAATCATGAAAACTTAAAACACATGAGCTAAACTACCCTACTCATGATTTAGAGCTCACAGCTGTTATTCATGCTCTTGTTCATTGGAGACACTTTCTTTTAGGTCGACGTTTTGAGCTCCATTCAGATCATCATAGCTTACAGTACATTTTCACTCAGCCTAATTTGAATGCCCGCCAGTGGCATTGGATGGAGTTCATGTGTGAGTATGACTTTGATGTCCACTACATCAAAGGAAAGGAGAATGTGGTCGCCGACGCTTTGAGTCGAAGGCGCCATGAGATCCTGACTCTAACTTTGAAGGTGGATTTGAGAGAGCATATTCTACAGCATCTTCCTGGGGATGAGTGGTTTCTTGAGGTGCAACAGGAAATCCAAAATCAGAGGGTCCTGAAGGGCAAATTCGAAGGATATTCCCTTGAGTCAGATGGATTGCTTAGACATAGGCAGCGCATCTATGTACCCCGTCTGGGTGACGTACAGTGATACTCTCTGAGGCTCATAGAGCACCCTATGCAGCTCATCCAGGAGTGAAGAAGATGCATGCAGATTTGCGGCAGTTATATCATTGGGTTGGGATGAGATGCAACATTGCAGAGTATGTTGCTCGATGCCTTGAGTGTCAGAGGGTCAAGGCTGAGCATCAGCATCCAACAGGACTTTTGTACCCTCACAAGATACCTGAATGGAAGTGGGACACCATTTCAATGGACTTTATTGTTGGTCTACCTATGTCATCGCGATGCCATGATGCCATCATGGTGACAGTTGACAAGTTGACCAAGGTGGCGCATTTCTCTCCGGTATGCACAACGTACAATGCACCATCGGTGGTGAGAGTGTTTCTAAATCAGATTGTCAGACTGCATGGAGTACCTCACCGCATCATATCTGATAGAGACTCCATATTCACATCATCATTTTGGAGAGCCTTACATCAGGCATTGGGCACATAGCTCAACTTCAGTTCCGCTTACCATCCTGAGACCGATGGTCAGACAGAAAGAGTTAATCAGGTGTTAGAGGACATGCTTCACATGTATGTTATGGATCATTAGTCTAGATGGGAGGAGTACCTGTATCTAGTTAAGTTCACCTACAATAATGGGCATCATCTCGTTGGGTATGCCTCCTTACCAGGCTTTATACGGTAGACCTTGCGGGATGCCTTTGAGTTGGGATTGGTTAGAAGACTGAGTTGCCATTGGTCTCAAAATAATTTAGGATATGGAACAGCAGGTCACATTGATCAGACAGAGACTTCAGGAAGCTCAAGATAGATAGAAGAAGTATGCCGATGTGAAGAGAACGGATTGAAACTTCTCAGTGGGTGACAGGGTATTCTTGAGAGTGCGACCGCATAAGAGTCCAATCTATTATGGAAAAGGCTCTAAGCTCGCACCCTGGTTTGTAGGACCTTTTGAGATTTTAGAGAGGATAGGACCTATAGCCTATCGTTTAGCCTTGCCACCTAGCCTGTCTCGTATCCACGATGTCTTTCATGTTTCAGTTCTACATCGTTATATTTCTGACTTATCTCATGTATTGGATTAGAGTGCTCTTTAGGTAGAGACAGACGGACAGCTGACTTTGGAGCCAATACGCATATTGGCTCATTGGACGCTGGGCCTTCGAGGTCGAGAGCTGGACCAGGTTAGGGTCCAGTGGGATATGTACGATGAGGTCACTGCAACATGGGAAGATGCAACGAGTCTGAAGACCCTTTACCCTCACCTCTTTGATGACTTCTAGGAGAAAGTACAATCTTAGGGGTGGAGGATGTGAGGCCTACCTTTTTCACTTCTATTCATGAGACTATTTGCAGTGCTATTACTATTACTTTTACAATTGGGGAACTATTGATCCCGAAATCTTGATTATTAAACCTAATTGATTTTTAAGAAAACAAATTGTGCAATGATAGATAGATGTTTGCTTTTAAAAGAATAATGAGTGGATAATATTAGAAAGGAAACTTTAATGTGATTTTAGTATGTTTTATGGTAGAATGTTTAGGTATGCATGTATTTTAAATTGCTTCGACTATGATATCTTTGTGTTATTAACTTCGAGTTTGAGTGTGCAGGTATTGCTAACGAAACCACAAATACAGGAGATCATTCCACACCCTATGTTGTATCTCTTGTGAACCGATCTAGTTCCACGAGGAACTAAGATCAACCTCGTGTTTGGTGAAATGTTGTAATGTTGTAATGTTGTAATGATGCATGAGGTCAAGGGAATTAGGTCTACCTTCTGATTTACTTATATTGTGATATGTGCTGTAAGAAATGTTGTTTTGAATCTTGTTTAAACTTTATTTTCTTTTATACCATCTTCTTGTATTTTTACTTGACTTTGGGAGTTCTAACTAGGTAAAAATCAACCCTGGGTTATACCCCATGGGTCTAGGGACCCTTTTGACTAGGATAACCTTGGGATAACCTCCATATGGTCACTTTAACTTCATAGTGAAGTTAAGTGACAAATTTGGGAGCATGGGGATAATGGGATGAGTGGAATCCACACTTATGCCCACTTCTAAGTCATGGAATAACTCCATGATCCACCAATAATGGAGTACTTTGTCTCTTTGTGCCTCTCTTTTGGTGGGAGTACCCTTTAGAAAGGGTGGTGTGTCATCCATTCCCTCTTTAATTCTATTTTAATTATTTATTTTATTCCTCCATGTGTTGTAAAAGGGCTATAGTGGGGAACCTCTTGAGTGGGGTTAATTGTTTTAAGACCACTAGGATAATGGATGGAGTGGGTTTAGTTTTTTAATGCCACTTGGGAATAAGGATAATGGAGAGAATTTGTTTTAAAGAGGAGAGGAGGGAGAGGGTAAGGGGGTTGGATTATTGTGGAAAGAAGGAGAACTTGGAGGAGGAGACTAAGGGTGGAGCTCTTCTTCAACTACATTCCATAATTGGGCTAGAAAAGGTTAGTGAGCCAGTTTACTCACCTATGTATGTTTTGTTCTTGTGGAATGAATGTGGAATTGTAATGGTTGTCTATTTGTTATTTTTGCTATTTTAGGTCTGTGTTGGGTGTATGAAAGAGCTTCTTCCAGTTGGAAGACAATGCTCATCTTGTATGGGGAAGGGAAGGTGTGAACCTCCTCGGGTGCATTCTTATTTTGGTAAATGGAAGCCTTGAGGGCATGTTGGTAATTTTGAGCCTAGAGGGCTATAAGGCTTGAGAGCCTATTTGGGATATCCCTGTGATTTTTATTTATTGGATGGCTTGAGGCCATGAGAAAGAATAATTTTGTTGGCATGAGGCCATGAGATGAGCTGTGATAATATTGAGAAGAATGTCACCTTGGAGTAGAGTGAGTCTTCTTCCCTACCCTCCTTTGAACTCACCTCAGCTGAGTCTTTGTATTGTGTGTAAATCCATGGGAGTTTGAATGTTGTTTGCTTTGATTGTTGTTATTCAAATGTTGTGATGTGTATTGGTCTATTCTACCCTGGGTATGTGGATGATCTCCCTAGCTCGGGAGTGACCCTCTTGTGGGTCTATGGTAGGGAGGAGAGCTAGTTGGTTGGTGTTTTCTTCTTGTTTGTTATGCAGGTTTCTCTTAGAGCATGTAGTAAAGATTGGAGGAGGTTATCTTGTTTAGAGAAAATGTCCTTTTCCCTTGCTTGTAAAGAGAGCTTAGTCTCTTAAAGTTTCAATCTTGTAAAAGTTTTAGAGGAGAGACCTCCTCTCTCTAGAATTGTTGTAAAAATTGTTATTTTGGGAGTGGAGAGAAAATCCTCCCTTATTATGTTGTTAGTTGTGATTTTATTTGGTTATTACATTATATCATTTGAGTGAGCTAGAAGAAGTGAAAGTTATTTTATCCAAGGACTAGATTTGTCTATCTTCTTGCACAAATATATATGTTTATAAGTTGTGAAAATTAGTTGTGGATGTATGCAAAGTTGTTAAGATTTATTCTTTGAATTGGTTAGTGAAAATGATACTTTCAGTAAATTTTATAAGAATTAAATTTGTATTTGGAAAAGAATTAAGATATGATTTAGTTGTGCAATAGAATTTCATCTTAAACGTTTTACATTTCTGATATACTGAATTTTGAAGTGAAAGATTTAACAAATAGCTTGTATTTATTCTTAACCATAATTTCTTCTTTATTATGCATTGAAAAGTACATGTGAAAAGAAAAATTACAATGGACAACATTTATATTTACTTTCTATTTTTATACAAGAATTTGTTTATTATATAAATGAAAAAGATATGAATTTGTAAGTGTCTATGACATGTTTGTATATATTTAATTATTTATTTATTTTAATTTGAAAGTATGTTCATATGATATATATATATATATATTGTTAGATAAATGCCATCATGGGGATGGCTCCCTTTGAAATATAAAACCTGTCAAACAAACCAAAATTTATTTATGGGCTAGTACCCTAATGAGTATGCCTGAATATGACTTCTACATATCTAAAGGCTATTAGTGGCTTTAGAGGTTACAACACCGTTCCCTCGGCCCCCAGGGATTTGAGGTGGTTACATGATCTCATGCATAATCAGCATGATGCTGTCTGCGGCCTCTAGCAGCCTTCGTACTTGCCCATCAGTGAATTCACCTTTGTTCTCCTATAGTAGTTTATGGAAAGGCTCCATATTTCAGTTCTCTATTCCTTCTCTGTATACTGCCAGCATGTCCTTGGCTTTCTTTGAGCCGATCGTTCTTGCGTAGGCAGATTTCAACATTTCTTCCACCCGTTTTGTGCTCACATTATCGATCTGTCCCATTACCACAGTATGATTGGCCTGAGCAACCAGACGGGCACCCCAAGACACTCCATAGAAGGATCCTCCCATGATCAGAGAGATGTTGGCAAAGAAAAGTTGATATACCCGTCCGTCATGAACATGGCCTCCGCTCCAAGATCCCCCGCCAATCACTTGAAGGATTGCCGTCCTCGCCGCTTCCTCCTTTAGTTTGAACAAGCATCCTATTTGCTGCTCCTTCCCCTCTTCCAGGTACCTGCACTTTACTTCCATTATCCAGGCCATTTCTTGGAATAGAGGGGAGAACTTCCCTCAATTATAAAGAAACTTCTACTGTGACAGACCCCAACTCGAAAATCTCCTTCCTGCATCTGTTCTATCCCGTGCTTATTGAGAATCTTGACCATATCTACAGTAGCATCCACGGCAAAGGTTCTCCTAGATTTCCTCGACGTCTGGATACTAAACTCTCACCGTCAGATGTAAATATGGTGTTTCATCTTCCACCTGTGAAGGCTTCTTGTCTGACTGTAGTACCATGGCTAGGCCTGTCCATTCTCCTACGTTTGCACCACTACTGTCCTGTGTGCCCCTTGTGACTCCATGGTTCGCCAAGAGGTCCGCGGCCTTGTTGGCCTCTCTAAAGATATGAGAGATGGAGAAATCTAGATCCCTTAGGTCCTCCTTGATTTGTTTTATCCCCTTCTTTAAGAGCTAATTTTCTACATTATTTCTTTGGATTGCATTGATTATTAACTGGGAGTCTCCTTCAATATTTATATTAGCCCATCCTTGTTTCTTGCACTCTGCTACTCCCCTTGCCAGTGCTTCTAACTCTGCTATGTTGTTTGAAGCTATTCCTAGATGGCCAGAAGCTGCCCAAACTAGATCTCCCTTCTCGTTCCTTATTATAACACCATATCATGCAAGCCCTGGATTGCCTTTTGAGGCTCCGTCAAAATTTAACTTGAGTCTGCCACTGGGAGGGGCCAACCATCTAGTTTGACTCCTCTTCTTCTTCCCCCCACCTAGTCCCCTCGAAATCTTTAGGTCTGTCCATTTTTTCATGAGAGTGTCATCCCAACTGGTGAAGTTGCATCCTCCCCTATGAAGGGCTTTGGAATTTAGAATTTCAATCAAACCTGTCTCTACCTTTCTTATCAACCTGTCTATGGAGATTTCTTTTTCCTTGAAAATTCTCTGATATATTTAAATGTAATTAAATTAAGAGCTTATGCAAGAATTATATATATATATATATTTACTTTTAATTAAAAATTTGAAATAGCTTATGCGATGGAGGAAAAAGGATAGTTGGTTTTCATTGAATAAGCAATAGAAATCTAATATGAAATGGTGGGGGGTTTAAACCCCCACCGAGCCTTAATACCAAGAGGGTGTGGGGAGGGGCGGAGCCCCACCCACACCCCACTTCGTGGGGTGTGGGTGGGGCTCCGCCCCTCCCCACACCCCCGCTCACCATAACATTCACGCCCTGCATACAGCCCCCCCACTCCTCCTTCCACCACGAAACCCTCCCTGCGGGCTATTCCCCACTCAGTCCTCCACCGGTGAACTCCCGACCATCGCTCCCCCTCCGCGGCCGTTGAAACCTCCACCTCCACCATGTTTCGGCCGGCACTCCCCTTTGCGGCCTACAAAAAAACCCTCCACCCTGCCATCTCCCTTCTGCCTCTCCACCTCCAAACCGTCCCTCCGCCGACCTGCGAACATTTTCTTCAGCCTCCACTGCATGATCCGCCACCGCCGCTCCACCATTCCTTGCAACACATCAAACACAACAAAAGAAAAATATAGGTTAGGGTTATTTCTTCTCCATTACTATGAGTTGGAGTTTATTAAAATACCCTATTAAAATTATAAGTGGAGTTTCCACTAACCTTACAAAATAAACAAATATATATATATATATATATATATAAATATATATAAATATATATCTATATATAACTATATATATATGTATCTTTATATATATTAATTGTAAATAAATAAGATTGCACTAAAAGGATATTTAATATATATATATATATAAATATATAAATATATATATATATATATATATATATATATATATATATTTATTTATTTATTTACTCTTCCTAAATACATGGGAATACTATGAGTTGGACTTTATAAAATACTCTAATAAAATTATGAGTGGAGTTTCCACAAACATCATTTAAAAGGAAATTATATATATATATATATATATATATATATATATGGACAATATTAATGGGGCAATTGTTATTTACACTAATAATCATTTTTATTAGTTCGTTTGTAAAGAAATTGAGGCTTCGGAATTAGTATTTTCCAAATGAATTACCAAGGTATTGAAATTAAGTTAATGTAATAAATTTAAATAAAAAGATGCAATAAGTAAATAAAGAAATACGTAAATGAGTGAACAAGATACTATTTTAAACAAATTAAAAGAGTAGTAAACAAATAATGTGAGGCAGTATTAAATAAACTGAGAAAACCAATTAAAGGTCAACCACCTACCAAGGAAAATTTTAAACGTTGCAAATTAAACCGACATAAACATAGTGATCGATATCAATATGCACATGTGTGTAGAATAATCCGTTAACAACAGTTACTTGACAACTTAAACATATGCAACCAAGCACGCTTACGCATACGAGGGGGGAATTTCAAGTAGTAAAGGAAAATTTTTGACAGTTTGAATGATGACCACATGTCGCATGTGGACACAACACGCGTGTTTGCGTGTTGTGACCGTATGGGAAATGTGGGCATGACATGCAGGATGATGGAGGGTGGATCTTGCCCACTAAGTCGAGTCCCCATTGACAGAAAGGCCAAGGAGTCGTTAAAGGCTGCAGCTCCTGTGTTGGTGCATGTATCAGGTTTCCATGGATTTGGCATTTCTTGCACCTCTTTACAAAATGATAGGAATCTTTTTCCATAGTTGGCCAGTAGTATCCCATCTGTATGAGTTTCTTAGCTAGGGTAGGACCACTAGAGTGGGTCCCGCATATACCATCGTGCACTTCGCTCAGGGCAGTTTGATATTCCTCACTATCGAGACATCTAAGGAGAGTACCATCGAGACTGCGTTGATATAAGGTATTGGCGATAATAGCATAATGTGATGCTTGTCAGATGAAGGTTCGCTTTTGGTTATTGGAGAGATCAGGTGGTAGGGTATTCTCTTCAAGATAGGAAAATACTTTTCCATAGAGGGGAGAATCAGATCCTACAATGTGGCAAATGATGTGGGATTCAGGAGTGTCGTATGCAGGATGGGACACTGGCTCTACCAAGAACTCATAACATGATTGGTTGTCAGGGATGTTAAAGAGAGATGCAATTGTTGCCATGGCGTCTGCTACTTTGTTTTCTATCCTTGGTATCTGCTCAAAAGAGATCTCAACAAAGTAATCTTTGAAGTCATCTACCATTCATTTGTATGGTATTAACTTCTCATTCTTTGTTTGGTAGTTGTCGTGCACTTGGTTGATAACCAACTGTGAGTCACCATACACTTGAAGTTCTTTGATGTTCCATTCAACTGCCATCTTGATACCAATGACCAAAGCTTCATACTCCACCACATTGTTAGTGCAAGGGAATAATAGTCTGTATGATTTTGGAATGGTGTCGCCATTAGGTGTGATCAACAAGATACTTGCCCCAGACCCATGCTGAGTATAGGAGCCATCGAAGTAGAGTTTCTAGGTTGTTGTTGTTATGTGAAAGATGGACTCGTCTAGAAATTTGAAGCTCAAAGGGTTATCGTCTATTAAAGGTGCATCTTCCAGCTCATCTACAAGTACTTGACCCTTTATTGCACGCATGTCTACATACTCAATGTCAAACTCGCTGAGAAGCATGACCCATTTGGACAATCTACCTGTAAGGGCAGTTTTGTTGAGCAAATACTTTAGTGGATCAATTTTTTCTACTAGCTTGATGGAATGTGATAGCATGTAATGTCTCCATTTTTGTGAAGCGAAGACCACAGTGAGGCATGCTCTTTTAATTGGCATGTATTGTAGCTCATAGCCAACCAGTTTTCTGCTAATGTAATAGATTGCTTGTTCTTTCCCTTCATGATTTTGCTGTGCAAGGAGAGCTCCCAGAGCTATTGGTGTGGTGGAAATATAAAGTAGTAGAGGCTTACCCTAGATTGGTGGCATCAATACAGGTGGTGGTTTACTCTTTTAACTGTTGAAATGCTTGTTTACATGAATAAGTCCATTTGAAAGGAATGTTCTTATGTAGGAGGTGCATGAATGGGTGGCACTTGTCTACCAATTGAGAAATGAACCTTCTGATAGATTACAGTTTTTCCTGTAGAGATCTTAGTTGACTAAGATTTTTGGGAGGTGGCATTTCCATGATATCCTTCACCTTAGCTGGGTCTATTTTGATTCCATTTGCAGACACGATGTATCCTAGAAGCTTGCCAGATGTGACTCTAAATACGCACTTCTTTGGGTTGAGGTGCACATTGAACTGCTCCAGTCTTGTGAAGATTTTGTCTAATACTGCCAGGTGTCCTTCTCTTGTGAGTGATTTTGTTAAGATGTCATCGACATAATCTTCCATTATGGTGTGCATCATGTCATGGAAGATTGTGGTCATAGCTCTCTGATATGTTGTGCCTACATTTTTCAATCCAAATGGCATGACACACCAACAGTAGGTGCCCCATGGACATGTGAATGTGGTCTTGTGTTGGTCCTCAGGTGCAATTTTGATCTGGTTGTATCCCAAGAAACCATCCATTAGTGACAGCATAGTGTGCCATGTCATGAGATCTACAATAATGTCGATGTTTGGCAAAGGGAAATCATCTTTTAGACAAGCTTTATTCAGGTCCCTGAAGTCATTACATAATCAAATTCTTCCATCTGGTTTGGTAACTGGTACTATATTTGAAATCCAGTCAGGATAGTCTATTGGTTTGATGAACCCAACATCTAGCAGCTTCTTCAGTTCTTCCTTTACCATGAGGGTGACATGCGGGTGCATTTTCCTGAGTTTCTGCTTAACTGGCTTAGCTCCCAGAGCTAAGGACAAGTGATGCATTATGAGATTTGGATCTAGCCTTGGCATATCCGCATATGACCAAGCAAAGTTGATTTGTTTCCTTTTGAAGATTTCAGTGAACTCTAGCTTTTCTTGTACAGTTAGAGATTGTGCCATATGGATAATCCTTGGATTATCACTTGTACTGACGTTGATCTGTTCTACTAGTTCTATCAAGATTGAGGATCTCTCCTGATGTGTTAGATTGGGAAGAGGGTCAAGCCTTTCATCCTTTGGCACCCCAGAGGGGTTTTCACTGTTGGATACATCTTTCATATTTTTACTATTTTCACGATCTAATACTGCCGCAGAAAAGTTTTCACCATTAGATCTTTCTTTCATTTTTACATTTTTGAGACTGAAAGGCTTGGCACTCTCTCCAAAATAAGCCCTGTCATTGAGTTCTATGGCATAGCCAGCACTCTGATCCCCTACGGGTATATGGTCTCTTAACTCTAGAAAGTCTATGATGGCTTCCTCATTTTTGAAGGTATCAAGCTTAGGGGTAGTCTCTTGTAGGTCCCAATATATGAGTTCTGGATGCACTAGGGGTAGAGGATCATTGGGTTGGTCTGGTTCAAGGACATTGATGGTCAAGATGGAGGAGTTAAGGCGGTCATTATAAGCATTGACAATGCCTGCGATGGTACTCTCCACTAGTTGATCTATCAATTGCGGTATCATTCTTTCCTCGTGAATCTCACTATCGTTATTATGTGGTTTGAACTCTAGAGGTCTAGCCCTTGGACTTTGTCCCTCATTAGTTGCATGGGTAGGGTCATACTCATGGACCACATCTATGTCTATTTCATCACAAGATAGTTCAAAGAGGCTATCCCATTCATATTCATTGGAGTCAGTCTCACTCCATCCTTGTAGCTGGTGAATTTGATCTACTAGAGTAGTAGCAGATGTTTGTGGTTGTTTACCTTTATGCTTATCTGTTCCTTTGGTCTTTGCCTTGCCGGTGTAACCTAGCCTTGTAGTGTCTCGGGCTATTAATGTATGAGGTTGGATAGGTTTAGTGATACCTTCCTTTCTCAATCCGATGGGACCATGACCTTCATACCCCATTCTTTGTAATATTGAGAATCCTTAATTGTACTGTTCAGTTTGCACCGTGGAGTGATGGTTTTGTTGCTTGGGTAGACTGTCTTCATCTTTATATAACCTTTGTAGGATGTCTTTTTCATTGATCTCATCTTCAAGGCTTCCCCATTTGACAAACAAACCTTTAGTAGTTGTCAGTGCCTTGGGTTTTCTCATGGAAGGCTTTCCATAGGATCTGGGGAAGATAGGGAGCTGTGATAAGCAAAAGGATTGTGCAATTGTGTATTCACTGAGATCTTTGTCTTTGACCTTGAGGTTCAATTAGGGTGCCTTCGATGTGGAAGGGAGTGAATTTGGGTCAACATGGGATGAAGATGAAGTAGAGGCTCGGTTATGGGGAATCACAACTTTAGGTTTAGATTGTATGGAGTTGCATTATTGAAATGGATTGGGATCACCTTGGATGGTGATTTCTTGTCCTTCATAGGGGAACTTGATACACTGGTGGTAAGTTGAAGGTACGACTTTCATAGCATGTATTCAAGGTCTCCCAAGGAGTATGTTATAGGCAAGCTCCATATCAAGGACTTGGCACACTACATCCTTTACTATAGGTCCCACTCTGATAGGTAAAACAACAACTCCCTTTGAAGTTCTTTCCTCTTCATCATAAGCTTTGATGGTGATTTTCTTTTTAGGATCTATAGCGTTCTCTGAAAACCCCAATACAAGGATTAGATTTAAGGTGCAAATAATTAAACTGGCTCCTCCATCAATTAGAACCCTCTTTATTTTGTGCTTGTGGATGAAGGCTTCTATATGGAGAGATGCATTATGAGGTTGAGTGATTGACATATCATCCTTTTCAGTGAATGATAGGGAATGAGGAGTGGTAATATGACCTACCATGGTCTGAAATTGCTCTTCGATGAGGTTTGTTGGAACGGTGGCTTCTGAAAGAGCTTGGTCAAGAATGGCTCTGTGAGACAGAGACAAACGCAGAAGTTCCATGATGGAGATGTGTGCGGGAGTCTTGTGGAGTTGGTCCAGGATGTTGTACTAGTTGGACAGAGAGGATGGCTTGGGCAGGACTCCTTTAAGAGTAACATTTCCACTGAGAGTGGTCACATTACAATCCAAGGTTTTATTTATAGTGACTACATTGATATGTGAATCACTCTCTGATGTGTGGTTAACAACATAGTCGAATGATATGTTTGTATAATTGGCATTGTTAGCTCCACTATTGTTTTGATTTGATGGCTTTCCCTGCCCATGGTTGGGGAGCGGATCCTTGAATGCTAAGTGATCATCATTAGAGGCATGTCCATCAAGTGATACTTTTTTCCAGTCCAAAAAGTCTTGAATGGTGTGTTTGAGCACTGTACATTCATTGGATTTGTGTCCCTTGTTTTGGTGATATTCACAGAAGTCATTGTCATTCCACCAAGAAGGTTTGACTTGTGGTTCATAATCCTGCACCACTAGAAGTGTTATGAGTTTATTCGATAATCGCTTCCGTAGGTTGCTTTCCAATGATTCTTGATGCAGAGGCATCCACACTATAACCTTGACATACAGCATGGATGTCCGCAACCCTTCATCATCATCATATTTCCTTTAACACTGTCAGCATCATCATATTTACCCTGCCGACCGATATCCTCCTGCAGACAAGCTTTCGCCCTTTTGCATGTCAGCAGCATCATCATATTCGACTATCGGCAGCATCATCACATTCGACAAGTGCAAACATCCTCCTGACGTTCACTGTTCACCTTACCGACAACCTCTCTCTTCAGCATCATGATGTTCAACATCATGTTCATCAGCAGGATATAAAATATCCTGTTCCTCCCATATATCCTGATGACCACAACCTCATGCACCCTTCCTTCGATGCCTACGTCACCCCAATATCCTGATGATGATTATCCTGATGACGATGACGTCACATGCAGCTCCCTCAATATCCTGCTGCCCCGATATCCTGATGACGATTATCCTGATGACGATGACGTCACATGCAGTTCCTTCAATATCCTGCTGTTGGCCAAACTTAACATTATCAGCCCGCGATGGTTTTATCAACCCAATCTTCTACCTTATGCCGATACGCTCCTCCTCGGCAACACCTGATGATGATCACCCCGATGCACATTCACCTTATGCAATCTACTGCATCATGCTCACCTCCCTTTACTCGGATGACGCCCAAAGTAACTGCAGGATATACACAGAAATATCCTGATGATGCCGTTGTGACGAATTTCTAACCTTAGCGAATTTCAATCCGCCGAACCTCCTGGGATGACCCGATCCACTTCCAGGGTGATCTTCCAGACTCTAACAACCAGCATGACCTAGCACATACCCATGCTAGGGTTCTCAACACCTCTCGACTGCGATCCTGCACACCTGCATGCAAACAGAAAGCAAACTAAAGCCTAACCTACTGTACATAGCCATTCCACCGATTCGACGAATCAACCGGTGGAATGGATCAGCGAATCCATGTACCCACCAAAACAGCAACTCGATCACACAATGGAATTCAACAGAGGATGAACACAAATAGGATCTTTATTGATTTCAAAAGATGCAATACAATATACTGTCTCACTCTCCTCTCCTCTACAATGCAATGTCTGGTCTCTGATCTAAAACCAACCGATCCTCATACATAAATAGGATCTCCTGCGAGTACTACCGACCCGACTCCAAGCGGCTGGGAAATCTCTCGAGGCGGCTGGGAGATCCAACCGGACCTACAGCATAACAGCTGTCATAACAAACTATCTAAAAATAGTAAAGTATGGTCAACATGACCTTATTACATGCATTGGTCTTATACGACCTTCTTGAAAACATTAACAAGACCTAAAACAAACTAACTGCCTCATGGAGGCCAGCTGTCAGGTAGGTGCTCCTACACCATACTCCCCAACAGAAAAGAACTCATGTCCCATGAGTTTGGTTGTGGAAGTCCTCCACCTTTACACTTTGCCTTTGTAGTGTCTTGACCTGTTCCAGCTTTATCTTCTGCTGTCTCTTGGCTGCTCCAAGACTTCTGAACTGTAACTTGCTTTCTTGCAAGTAAATCCTCATGCCTGTCAATGTAGGCCCTTCTCTCACATACCTTGTGTTTGTCAGGTTGTCTGACCAGAACCTCTGTCTGAACTGCCTCTTGAACTTCTGTAATGTTCAACTCTGTCTTTCCTTCAACCTTTATAGGACAAACAATAGTCCCAACTATGACAACATCCTTGTCATTCCTCTCAACTGGTTGCTGTTTGCAAACCTGTTTCTGAACCTGTTGCTGACCTCTGTCAGTCAAAACTGAAACTTTCTTCAACCTGTTGTCCTTAACAACTCCTTTCCCTGCAGTGTCCTCAACTGCCTTTATGCCTGCTCCTATAGGCTTCTGCATAAACTCCTTCTTTCCCACTAAAATGATTTGGGCTGCCCTCTGTGCTGCAGCATTTGCCTGCAATGGCATCAACATAATAGTCTTCCCATCTTTCTTGATGGTGTAGGTATTAGCATACCCATCATACAGTACCCTCCTATCAAATTGCCATGGTCTACCCAATAGTAGGTGATAACATTCCATGGGCAAAATGTCACACAAAACTCTATCATGATATGCTCCAATTTGAAAATCAACATATGCCTGTTCATATACCCAAAGTGATCGACTATCACTCACCCAAGATGCCTTGTAAGGGTGTTGATGTGGAATCCTTTCCAAATGCAGTTTATCCACCATTTCCTGAGATACCATGTTGTCTGTTGAACCAGTATCAATGACAACCTTACATACTTTACCTTTGCTCTTGCATGTGGTCTTGAAAAGAGCTCTTCTTTGCATCATATCCTTTGATGTCTGCAAACTAATTCTCCTGAGCATCAATGCTTCTCCCTCCTCAGGATATCCATAACCATTAGGAACTCTATCTTCATAAGTGTTTGAACTTTGCACACTTTGCTCTACTTTCTCTTCTTACACAAGTTGTACTCTCTTGTCATTCGTTCTATCATCTCTGGATGATGAACCTTTGTTTTCTGGACATTTGAAAAATGGATGACCAAACTCACCACAGGTGTAACACTTTCCTGAAAATGTAGTAGAACCCCTACCACTTCCAAATCTACCTCTATTACCTTTCCATCCACCTCTGAAATCAGACTGTCCCTGTCCTTTACCAGTGTCTTCTTGACCCTCATTGGTTTGCCTTGTTGTAGGGGCTGCTCCTCTTCCCCTCATATTGCTTCCACTTCCTCTCATGGACTTATCTTGTCTCCTATTCATCTTTTCTTCAATCCTGATTGCCATTTGGTAACAATCCTCCACATTCTTAGGGTTAGCTAAAACTAACTCATCCCGTATGTTCAATCTCAAACCAGCCAAGTACCTAGCCACCTTTTCTACCTCATTCTCATGATGACCAGATCTCATACTCAACTTATAAAACTCCTCAGTATATGCCTTCACATCCATTTCCTTCTACCTTAAAAATTGCAGCTTCTTAAACATCTGAATCTCATAATCCCTAGGCAAGAATTTACCTTTTATCCTTGCTACCATCTTATCCCATGAAGTGATCTTTGACTTCCCTTGTTTCCTTCTCTCGGATTGTACATAATCCCACCATACCAAAGCATGACCTCCTAACTTGGTCTTTGCAATCTTTACTTTCTGATCCTCAGCAACATCTTCACATTCAAAGTGATTATCAAGTGCAGCAATCCAATCCAGTAACTCATCTTCATTCAAACTTCCATTATACTTGGAAACATCAACCTTTACCTTAGGTTTATCACTCTGCACTGCCTTTAACAGTTTTGTGAATTTCTGGTCTTCAGCATCCAGATCTTCAGCTACCTCTTCATACTCTTCAACAGTATCTTCATCTTCTTCAGACTCACTGTCTTCCACTTCCCTCTTTTTGTTCTTTTCCAGGGCTACAAGCCTGGCTTGAAGTGCTTCAGCAAGCTCCTTCATCTTCCTCATCTCTCTGGCATGTTTTTCCTTCATCTCCTGCAATTCCCTTGCAGTACTACTACCTTTCGGAGGCATTTTGTCAACCTCTCACTCCTCTACCTCTGTCCTTTTAGTGACAGAATCAACTCTACTTCTGCCCTTTCGGTGACAGAATCAACACACAACAGCCTAGACCTTTTGCTGAGCTCTGATACCACTATGATGCAGAGGCATCCACACTATAACCTTGACATACAGCATGGATGTCCGCAACCATTCATCATCATCATATTTCCTTTAACACTGTCAGCATCATCATATTTACCCTGCCGACCGATATCCTCCTGCAGACAAGCTTTCGCCCTTTCGCATGTCAGCAGCATCATCATATTCGACTATCGGTAGCATCATCACATTCGACAAGCGCAAACATCCTCCTGACGTTCACTGTTCACCTTACCGACAACCTCTCTCTTCAGCATCATGATGTTCAACATCATGTTCATCAGCAGGATATAAAATATCCTGTTCCTCCCATATATCCTGATGACCACAACCTCATGCACCCTTCCTTCGATGCCTACGTCACCCCAATATCCTGATGATGATTATCCTGATGACAATGACGTCACATGCAGCTCCCTCAATATCTTGCTGCCCTGATATCCTAATGACGATTATCCTGATGACGATGACGTCACATGCAGTTCCTTCAATATCCTGCTTCGGCCAAACTTAACATTATCGGCCCGCGATGGTTTTATCAACCCGATCTTCTACCTTATGCTGATACGCTCCTCCTCGGCAACACCTGATGATGATCACCCCGACGCACATTCACCTTATGCAATCTACTGCATCATGCTCACCTCCCTTTACTCGGATGACGCCTGAAGTAACTGCAGGATATACACAGAAATACCCTGATGATGCCGTTGTGACAAATTTCTAACCTTAGCAAATTTCGATCCGCCGAACCTCCTGGGATGACCCGATCCACTTCCAGGGTGATCTTCTAGACTCTAACAACCAGCACGACCTAGCACATACCCATGCTAGGGTTCTCAACACCTCTCGACTGCGATCCTGCACACCTGTATGCAAACAGAAAGCAAACTAAAGCCTAACCTACTGTACATAGCCATTCCACCGATTCGACGAATCAACCGGTGGAATGGATCAGCGAATCCATGTACCCACCAAAACAGCAACTCGATCACACAATGGAATGCAACAGAGGATGAACACAAACAGGATCTTTATTGATTTCAAAAGATGCAATACAATATACTGTCTCACTCTCCTCTCCTCTACAATGCAATGTCTGGTCTCTGATCTAAAACCAACCGATCCTCATACATAAATAGGATCTCCTGCGAGTACTACCGACCCGACTCCAAGCGGCTGGGAAATCTCTCGAGGCGGCTGGGAGATCCAACCGGACCTACAGCATAACAGCTGTCATAACAAACTATCTAAAAATAGTAAAGTATGGTCAACATGACCTTATTACATGCATTGGTCTTATACGACCTTCTTGAAAACATTAACAAGACCTAAAACAAACTAACTGCCTCATGGAGGCCAGCTATCAGGTAGGTGCTCCTGCACCAATTCTCCTAGAGGTGTGAATTTTCTCCTAGGTTGATAGTTTGTAAACCGTGATTCGTTGTTTTGTGGGCTTGACAAGTTAAAAATTGGTTATTTTGGCGCCATATTTTTGGCATCAACCACCCCATCATTCATGACATTCTTATTCTCAATCCAAAATCATGGTTTATCTGTGTTGACATTTACGCTAGGAGTGTCCTTATATAGCTTGATTTGACCTTTTGCTATCAAGACCTTTTCGATGAGTAAACCCATCTCAATGACCTTACTAAAAGAAGCAGGGCATTGTATTTGAATTTGGTAGCTAAGGTCCACATGTAAGTTGTGGATAAACATTTCCAACATTTGCTTTTCTAGTATTTGATGTGGACATTTTCTTGCCAATTGTCTCCATCTTTGTAAGAAAGAGGCGAAAGACTCTTCTCCCTTTTGTTTAGTGTTACAAAGATCTAAAAGTGAGATGTCATGCTCAATGTTGTAGGAGAAGTGTATGACAAACTTATCCACAAGCTTCTTTGAAGGTTCAAATGCCGGGAGGTAGTCGTGAGAACCACTCCATAGCTTGTCCTCCCAAGCTCCTTGGGAATAGTCGCATGAGATATAGGTGTCATTGTGGGTGACTTCAAGGCATGCTGCACTAAACTCTCTGATGTGATCCCATGGATCACCCTTTCTACGATATTTGTCAAATTTTGATAGGACGAAGAAAATGAAGGCCTCTTTCACATAGAATGGAAGATGTAAGTGATAGTCGGTGTTGATGATCCTGTCATCTTTGAACTCCCACACAGTTACATAGGATATGCCATGGACTTAAGACTGGAGCCCAATGGGAGGACGAGTATAAGCTTTCTCCCTCCTGACGAATAAAGGGAGCCACAAACTCGTCTTGAACTATTCCAATTCTTACAAAGAATCCAAGAGAGACCTGAAATAAAAATCTACATGCAAGAACAATTCAATCTGTTGATAGAATTACTCAAATGCGAAGGAGTCCTATATTGGACCCCCTCCCATCAACATGCCTTTCAAGATTTACTACATCTCACAATGCCAAGGGAAACCATTGAGTTGGCACCAATGGATTCAAGTGATGAACCCTATAGGATAGGAGAATTAGTCTTGAGAAGAGGTAGCACTAAAAACAAGAAAAAGAGATGAAAAAGAGTCTTTTCGGAAGACTGGAAAGGCCCCTACATGGTTAAATCAAATATTGGAAACAGTGCTTATCTCTTGTGCACAATGGCGGGAGAGGAATTTGGTGAAGCGTTCAATGTCGTTCACCTCAGGAAGTACTATGTCTAAAAGACCAAAAAAAAAAATCATAAAAACATGAAAAACACATAAAAAAACAATTTTCTTGCATTTTAGTTTCATTCTGTTCATCTTGCATTACTATCAGTGATTTGCTCTTATGCTATTTTCCTTGCAGTAAGGTGCCTTGGGTTGCCTGGATATACGTCATCCTTCCAGGACCTGGAGATCCCTCATTTTCCACAATTGCCGTTATCCCCCTTCATTCCCAGTGATTCTAATCAAAGCCTAGCTCTTAGCTTTACACTAATTCCAGTCTTAATGAGTCAAGATTTTAGGTCTAAAAGGAGTCAGTATTCAAACCTACAGTGTTCAAAGGAATCTTGCAAGTAGACCTTCTCATTTCTTCTCTAGTAGTAGAGAAGTCTGACCGGATTACAAAAACTTTAGGTGGCTCTCAACCCCTTATCTTTCTTGGCCAAAAACTTTAAGAAGATTAAAACTATAAGATATGAGTGAATTAAAAAATGAGTGATCAAAATAAGAGTGTTAAAAAGTGACAATTGAGAGATCAAAGTCTTGCATATCAAAGTTCCTGAAAGCAAATTCATTTATTGAAAAATCAAAATCCAAAAAAATGAGAAAAGCCAAGTGATGAAAATACAAAAAAAAAAGAAAAAAAAAAGAGAGATACAAAAAAAATGTGATAGAGAGAAGATTGTTGAATATTCGTACTCTCGGGTGGAGATCAGTCTAAGCTCGAAGCCTCAAGAGTGACATTCTAATAGAGAAAGAAAGGTACAAAGCACACACACACACTAGCTGAGCTAAATTGACAAGTCTAGTAATCTCTAGGATCATCTTCTATCTAGGGAACCTTGTTCTTTCCTGAATATCCTTTATCCCGGGTCTATCTTTCTTGCCATCTATGATCTAAGTCTAGAAAACATCAATAAAATTTGTTACTTGTCTAAGTTGAAATCTAGTTAGATAGTCTTATCTAAATAAGGATCAGTGTTTAGCCTTTAGCAAAGCCTAGAAATCAGAAACACTCCATAATTCATTTCACTCCCCACTTGAGTTTTCCCTAAATCCTATCTCACAACCTTGAATAGATCTCCTATATCAGGATACCCTGCAGTCCCCTAAATCAAAAATCAAATTTAAGAGCAGTCATTTTGTTTGTTCCACATTGCATTCATCCAAAAAATCATCAAATGTCTCAAAGCAATAAAGTTCAATGTTGCATCTTGTAACATTTAGTAGAAGTTCACGTTTCCTACCATCATCCATCATCTGGTCATCTCTGTTTCAGCAAACCACCTAACGCTAACCTATTGTGGCTTGATACTCTATCACCATTGTCGCCTTACAACCTAAGGTGTTATCTAGTATCCTATCCATAGTGTCAACCTGTCATAGCATCCATCGTCAGTATCCTATCTCCTTGAACTACGTTGCCTCTGTATCTTCACGTGAGTAAGGCCATCATCATCGATGTGCCCCCGAGGCTCCTTTCCCATCCATTCCATCAATTGTCGTCTATGCTTCTATCCATCTGATTCTGTACTGTTTCCCATTGCCTAGGTCATAGGTCCACCAAGTTCACCCTAAACTATGTTGCCTTTGCGTTGTCACGTAGGCAAGGCCATTTAGCAATGCACCCCTGAGGCACTAGGTCAGTCCCTTAGGGTCCATTTCTTCATGTTTGTTTGTCAGTTCATCCATATCTTTAGTAATGTGACAACTTTTGTCTAACGACATGATCAACAAAAGATCATCGAAGACTTCAGAGGTCTAAACATGAAAAGGGGCAATCCTTGTCTGTTGAAATGCAAGAAATAGTCAGGTCATCTAGATTCAATTTTGACTAGATGCTTATATTAACTTGCTATATCAAAATCCCTGTACGTAATACTTAGGTCATCTTGGTTTTAATTATACCTAGATGCTTGTATTTTCTTACAACATTTAAAAACTCAAAATACTAAAAATCAGCCAATGATGAAACAAGCACTTCAAAATACTTGCAATATCAAGGTGACAATTATTTACATCCATAATATATCCATAAATACATCCATTTACATTTCATATACCATCCATCAATAAAGATTCTGTTCATAGTGTCCGTGGTTACAAATAAAAGGTGGTTATAAATAAAAGGCTTGTGATTCCTTCATTCACATTTCTTCTATTAGTCTGCTTTCTATCTATCATCGTGTCTTTCATCTTTGTCCAATAAATCCAAGCAATAATCCAAATGCAAGTCCATCCTTAATCCATACCAATTGAGTCAAGTCAATCTTGTCAAATTATCCAATCACAATCAGTGGTCTTGATCCTAATCTTGTTGTAAACCAACTCAATCAATCATAATTATTAGTGGGATATATCTTTCCCACGCCTATCGTGTTGATCTAGGGATATATCGTTCCCCGCAATGACAACACTATCATCAATCATTATCGATTAATCATTGGTTTACAACTAGATAGGGGCAATACCTCATTTGTTCTTGTATCATTTGTGCATACTTGCTTACTTGCTTGTGTGTGTTATCATTTTATCTTGCATCCCGTATCATTCAACTCTTTCTTCATCCCATTTTTTCCGCGTCAACCCATTTCTTCACCCTAACCTAAGTATTCAACCTCCTTCATCGTGAGATTGTCCGTCTCATGTCCTTCTGCCTTTTCTTCCTGTCTAATCTCCCGAGGGGCCATCCTATTGTTGTAACCTGTACCAGGGGTAAACTGGGGCACGTATCATTATCAAAAAATCTTATTCTTTGAAAAAACATGATAAAACACATTGCATCAAAGAGGGGCAATATGTATACACCTAAAAATGACATGACTCTGTCTAAATAAATATTTCTAATATTTATTTTAGTTTAATTCCTCTATCAATAAATAAATAAATCAATTTATTTATCTGATTCACATTCTTCCACAAAATTAAATAAAATCATTTATTTAATTAAATCCTTCATATTCCTCCAAATTAAATAAAATCATTTATTTAATTAAAATCCTCCAAGTTCTTCTAAATTAAATAATACCAAATTATTTAATTAATTCTTCCAAAATTCCTCTAAATTAAATAATGTCAAATTATTTAATTATCTCTTCTAAATTCTAAAGTCATTCTAAATTAAATAACGTTCAATTATTTAATTGGTTCTTCTGAACTTAACATCCTCTATATTTAAATAAATCAAAACATTTATTTAGATTATCTATTTCATCTTAAAAATGGATTAACACCAAAATTAATCCATGCAAATCCATGTGCACACTTAATTAAATACTTTAATATTTAATTATTTATTCCCTCTCGCACATGTCCTATTTATCCTCCACTTCAAATTAGTTAACTGTTGTCACATAGAATTGCACCTTTCTTAGAAAGAGTCCAAGCATTCTAATGACACAATGGGAATGATCTCGAAGTGTGGGACCTTGTGAACTGAGATAGACCTCTAGAGAAGGCTGGTTCCTCATTCTAAGCCTAATGTTTAGAGAAAACTATCTAAACCTAGTGCTAATGCTTGTAGGGGAAAAGGGTTAGAAGGAAACTGAAATGAAAGGGTGATACACCAGATTTAGTGAGTGATAGTGATTCTAGAAGAGAGACACAACAATGATCCCAATCATGAAGGGAGTTCACATAGACTTATAGGGTTGATTGAGGCTTTGATATGAAGATCTAACCTATAGAGGACCCGCTTTACTCACAGAATAGATTATAACTTCAAGTAAAACATAGAAATCAGGACATAAGAGGCAAGAAATCATGCATATATTGATCATGAAGGTAAAAAACTATTACAATACAAAATAACTAGTAGTAGGAAAAGACAAAGTATAGCTAATCACATTCATTGGTGGATAAATAGGAAGACAACAGAGGCCAGATTCAGGCACAGTGAGTCACATTGCCTTACCCTATAATTACATTGAGAGGTTTGACTACAAGAAATTTGGCAGCATAACAACCCAAAATTTTACCATCCCCCTGAATAATGAGGTTACAATGCATTTTATAGATCAAATCTTGTGTAGAAGGTGTTGAAGTCGCTCCGCAGGATCCGAGGTCATCAATGCATGAACAGGGGCATAAAGACAGGGGCATAGTGAAATGACATGAACCATGTTGCTGGTAGGTCTGCAACCTGAGAAACGGTTGCCCACATGCAAAGGAGGACAAAATATGAAGGAAGGAGCACAAAAGTCATCGCATACCATAGGGATGTCTTCTAGCGAGCCAAAGGAATCCATACGCATTGAAGAATAGAGCCATCTACCATGAATACATCTACAAAGCTCACCAACTGGAATAAATGCAACATATCAACCTTTGCAACACGCCAAGGGGTTGCTGAGACGTCTTGTCAGCCGAGCATGCATATACAGATCATATCTTGAAAGTGAGGATAATCCCCTCAAAAGCATGCCAGATGAAAGAGGAGGCTAAAATAAGCACTTTTGTCTTTTGGAGCATGCAGAAATTCCTCCGGATGCAGAAGATATTCATGGTCAAAGTTGCAGTCAACTGTACCCTGCACTTGTATATCATTTTTCATATCAATTGTATCTGATCATGCATATGCAATTGTATATGCACTTTACACTACTAGGTTCACTTTATGCATTTATGCAATTTTCTTTCCTTTTGCTTTTTGCATATTCAAATTTTTGTATATGCGATTGTATGTGCCTTTGTATCTTCTTTTGTATATGCAAACGTATATACAATACAATTGCCAACATGCAAAAGCGAACCCTAACTTTTGTATCACCTTGAATTGGACTTGAATGTCCTTGACACGTGTCATCATTCCATTTGATCTCCATCTGTGGCTCCATCGTTGCAAAATAGACCACTAAGTTACTGGGACCCACCACTGCACAATTTTTGCTCTTCATTTTGCATATATTAGGTTATCGGGGAGACTATGAGTTGAGTCTCTGATATGCAATGTCTCACCGAAAACCCCTTGCATCCTCCTTTTGAATCGGCCTTTGAATATGTGATACAATCGCATGTGCATACAAAATCAGATCTCAACATTTTATGAAGCAAATTGGAACTGGGTTTGGGTCTGGTACTGCATCCTACTCCTTTGTATATCACTTTGTATCTGATCATGTATATGTGATATACAACTATGGACCCCATCTTGAAGTTTGCCAGAATTAATTCTCCAGTCGTGTCTGGATTGTATCTTCGCCTTTTTGCATATTGCACATACATGCAATCATACATACAAAAGATGCTTGACTTTTCTACCTTTCGGCATGTACAAATGCACTTTGTACCTTTTGATTCTGCATCGGCATGCATGACTGCAGCTTCAATTTTGTATATCTCATTGTATTTGACTTTGTAAATGCCTTTGTATATCGCACACATGTAATTCGATATACAACATATAAGGGCGGAACTGGATCACTATCAAATATAGCACAAACGAATGGTCAGGGCCAAAATTGCATCTACCTCCTTTGCATCATCTTTTGTATATTGCATATACAATGCAACATAAAAACAAAATCGCATACATATGCCTTTGCATCTAAAACCAACTATATTTTCTCTCGGGTCCACCCTTGTACATTCACTTTTGTATCCCGCCTTATATATTGCATATACATCAGACTGTCGAGGAGACTCCAAGACTTGTCATATCGATAGGCCAAAGTCTCACTGATGAACCTTTGTATATTCTTTTGTATATCACCTTGCATCTGACTTTGCATCTGCATCGGTCTATCGGCGGGACCACAAACCAAGTCCCGCCGATGCACAAAAGTGTCGTCGATATGTCTTTTGTATCCTCCCTTTGTATTTGACCTTGCATATGAATTTGCATCTTCCCTTTGCATATACAATTGTATATGCGATACAACAGATATACATACAATGATACATACAAAGATGCATACAAAAATGACTAAGTATAAAACTCAGAATTATCTGCAATGGAAGGCATTTGAAGCCTAAGGATTTCTGGGGTTTTCTGGGTTTTCTGCAAGGATATTCCAGGAAAGATTTTGGGATTTTTTGCAAGGCATAACATGGAGAAATGTAGGATTTAAGGCTTTCCTCCTTCTATTTAGGCTTTCTCTAATAGAAGGAGGGAAACAAAATATTTTGGGGTCAAACAAAATATGACAACATTTTGGTGACCTCTCAGGGATGTTTGCCTGCTAAACATTAGATCAGTGGCCTTATGCATCCATTGCGCATGGAGTCAAGAAAGAGGGGCATGAAAAAGATCAACACAACTAAAACCTGCCGCCAGAACACACAAAAAAAGGGGGAGAGGCCTACATTCTCCTAATGAATATGCAGCCTGTGCAGAAGAACTTAGGAAGGGAAACCTAAAGTAGAAATGAAACCTACTCTAATCCTAAACTAACCAGTCAGAGGTGACCTTAAACAAAGCCATTAACTGGTTCTTGAAAGTAATTGCCCTTCCTTAACAATTTACAATGTTTCTCATGCATGTGGGCAGTTAAAAAGAGGTGAGGGAGGGATGGGCATATGACAAATTGATAAAACACCCCCCACAAAATGGAGATAAACTCACCTATCCACTTGGACTGATTGTTGTTGCTACTAAGAGATGGATAAATGGGTTGATCCCACTCATTTTGAAGCTCAACTTCATGCTTAGAGGTAAGCATGACAAGTGGTGACTCCTCTTGATGTGTCTCTAGCTGGACTAGATGCCCGATTGGGCATCCCCTTGAAGTGACATGCAAATCATCATGGTTGATCTCATGCCTCTGTTCTGATTCTTTCTCTTCTTGCTAGTCTAAATACTCTGGCTCTTGTATCTCAATTAGAGATATGGTTGTCTCCACGTCATGAATAAGATGCTCATGATTTTCTAACTTAGGCTTAGAAAATGAGCCATGCACATGCTTAAAAGAGAAGACTTCCCCACCAAGAAGTTGATATCCCTACTGGATAATAAAGAACAAATATTCAATTTGCTCTTGCCCATGTTTAGTCTCCTCATTATTTTCAATAAAGCATGGAAGCTTCTCAAGCATATCAGCATCATCAGCCTCTACATTTTTTAGTATAGAGCAACATGCTTGCCCTTCTTTATGGTTTGGAACCACACTGTCCTGTTTGGCCTCAACATGCAACAATCTGCCATCATTTTCATAGTCCCCATGTTGCATATCCACGACCAGCTGCCCGTCCTCTTCATCTTCAACATAATCAGGTAGCTCATGAAGTAGGGTAGCATCATCCACTTCTAAAGTGACCTTAACAACTTTTTCCCCTATGCCTCCATTCTTTGACTGTAGCTCCATTGGATTGTGTTTAATTTGCCTCTGCAGCTGAAGGTTTTCCCCATGCACTCTTTGCATTTCAACCTTGTTTACTTGATCGGATGCATGAGAAAAAGGCTTCAAAAGAACTAAAGTCTAGAGGACTCAATCCTTTATTTGGGTTAACAGTACTCACAGGTGCAATAGGTTCAAACAATTTCACCACTGTGAGTGTAGGAACAAACTGTTCCTCATTAATTTTATTTTCTTCCACCTCCTCCTTTGGCTCATCTTTCCAATTAGCTTGACAGGCAATAGGTCCACCCTTGACTATTGAAAAAGTATAAGGGGAAGAGGCCTGGAAATCTTCATGAATTTCTTGGAGGGGAGAGGGTTCTGGATAAATTTATTCTTGGGAAATGATAATTTGAGCTTGCACAGGAACAGGGGCTTGTGGAGAGAGAAAGGCTTTGAAGCCTGGAAATTTGTGAGGTTGAGGGTGCTCTTCCAACTTAGCAATTTCATCATAACTGTCCATGCTAGATTCAGCTGGTAAGGGGATTTGAAGGGGCTGCAAATAGGAGACAGGGGGCTGAATTTGTGTCGAAACAGGTTGAACATGTGCAGAGAATAGGGGCTGCTCGAAGCTGGGAATGGAGGGGATTGCTTGGACCACCAGTCTCATCTGTTGCTCTTGAGCTGCCATCCTTATAGCAAGGTTTTCTTGAAAAACCCTTTCTTGTGCCTCTCGTTGCTGGTCACATTTTAACATTTCTATAAATTCATCAGCCTCCCTATTTAGATCTAGGGACAACTTCTCGAGACCATACATGCTTATGATGCTGAGGTCATAAAACTGCCGAGGTTGGCTATACCCTGCTTCTCTTTTTTCATTGTCTAAAAGTCTGTCAAGCTTCAGGAAACTGTTCATGAGCTTATTGAATGCATCAACATTCATAGGGGCAACATCTTGGGATGGATTAGGAGGGTAGCTGCACTGGCTAGGATCAAAGTAGTCTTTCTGGGGTTGATAATAAGCATTATTAGGCTGCCAAGAAGACTGAGTAGGGGTGGGAGGGAGGTAAGCATCATGAGGATGCTGATATTCTACAGCGGCAGGGCTGTATGGCATAAACTTAGAGGCATTTGGGGCCTAGTATTGCTGATATGGGGGCCAATAGCCTGTATTTGGATTAGGGGTAGGGGAATAGCCATGATTCCCATAAAATTTTGACATTTTATATCATCTAAATGCTGGACAATCATAAAAATATTGGAATTAGAGAAAAATAGGTCTGTAACAAGAGAGAAATTGGATAAATAGCAGAGAGGGAGTCACCAGGTGATTGAGATGCTTCTGGAAGCTGAATAGACTAGGAAAACCACCAAAATCTTGATCTTTGATAAAATTTTAGGCACTTGGGCTGCTTCCACCAAAAGATTTGTTCAATAAAGTTGCCATGGTATTGGAGAGATTGCCCAAAATGGCAAGATACACTAAAGATCACACCAGAACTCTTCAATGGATGATAAGGGTCATCAAGTTGGTCCCACTAGGCGTGCCAAAAATTGTTGTCACATAGAATTGTACCCTATTTGGAAATAGTCCAAGAATTCTAATGACACAATGGGAATGATCTCAAAGTGTGGGACCTTGTGAATTGAGATCAGACCTCCAGAGAAGGCTAGTTCCTCATTCTAAGCCTAATGCTTAGAGAAAACTATCTAAACCTAATGCTAATACTGCAAGAAAAAAGGGTTAGAAGGAATCTAAAATGAAAGGGTGATACACCAGATTTAGTAAGTGATAGTGATTCTGGAAGAGAGACACAGCAATGATCTCAATCATGAAGGGAGTTCACACAAACTTATAGGGTTGATTGAGGCTTCGATATGAAGATCTAACATATAGAGGAGCTGCTTTACTCACATAATAGATTATAACTTCAACTAAAACATAGAAATTAGGACATAAGAGAGGTAAGAAATCATGCATATATTGATCATGAAGGTCAGAAACCATTACAATACAAAATAACCAGTAGCAGGAAAAGACATAGTATAGCTAATCACATTCATTGTTGGATAAATAGGAAGACATTAGAGGACAGATTTAGGCACAGTGAGTCACATTCCCTTACCTTGTAATTATGCTAAGAGGTATGAATACAAGAAATTTGGCAGCATAACAGCCCAAAATTTTACCATCCTCCTGAATAATGAGGTTACAATGCATTTTATAGATCAAATCTTGCGCAGAAGGCATTGAAGTCGCTCTACAGGATCTGAGGTCATCAATGTAGGAACATGGGCGCAGAGACAGGGGCATGGTGAAAGGACAGGAACCGTGTCGCTGGCAGGTCTACAACCTGAGAAAAGGTTGCCCAGACGCAAAGGAGGACAAAATATGAAGGAAGGAGCATAAAAGTCATCGCAGACCACAGGGATGTCTTCTAGCGAGCCAGAGGAACCCATACGCATTGAAGAATAGAGCCATCTACCATGAATGCATCTGCAAAGCTCACCAACTGGAATATATGCAACATATCAACCTCTGCAACATGCCAAGGGGTTGCTGAGATGTCTTGTCAGCCGAGCATGCATATACAGATCATATCTTGAAAGTGAGGATAATCCCCTCAAAAGCTCACCAGATGAAAGAGGAGGCAAAAATAAGTACTTTTTCCTTTTGGAGCATGCAGAAATTCCTCAGGATGCAGAAGATATTCACAGTCAAAGTTGCGGTCAATTGTACCCTGCACTTGTATATCACTTTGCATATGCAATTGTATCTGATCATGCATATGCAATTGTATATGCACTTTACAGTGTTAGGTTCGCTTTATGCATTTATGCAATTTTCTTTCCTTTCGCTTTTTGCATATTAAATATTTTGTATATGTGATTGTATGTGCCTTTGTTTCTGCTTTTGTATATGCAAATGTATATACAATACAATTGACAACATACAAAAGTGAACCCTAACTTTTGTATCGCCTTGCATCAGACTTGAATGTCCTTGACACGTGTCATCATTCCATTTGATCTCCATCTGTGGCTCCATCACTGCAAAATAGACTGCTGAGTTACTGGGACCCACCACTGCACAATTTTTGCTCTTCATTTTGCATATATCGGGCTATCGGGGAGACTATGAGTTGAGTCTTTGATATGCAAAGTCTCACCGAAAACCCCTTGCATCCTCCTTTTGAATTGGCCTTTGAATATGCGATACAATCGTATGTGCATAAAAAAGTGGATCTCAACATTTTATTAAGCAAATTGGAACTGGGTTCAGGTCTGGGACTGCATCCTGCTCCTTTGTATATCACTTTGTATCTGATCATGTATATGTGATATACAACCACGGACCCCATCTTGAAGTCTGCCAGAATTAATTCTCCTGTCGTGTTCGGATTGTATCTTTGCCTTTTTGCATATTGCACGTACATGCAATCATACATACAAAAGATGTTTTTGACTTTTCTACCTTTCAGCATGTACAAATGCACTTTGTACCTTTTGATTTTGCATCGTCATGCGTGACTGCATCTTCAATTTTGTATATCTCATTGTATCTGACTTTGTATATGCCTTTGTATATCGCACACATGCAATTCGATATACAACATACAAGGGCGAAATTGAACTGCTATCAAATATAGCATGAAGGAATGGCCAGGGCTGGAATTGCATCTACTTCCTTTGCATCATCTTTTGTATATTGCATATACAATGCAACATACAAACAAAACTGCATACATATGCCTTTGCATCTAAACCAACTATATTTTTCCCTTGGGTCCACCCTTGTACATTCACTTTTGTATCCCGCCTTGTATATTGCTTATACATTGGACTATCGAGGAGACTCCAAGACTTGTCATACCGATAGGCCAAAGTCTTACCGATGAAACTTTGTATATTCTTTTGTATATCACCTTGCATATGACTTTGCATCTACATCGGCCTATCGGCGGGACCACAAACCAAGTCCTGCCGATGCACAAAAGTGTCGCCGATATGTTTTTCGTATCCTCCCTTTATATCTGACCTTGCATATGACTTTGCATCTTCCCTTTGCATATACAACTATATATGCGATACAACAGATATACATACAAAGATGCATACAAAAATGACTAAGTATAAAATTGAGAATTATCTGCAATGGAAGACACTTGAAGCTTAAGGATTTCTGGGTTTTTCTGGGTTTTCTGCAAGGATACTCCATGTAAGATTTTAGGATTTTTTTGCAAGGAATAGCATGGGGAAATGTAGGATTTAAGGGTGGGTGCAAAAAGTTGGGGAGCCAAAAAGTGGCCAACTTAAAAAAAATAGAAATAACACGAGCACGTTATAACGCGCTCATGTTATGGCTTGGTGTTGCTGAGCCTACACCAAGCCATAACACGCTCGCATTATAATGCAAGCATGTTATGTGCTGTTATATATAAAAAAATCAGTGTTCTATTTCATTATTTTGTAGCAAATTATAAGAAACCCGCAATTTGAAGAAAGAAAGGAGTGCACTCGCATTATCTAAGGTCCAATCGTCAGCTATTTCTCACCGATTCATCATCAAAATTCCACCACGACGTCAGGGAAATCGAAGAAGTAAGTTTGATTTGCTTTCTTGTGTGAATTTGTTGCTAAATAGGTAGGTTAAAATAGTTTTTGATGTAAATTTATTAAATTTACAGGAGTTGATAATGCACCTCCTCCTCCTAAAAATCCACAAAATCCTCCTCTTGTTAGGTCGTCACTTTGAGCTCCATTCTGATCATCATAGCCTTCAGTACATCTTTACACAGCTGAATCTGAACACCCGTCAGCGGCATTGGATGGAGTTCCTCTACGAGTATGACTTTGATGTCCACTACATCAAAGGGAAGGAGAAAGTGGTTGCTGACGCGTTGAGTCAGAGGTGTCATGAGCTCTTGACCTTGACTCTGAGTGTGTACTTGAGAGGTTGCATTATTCAACATCTGCTAGAGGATGAGTGGTTTCTTGAGGTGTAGTAGGAGATCAGTTCATAGAGGGCCCTTGTGGGCAAGTTTGCAGGATATTCACTTGAGGTGGATGGTTTACTTCGTCATCGACAACGCATCTATGTACCCTGCGCAGGTGACCTACATACTGTAGTGTTATCTGAGGCTCATAGCTCACCATATGCAGCACATCCAGGTGTGAAGAAGATGCATGCTGATCTACAATAGCTGTACCATTGGGCGGGTATGAGATGTGACATAACAGAGTTTGTTGCTCGATGCCTTGAGTGCTAGAGGGTCAAGGCTAAGCATCAGCATCTAGCGGGTCTTCTATACCCACATGACATACCTGAGTGGAAATGGGACACCATTTCCATGGATTTCATTGTTGGTCTTCCTATGTCTTTGTGTTGCCATGATGCCATCATGGTGACAGTTGACAAGTTGACCAAGGTAGCACATTTCTCACCTGTACGCACGACGTACAATGCGCCAGCAGTGGCGAGAGTATTCTTAGATGATATTGTGAGATTACATGGAGTATCTCATCGCATCATCTTAGACAGAGATCCTATATTCACTTCAGCATTCTAGAAAGCCTTGTAGCAGGTGTTGGGCACACAGCTCAACTTTAGCTCCGCTTATCATCCTGAGACAGATGGACAGACAGAGCGGGTGAATCAGGTGTTGGAGGACATGCTTCAGATGTATGTTATGGACCATCAGTTTAGATGGGAGGAGTATCTATGTCTGGTTGAGTTTGCTACAATAATGGGCATCACAACTCGTTAGGTATGCCTCCCTTTCAGGCTTTATACGGCAGACCATGCAGGACGCCATTGAGTTGGGATCAGATAGAGGACAGAGTTGCCATTGGTCTGGAGTTAGTACATGATATGGAGCAGCAGGTCACACTGATTAGACAGAGATTATAGGAGGCACATGATAGACATAAGAAGTATGCCGATGCTAAGAGGATTGATCGGAGCTTCTCAGTGGGTGACAGGGTATTCCTTAGAGTGCGGCCACACAAGAGTCCAATCTATTATGGAAAGGGCTCTAAGCTCGCACCAAGGTTTTTAGGACCCTTTGAGATTTTGGAGTGGATAGGACCAGTTGCCTATCATCTAACATTGCCACCTAGCCTATCACATATCCATGATGTCTTTCATATTTCTGTTTTGAGGCGATATATATCTGATTTGTCTCATGTGCTGGACTGGAGTGCTTTACAGGTAGAGGTGGATGGGCAATTGGCTTTGGAGCCAATTCGTATATTGGCTCGTCGGACGTTGGGCCTTCGAGGTCGAGAGCTGGCCCAAGTTAGGGTCTAGTGGGATCATTATGATGAGGTCACAGTGACTTGGGAGGATGCAGCTAGTTTGAGGGTACTCTATCCTCACCTTTTTGACGACTTCCAGGAAGAAGTTTAGTCTTAGGGGGGAGGATGTGAGGCTGATTATTTTACCTCCCTTATTTTGATCTTTATGCTATTCAGTTGATGACATTATCAGACCTTTAGTGACTATGTTTCATTGTGCATACTTGATTTTTATCTCCTGATTATGATAGGACATTGATTAGACATATGTGATTCGATTTAATCTGATTTGGTGCTATTTGGTGATTCGACATATGAGATATATGTGATGATGTTTTTGTGACGAGATTTTAGTTATTTATGTGATATGAACTATTTGACATGAGATTGAAAAATACGGTTTAATTTAAAATTATGTATTGATGATTATTGTTGTATGCGATTGTCTGAATTTAATTCTAGTTGCTTCGTCTATGATTTTCATGACAGGACTGACACTTGATCGAGATGTGTAGGTTTTACATTCCCTAGCCACGGGAAATTAGAGGTAGAATTCACACTATGTTATCCCCTATAAAACCGATCCATTCCCAAGAGGGATAAGGATCACGTTTGAATTCGAATGTTGATTTAAGTACTTGATTTAATTTTATTATTTTGGCCTTAGTACCCTTTGTCTATTTAATTAATAATTGGTGTTGTATAATTTTACTTGATTTACACCACTTGGTATTTATTTATTTTGGGCCATTCAAAGGTAGATTTTTAATCCCCTTTGTGAACCCTAGAGTCCCAAAAGCCACCCTAGGTGGTTACCCATGAGTCTAGGGTCAACTTGGACTATCTAACCCTAGATTTGACTCACGTTTGGTCACTCTAAACTATAGTTTAGTAAAAGTGACGAAAATTTGAAATAAAGGAAGTGTGAGATGAGTCATGCCTTGGGAAAGACTCATCTCCCTTCCCAAAGTTTGGGAACCCTTTCCCAAGGAAGACTTGGGAGGTCTCCAAGACTCCCAAGTGTGTGGGAGCTTCCCCCAAGACTCTCACACACGTGTGAGAGCATCTTGGAGGAAGATGGCTCCTTAAGGGAATAAGAGGATGCCATATGGCATCCCTTATCCTCTTGAAGGTGTGAGTGGAATTGCCACCTCACCACTTGTCCTCTCACACGTGTGAGAGCACAAGTGGATAAGGTGAGGATTGAGAGGGAATTAGAGGATGACACTTGTCATCCTCACACTTCCTCTCCCTTGCAAGTGGCATGGGAGGAGGAAGGAGAAGGTGACAAGTGTCACCTTCTCATTCCTCAAGGCCAAATTCATGGCCTATATTATCTCCTTTTGTGAGGAGTGAGGGGTTCTGGCAATTTTAATTTTTCTTGCTATTTTGGAGGAGTTTGGGAGAGTTAGAGGATTTTCTTGAAGGATTTGAAGGCTTGGGAAGGCTTGGATCTCATCACCAACTTACTTCCATTATAAGGGCTTTGAAGGTAGGCCTCTTAACTTGTTTTCTCACCATAGCTTATTTAATGTGTTGTGTTATAGTTTTTGGTTGTTTTGTTGTTGCATTGTTTTGTTTTGTTGGGATGGGAGTTATGGTGAGAGCACCTCCAATGGAGGTAATTCTCAACTTGTATGGGTAGGGGAAAGGAACCTCCTTGAGGTCTCTCTCACACTATGTATTTATGCCTTGAGGGCTTTTATTTTGTTGAGAAGGTTATTGAATGGCAAGAGTGCCATGGAGGTCATTTTTGTGATATTGTGGAGAGTGGTGTTTGGAGATGTTATTTGTCTTGAGGCCATGAGTTTGACATTTTATCATTTGGAAGCCCTTTGAAGTTGAGGGGTCCATTCCCTACCCTCACCAACTCATTTTTATGGGTTGAGTTTTGTGCTAAACCTATGGGCTATATTTGTGTTTTTGTGATTGATTTTGTTGTGGAATGCTCTTCACCTGTGTGAATCCCTACCTCCCTAGCTCGGGAGTGACCCACTTATGGGTCTACGGTAGGGAGGAGAGCTTTCGTAGTGGCTGGAGCTGTTGTTCTTGCTATTGTGTTCTATTGCAGGTTGTGGGAAAAGGAGTGGAGTTGTTATGGAGCCCTGCTTGTGTGGCCTTTGTAGTATTTTAGTGGCTGATTTAGCCATTGCCTTAGTGGCCTTGTTGCTTGGGAAATTCTAGTAATTGTTGCTATGATACTTGCCATGGAGTTGGCTGTGATAGAATTTGAAATGTAAACATTTTGTTAATTTATTAATGTTGTAATGAGAACCTTTCTTTTAGTTTATTAGAAAGTTGTTTAATCCCTTTTGTGAAGATGGCTTTGTGTTGAGAAATGCATGTGAAAATATATGCAAATAATTTTTTGTCATTGTTCTTTAAAAAAAATATATGCAAGAGTTGTAATGTTGCTGTCTAGATTTATGGTAGAAGAAAGAAGGAGAAAATGTATTTTTCATTCTGTCAATATTTCCTTTAAGTATGAAATGCATCTTAGTGGTAATATGAAACCATTGTATAAAAAAAAAAGGGGTTTAAGTTAGTTTTCTGTTGTTGCAAAATTTTTTATAATATATAAAATACCCTGTATTGATATTTATGTCTTTCAAAATAAAAAGAGAGTGCTGTTGGGTTAAGTACTTATTAAAATACAAGTTAGTTTTCTATGTGAAACATGGTTAAAAAAAAATAAGTACAGTGGGAATATACAAAGTTATGCACTTTTATAAATTCAAAAAAATACACTTGGTTGCTTTAGTTTTCTAAGAAAACATTGCTGTTATTTTAGTGTTCATTATTACTGTGTGTATTCAGAAAGGTGAAAAAATAAAAATACTTAGTTAATATTTTGTTGTTGTGTATATTTTAATATGTATACACTCATATATATATATATATGAGAGTGCATATAAACATATACCTATCTATAATACATAAAAAAAAAGGGAATGTATTTTTTTTACTATGATAGTGCTGGTTGTTGGACTGTATATATATTATATATATAATTTATATATGTGTCTGGAAAAAAAAAAAAAAACATATACAATTAATATACGTAGTTAGGGTTTAGTTGTTTAAAAAAAAAAAAGGAAGGGCGGACAGCGTTGCCATTAAGGAGAGGGTGTGGGTGGAGGCCTCGCCCCCCGCACACCCCCCCCCAAACCCCACGTTTCTCCCTTTGCACCGTGCAGCCCCGCCGCCTGTCGCGGCCCCCTCACCGAACCCTCTCCACTTCATCGACCTCTACACCACCTCCCTCAGCCGTGACACCCACAGTGCCAACACCTCTGCCCCCAGCTAGTTACTCCGCCGCCGCTGCCGCCTTCTGCCACCACGCAGTGCGCCGCCGCCATCGGCCCCCTCTTCTGCCATTGCACCTGCTCCAAAAACAAAAAAAATGTAAAGAGAGAAATTTATAATAAACTAAAATATAAAGAGAGATAAATATGATGCATTTTATCTATCATATGGCTCTGGCAATTATACCTCCGTGGGAGGTGTTGGTAGCTTTAACTTCATGGCCTCCATGGCAGCCTTGAACCTTACCTGCACATGCAAAAAAAAAGAAGAGGCACAACAAATATGAAATTAGGGCAATGGAGGAAACTTAGAAGATAAGAATAGGGCTTTCATTTGAAACTTAGAGTTATTAATTAATTAGGGCTTTCTATTTTTGAAACAATATTCTTTTTCTTATTTTATTTTTGAGAGGAATTTGTGAGGAAGTGGGTTTTAATTTTATTTTCTTTTTAAACCTCTTGTTCCTTTTATTACTTTAATTTATCTCTTGGAATCTCTTAGATTGATTTCTATTTGAATGGATTATTTTTTTTACAATTTGATTATTGTCTTGTGATTTGCATTTAAATTTTTGGAAGGGTTATTTATTTCAAACTGGGATGAAATTTTCCCTTGAATTTATTTAAACTTCCCTAGTGGGATTTTATGTTTTTATTAGACATCTAATTTATCGTTATTTTTTTTACGGGATGAGTCATTTAAAACTCTCCTCCTACCTCTGTTAAATTTTTGAGTTAGTTATTAAATATAATTGCCAAATTGTATTTAATAATGGACTTGATTTCTCCTTGGACTTATTTGACATCTTATCATTTATTTTAATTTTATTACTCTTAAGCTTTAATTTAATTTAAATTATTCTTAAATTTTATTTAAGATCTCATTGATGTTTTATTTTTTAAATTTATTTTTGTGTTTATCGAAAACACGTTATGCTGCCAGAATTTTGCTAGATTCCTAGGGCTTATTTTATGCGATGTTTTATTTATTCCATTCCATCATTCCTCTTGAATCATGCACCATCTTGCCATTGTTCTACTTATCATTTTTTGATCTGAGTTAAGTTAGGGTTCGAAGTTGAAATCATCTTCACCTAGGGAACTTAGGGTTCAGATTAAACTAGTCTAACCCTAGATGCAACACCCTACGTGTCGCATACCCCCTAGATGGCCTTCACCTTATCGATTATGTTGACATGTTTACGCCTTAGGCGTATTGCTACCGAGCACGCAGACGCGTGCAAGGGGGTTCCTAGGGATAGGTAGAAATTTTTTTCATAGTTTGTGTCATGACCACATGGAAAATGTGGACATGACACGTGTTTGTGTGTCGTGACCGCATGGGAAATGAGGGCATGACATATTTTTAGATTTTTATGTCACATAGGTGTATTTCAAAATAGTAGTGGCATCAAGCCTAAACAAAATTCTCATTCTTTTTCCCCTCGCTACCACCAAGCTTCCTCTCACCAATCTACAACCATGCTTATTAAATGTTACATAAATTCCTGAATCATTCTACTTTAAAACAAAAATATGATTTCTAGCCAATCCAAGAATACGTAAAATACCAGGGAGGGTTTTAATCCTCCTATCACTAAAACACACCAATACCTTTCCCCGTACAACTATCAGATATGTAGTGTTGTCCCGAAGGTAGACATTACCTCCATCATATTTCTCACATGTAGAGAACCATTATTTATGTGGAGTCATATGATACAAGCATCCTGAGTCAATCAACCACTATTTGTTAGACATAACATTACATGTAGAAAGTAAAACCTCATCACCTACATCATAAGACTTTTCTATGGAGGAAGCCCATTGTTTATTTTCTTTTTGTATTCCTTCTTGACATGCCTCCTTTTACCGCAGTTCCAATACTTAACTGTATTCTTCTTTCTAAGAGTTTTAGGCTAGCCTTTTTGATTCCTTATACCCCTTTTGATTCCCTTTTGGCCCTCTTTCCTTAGACATTTCCTTGACATTAAGAGCATCCAATGAGCTATTCATAGCCTTCTTTCTCATTTTTTTGTGACAACAGAGTTGCGACAATAGAATTCATCTTCGGATCTTCGAGGTTAGTAGTGATAGCAAGAATGAAATTCTCCATCCACAGAAGCTAACTGACTCAAAATTAAATTAAATGAATTTAAATGCTCGGCAATAGATACACCTTCCTTCATCTTAAGAGAAAACAACTTTCATTTTAAAATAGTTTATTTACCAAACTCTTGGCTTGATAAATCTCACTAATGCAGGAGCATCCAGTGGTGTGAGGGCAATCTTGCATCACCCAAAAAAATGATGATTTTGTTTTCAGTTCTTTTAATTTTGGAATTTTTTGGATACCCAATTGCTTTCAAATAATGATGTAGAGCCTTTAGTTTTTCCAACCTACTAAAAATAGCCAACTGCTATTTTTAGAAAGTTGGCTTTTGAGCACATATGGAAGTGAAAATTTACTCAAAGCTTTGGAATTGAAAAATATAACCTTGGTGAAGGAATTGGCCAAAGATCACTTGTGTGATGTGTTGACGTTTAGATTTACAAATAATCACCAACAATGGGAAATTCTAAGAATGTGGGATTGACTCTTGAAATAACCTCCAAATTTTAAAGAAGCTAGTTCTTCTCTCTGAGTTTTGAGGAAAAGGGAGGAAAGAAACAAGATTATAAATGAAATACATAATCTGCTAAGGTGATGCACCAAAATCATAATCTAACCCAACAACATAGTGATTCAATCTTATAGAGTCTACTAGCACAATTAAAGAGCATATAGCATGATCAATTCTTCTAGCATACATATCAGATTAACCAAAAGGCTCAGAAACAAAAAGTAAGAAACAAGAATAAGAAACATATCCAGTTTGCACAAAATACCACTCTCTCTTCATTATTTGATGGAGAACAAAGTACATAAGGCAAAATTGCACAAATTATAATATTCAAATCCCTCATGAGAGGCACCTACTAAGGCAAGAAAGATGTCTCTACTCCAGTTGCTAAAACTCTCTAATATTCAAAACTCTATCTATATGTATTTTTATGTCCTAGATTCATGCTATTTATAACCAAAAACCCCTTCTAAAGATCCTCTGAAACTGCCCCAAAATATCTCCAATTGCAAATCTCGTTGATTCTGGATCTGATAACTGAGACTCTAGTTAACTACCTCTTTCTGTTTTGCCTTCCATGAACTGTAGCTTCCCACTAAAACTCCCACTCGTTTTCTTCCTGTAGCTTGCCATAGAAATAAAGTGATGCTTTATTTATCTTTTAGAGGCTGCATATTTAATCTCCCCATGAACAAAGTCATATGAGAGTCTTTAATAAAGCATGAGTCTTCCTTAATAAAGCCTTAGCTTTATTTAGGTTGAGGGTTCCACATGTTAAAATCTTATTAATAAAGATTCTCACATTTATTTAAAATCTTATTTTTATATTCTGTGAGCTTTTATGTTTAAATGAGACTCTTCATATTTAAATAAAGCTCTCTTTATGTGGGGTCCACCATATATATGATAAGACTCTACATTAATAAAGGACCACTTGACTCATATTTAATCTGACTCACGTGACTCTCCTTACATCTTTTAAAAGATAAATGACTCTTCAATATGGACTTTCCAGTGAGTTTTATAAAAAATGAAACAAAATAATTATCTCTCTTTCACTTCCCCCACGTGGCAGCATGACACTCCTTTGGGAGTGAAATTTCTTTTCCATCCCCTACTTGAGCATGGTTGTGACACATGGTTGCTTTTGCTTCTTTGTTTCATTTGATGCCCAAGCTGTTGGATGGGGTCTTCATCGTAGGGTTGCTATAGCTTCATTTAGATAGGCCGAGTGCCCTCATATAATAGGCAGTGTTCCACTTTGTAAGGGCAACATTAAAGATCTGGTGCCATTTTCATATGTTCTGACTTATACAAAAGGCTGCGTGCGCTATCTTTTGATCTACGCTTGCCTCCCAGTGATGGCGTCATCATAGTTTATTTTGGTTGCACCTTCATTTTAAACATGCACCTTACACTTTGAAAGTTGTTTTACTTAGAAAAGTTGATCTTTCCATTAAATGGTTATGATGTAGTTTGGATACTTTGCACTTCGCTACTCACAGGTTGATTCTTCTTTATATATGTGAATTGCTGTGCCAAATAGACTTAACTCATATAGACTCTTGCATCTCGAATCCCACTATACTCAAGCTTTTGATGAACCTCTAGTGATATAATTTTTTTTTGATATGTTGTGCAAATTTTCTCATCATTTTGGCGACTGGCTAGGAAAGTGAGCCTGCTCATGCTGAATCCTAGAAAATAGTGCCGAATCCATTGGGCATAGAGTCAGAATACTCAAACTGAAACACCCATCAAATTGAAAACAAATCCACAACTAAAACCTATGATGAAAGATATTAAAGTTTCCATTTCTTTAAAAACCCTTGAAAAAGTTTCAAAGTTAAATATGAGGCATTTAGAGGCCCCGTATGACCCTGAAAATGGTTGGAATTGACAAAGCAGACTTTACGAGCATAGATCACTTCACGATCTTTCCAACGCATCAAATGGTTCATCAATTAGACACTTGGATCAAAAGTTATGGCTCCTAAAAGTTGACCTATTTTTGGAGGGAGTTACAAATTTCAAATTTTTGGCTAGAAGGCACCATAAAGGGCTATTTATAACCATTTTTGGGAATCATTTGGGGTAGTAGGTAAAAGGGGGGGAAAGTGGAGACTTATAAAAGGGAGAGAAAATAAAAACCCTAGCATATTTGAAGCTATAGAAGGCAAATGGTTCCAAAATCTAGAGATAGGAAGTTGTAATGTGTTGCAGCCGGTTGATGATTCATCCTCTGATTTGATTCCAGTTTCTATAATGTAATGTGTTGTTCAAATCAATAAAAGAACATTCTTATTTTATGTATGCAATCTATTTTATTGTATTCTAGGATTGACTCCCCTCATCAAGTGGTATCAGAGTAGTAGTTCCTAAGTGTGTAGACAGATCACCGACTATGAGGCAGTTTGCAACAGTTGTGGGTTTGCTATAGAACTCAAAAAAATTCCTCTATGAAGGAACCATGGTGTTGCTGGAAGAAATGATTTGATAGAAGAGGGTTTTAGAGCCATGCAAAGGCAAATCAATGCATTGCAAGAGGAGCTGCGAAGAGGATTTGAGCTAAGAATAAGAGAAGAAAGCAAAGATGAAGTTGAAGAATAAGAGCTATCTAAGGAGAACAAGATGATGTAGGAGATCCTATGCAAATTAGGTTGTTTAGGGCCATTTTGAAGATTGGAAAGAGGCCTAGGATTGAAGTTTCTACCTATTCTATGGATCTGAATTTAGAAGAGCTTATTGATTGGATAAACGATATGGAGGAATATTTTGAGTATGAAGATGTGGAGGATCCAGAATGGGTCAAGTTTACAAAAATGAAATTGAAGGGCCATGCCAGTATTTGGTGGAAGGAGGTCTAGTTAGAGAGAAATAGAAGAGGAAAAGAAAAGACTGCTAGATGGGATTGGATGGTGGACAAACTAAATAAGTAGTTCATTCTTATGGACTATGAGTTGGAGTTGTTGAAGAAGTTGCAAGGATTGAAGCAAGGTAACAAGTTTTTTAAGGAGTATACATAATATTTTTATAAGATTATTATCCAAATAGGCCATGTAGAGGCCAATAAAGACAAGGTATCCCATTACATTAATGGGTTGAGGCCAAGTATTCAAGAGGAGATGAGCCTAGTTAGAATGACCACCATAGAAGATGTGTACCAATTTTCCTTGAAGGTGGAAGAGAAGTTGAATAAAATATTTGAAAGTAAGAAAAGAGGAAGAGGTCATGGAAGAAGAATTGGTGGAAGATCCTATGGAGGCTGCAATGAAGATCAAAAGTAAAGTGAAGAAGCAGGCACTAGTCAAAATCAGAAAGGAGATAATGCATACCACATTCGTGACCAAAATAATGGTGAGAAAAGAGGAAGAGGAAGAGGAAGACCTGGGCAAGGACCTGGAAGAGGAGGTTTTAGAGGAACATGTTTCCATTGTGGAGAAGAAGGACATTGAGCCTACGAGTGTCACCAACATCAAGGATGGACAAATAGAACCCTGAAGGTAATGCACGAGTTGCTCATGTAGATGAAGATGTGCAGTCTGAGCATTTCAAAGATTCTAAAAGGGGAGAAAACCTAGTTGTTAGAAGAACCTTGTTAAATGAGGAGAAAGAACTAGATTAGAGGAAGAGTTTATTCCACACAAGATGTAAGTGTGAAGGTAAGTGTTGTGATATTATTATTGATAGTGGAAGCACTTATAATCTTGTCTCAGAGGAGATGGTTAACAAGTTGAAGTTGACAAAGAGAAGGTATCCACATCCATATTAGATGGCATGGTTGCAGAAGGACCATAGAGCTTTGGTCAATGAGCAATGTTTAGTCAAGTTCAAGATTGGAGGCTACCATGACGAGGTGCATGTAATATGTTATTAGGAAGGCCATGGTAGTATTATAAATGTGATGTCCATGATGGCCATGAAAACACCTATTCCCTAAAAAAGGATGGAGTTCGTCATAAGTTGAAGCCCTTGAAGGAGGTGGAAGAAAAGGTATGTAGTACTGTCAGAAAATTTGCTTGGTAGACAGTAGTAAATTTTTGGATGGTATGAAGCATGAGCATCATTGCTTTGCATTCATTCCTAAGATCAACCAGGAGAAATGTGAAGATGTACCGATAGAAGTCTCAGATTTGTTGGAAGAATTTTGGGATATTGTCTCTGATAATGTACTAGAAGGTTTACCATTGGTGAGGAAGATAAGTCACCAAATGGATTTGATACTAGGAGCTAGTTTTCCAAATAAGATAGCCCATGGAATGAGGAGCTGAATAGACAAGTTCAGGAGTTGTTGAAGAAAGGATTGATAAGGGAGAGCCTAAGTCCACGTGCAGTACCTGTAGTACTAGCACTGAAGAAAGATAGAGAGTGGATAATGTGTATAGATTCCCAAGCCATCAACAAATTTACAATCAAGTAGAGATTTCCATTGCCAAGGATGGATGATATTATGGATTGCTTGAGTGGAGCTAAGTACTTTATGAAGATTGATTTGAAGAGTGGATATTACCAAATCCACATTAGAGAAGGAGATGAATGAAAGACAACCTTAAAGACTAAGGAGGATTTATATGAGTGCTTAGTCATGCCATTTGGGCTAACCAATGCACCAAGCACATTCATGCGGCTCATGAATGAGGTATTGAAAGAGTTTTTGGGAAAGTTTGTTATTATTTATTTAGATGACATTTTGATTTTCAGTAAGACTTGGGAAGAGCATCTGATGCATATTGGAAGAGTTTTAGAGAAGTTGAGGGAGGAGAAGTTGTTGATTAATATAAAGAAATGTAGTTTTGCAAAGAAGGAGTTGGTATACCTGTGATTTTTTGTCTCAATTGAGGGTCTTAAGATGGACCTAGAAAAAGTAAGGGCTATTGTTGAATGGCCCACACCAAGGAGTACTAAAGAGGTAAGATATTTTTATAGTTTTGTTGGAAATATGTAGCCATAAAGACTAATTCTGCATAACCCAATAAGAGATTTAATGTGCAACAATAACCAAAAATCCACATGCAAAAGAAATAGACAATCATACCATCAATGGTGACACAATAAGATATACCCTGGAAAAACCCTAATAGAGAGAAAAACCCATCCTCTAAAAGCATGCATATCTCATGTATTATTTAGTAATAAACAACAAATACATATGCAAAGATCACCTATGAAACATCAAGCTCTCTCTGCCTACATTCCATGTGAGCAAGTATGTAACCATACATCCCATGCCATGCTTCAAACCCTCACACAACCAACCTATAAGAGAAGCTAAAAACCTAGCCAAAGGCAATAAGCCTTCACTCAACTAATCTCTACAACTACCTATGTGTTTTCTTTTATAGACATAAGCTCACACAAATACAACATGTGGTATTGTAATACCATTTTCCCCAAAACCATGTGTCTACAAAACCATTGACCCCACATTTGATTATTGGTACTAAGTTTTTGACGAGGGTCATTATAGTCCTCATCATTTAATTTTAATAAATATCAATCCAAGGTGGTGTCCATGGTTGTATGTAAAAGGGAAGAGAAATAACTTGCATGGCAGTCTTTTCTATAAAAGGGAATTGACAACAATTATATGAAACAAACTAGGGTTTAAACTCTGCTGAAAAAGATAACTTAATCTAAGGAAAACAATAATTTGAGTAGTTGATCTAATTCTAGAATAAAAGAATTGCACAACAGAAAAACAAATTATTCTATGGAAAGTAAAACTGGAACAACTAAAGGAATTCTGAATAAAGGAACTGCATAACAACAAAGCAACTAATCAAACTAAGAAATGTAGTCTCTGCCCTTTGGTTGGAGTGGGCCCTTACTCCTTCCTCTAGAGAGACTAATCAATTCCAACAATCAACATATTGGTAGAATAACTTTCTTTATTCAAAAACCTTCAAGATCCAAAGTACATGCTGCTGAAAAATAACAGAGTTCTTTTTCAATTTTTATTCTTTTACAACTTCCCCCCTCTATTCTATGCCATAGTTCTCTATATATAATTATGGTTATTAAATTCTAATTAAGAGTCTCTCTAGAGTAGAGAACTTATTCATACAGCCAACTAAACTTATTTATCTAGTTAACTAAACTTATTCATTTAGTTAATTGATTATACAATTGTTGATTACAAGGAAGACATGCAATATCTTTTAGAAAGACACGCAACACTAAATGTGTATTATTTGCATGGAATAATTATTCTTTAGTTAGATCAATTAATTTATGAGTAATTATAGTCAATCTATCCTTGAGAAAATCTCAGAGTGTGTGTTGGTAGATTGGAAGAATCCACAGCAACCTCATAAAGTATTTCTAGAACATCTCCAGAGTTTGTAGAATAATCAACTTCTATCATAAATTGCTCTTTTTTTACTAGATATCCTCAACTTATTTCTGGGTTTTGTTCCCCTAACTTTCATCTTTCTAGATCATTTTAAATTTCTAAATTTCATTAATAAATGAGAGAGATATCATGGTTTTACTAAAACTATTTTTCTTGACTTTTTTTATTCTGCATCTCTGGCGCTCTGTAACAATCAACTTCTATCATTAACTGTTTATTCATTTTAATGAATCTCTTCAAAATACCTTTAGGGATTTGTTCCTATCTCTTTAATCTTTCTGGATCATTTTGAAATTATGATTTTCATTAAGAAATGAGCAAGATATTGCAGTTTTATTGAAACTACATTTTTGACTTCTGCATCTCCAGTGCTCTGTGCATCTTTGGTGTTCTATGCATCTCCAGAGCTCTGCAACTCTGAAACTCTGCAACTTGACATAAAATAGACTTTCTTTTCACTTTATTGATAAAATAACTACTGATCTAGAGGTGAACATGTAATATCAAGATAAACTCATGCATGACATTGATTGTTCCATTTAGACAAGTTTATTTGATATTTAGCTAAAAATCTTCCAACCCATACTCAAGTCCACTTCAAAACTGATTTAATGAAGAGAAAATATATGCTTTTATTTGACTAAAGATTAGACACTTTATGGTCTCATCAGTTTTCCCAAATAATCAAATAATTACAAATAAACTAATTAACCCAATGTTATAGACAACGAATACAAGTGGCATCCAAATAAATATCCAATGTAGCTAAACACATCACATGGATGCACCACAAATAAATATTTATTTTACATAATAAAATAATATCAATGTTATACAAGATGTACAACATACCTACTCCAACATTCTCCCACTTGTATACATTGCATAAGGGATCAACATGTAAACTCAAAACATCAATGGAAATCATCCATGTGCCCAACATGTACCATATAACCATCCATGTGCTCCAATATACCTACAACAATAATCAAGGTGTCCACCATCTCAAACAAGAATCCCCTCATCCTCCATCTAGCCAAACCATGAAGAATAAGATCCTCCAAGGAGATGCCACACTAAACTGTCACATAGAAGTAATAAACCTGCATCAACTGATATCCAAACACAAGCACCAAATCCAATGGTAACAAATAGGATTGAGTAGCTAACAAAAATCAATCATCATAGTTGAAATAGCAACCATAACTAGTTGCTAATGCATCAACTAACCATACCTCCAAACCAAGGTATACAAAAGATAACAAATAGACCTTATGCCAACAACATATCCAACTCAAATCACAATGACAACAAGTCCCTATATATACTAAATCCTACATAAAGAAGTCCTCCAAGGTAACACCACAAAGCATGTGATGAAAACCTCAAGACCCTCCATACCGCAGCATAATGAGAACATCCAACAAAGGAATCATATACATCATGAAACTCCCACTACATGAGTAAATGCCAAATATGAAAATAGATCAAGGCATCCAAAGATCCACTAATAGAATGCACATAGAAGATGTGGCTAAATCCTCTATCACATAGTGTCAAAGAATACACATAGATATGCAAAATCTGCATACTAAATAGCTGCAACATAACTCTCCTCAAGTCCATATCTCTCCCAAATCCTCCACATCATAAGAGAAAGAAGTCAAAGAGACTCAAAAAACTCCATACACATCTTAACTCCAATGTCATGTGAACACAACTATCTAGGAAGAAGAATAAGACCAACATGGAGAACCTGTAAATCATAACCATGCCCTTCTATCCACACTAATGTGCTATAGCTATGAAAAGTATGATCTCCTTTACAACCTCAAAAATAAGAAGCCTCCTCAACATCCAACAAATCAAGATGTAAGCCTCTCAAACCAAAAGTAGATCAAACTCATTACCATCCCAAAATAAAAATAAGCCCAAAGCCACTAACTAGTTACATTACACACAATGATCTCATAACAACTCAGAATCAAACATAATGAGATAACTAATCATAACCATGCATCTACTCCTCAAACAAGTCCTCACAACCATAATACATAGCTCAAGACTCAAGCATGAGAAGAGGAGATACAAAGAAAAGAATGCATTTGAAAATCAGGTGGGCATACCTATCAAATCATTCACCACCAAGTGGACCAAGAGTGGGGATGAGATTGCTCCTCTAAGATGCACCAAGCCTCAAAGGATCTCTCCAAGAACAATCTCCTCAATATGTCCATGTTGGACTTATGTCCAACCAAGGTGTAGGCTCCTCAATCTTGCTGCTAAAATCCTCATCAAACAGTAACCATATCAACACATGTCTCTAATCCCAAGAGAACTCAAGCCTCACCTAATTCTCCAAGTATCCATGAGTACCTCCATGATCAATCCATGCTAAACTCCAAGTGCAACACCACACTATCATGAAGCTCCCAAGCACATGACCAATGTACTCAATACCAAGAGAACCATCAAGATCATAGTCAAAGCTCCCACTCTACATATACATAACCAAGGAACATATCATGACATCATGATCAATCATCTCCTCAAAGGAATATCACATGCACTAATGCACACATCCTATCTCAAGAGGACCTGTATCATGCCAACACTTTAACATGTGATCAAGAGTAAACCAAGACACAATACCAACCATCTTGTAAGCAAGGATCACCTATCAAAATTGACAAACCATAATCAACACCTCAACCAAAGACTCCAAGAGTCCTCCATGGTACCAAGATGTCAAAATCTCCAAATCACATGAAGATAATTGTATCTTTCCAAAGCTCCCACTGAACTGTGATACTAACCTATACATGGCAACATCATCAAACCATCAAACCATCATTGTCAAAAGCTCCCACTAAAACTTGCAACCAAGCTATCCATGACATCATGATAACCATCTCCTACATGAAGATCATCCATGGCCCCAACACAATCAAAGAATCCACTATTATGGCAATAGCTCCCAAAAGGTTGAGTAAACCATAATCTCCAAACCAAGAAGATGAACAAAACCTATAACCAAACATCAATCCAACACCACCAAAACTGTACATGTAAAACAATCATGTCATTCCAAAGTCCCTACCAAATAAAGAACATCCATGACACCATGATCACCACCCAATATACCTACACCAAACTCTCATCAAGTCTCACACAACTATACCATATAGTCAACAAACATAGGTCCCATATAATGATTGTATCAGGTAATACCATCTCTCTCTGTATCTCATAATGACAAGCAAACCAATGCAACATGTGACTAACCCAAGCCACAAATCAAAATCTGCATCAACATTAAAACATCTATGGGCATAGACAACCCACATCTAATTCATATATGCAATCTGTAAGCATAGACAACCTACAACACTGCACAACCTGTAGATCTCACAATGAAACATGCAAACTCATCAATGCATGTATAATGTTGTCAACCAAGGATAATTAGAGATAAACATGTAAGTCTATAATGACTCAAACATCAAATCATCCCATATTCGATTTGCCATCAACTCACAAATGCACCAAAAGTCAAAGGGACCAAAACAAGCTCAAACTGATAAAAACTGAACAAACTTCATATTATCATCTCTAAACCCACTCCACTGTGTAGTTCTTAGAAATACCTTTCCAACACTTATAAGAAGTCCAAAATCTGACTTTGTATGCACCTGTTATGCTCTATCAAATCCCAAAATGCACATATGGATTCCAACTAGAAAAAACTAGTCAAAATGGAAAAATATGGAAAAATCTCTAACACCACCACATAGTACACGAAAAGATCTTTCCGTCGACTATATGAAGTCGAACATCTGACATTGTGGGAAAAAGTTATGCCCTGTGGAAACTTTTTTCCCAATAAGGCTATATAACCAGGCTCTCCGATGGTTGCTAGGTGGTCCACTAGGCCCACTGGTGGCGTTGGCACACTAGCAACACTGGGGTGGTGGAATGGTGGTAGAACTCAAAAAATATAGAATAGGCTTAAATTTTTGAACGGTTTGAAAGTTTGAAGTTTTTAATAATTTTTAATACCCCTCATGGGCTAGCAGTGTTCATTGGGCCTTGTCTCCCATGGGACTGGGGGGCTAAGCCCCACTGGTCCAAAGCCTACCAGCTAGGGGGGGAGCCACCGACTGATAGCGCCAACCACTAATAGAGTCATGTGGCCTATCACAGCTGGCGCAGGCATAGGAAAGGGGGTATGGGGGTTTGCCGACACCCCCCCCCCCCCAAATTATTTTTAATTAAAACAAAATTTTAATCATGCGCAGGAAATTTTTTTTTTTATTATTATTAATGCATACTTCTGCAACACTCTCAGCCGTAGGACTATACGGTTAGGGCTGGGGACAATTTTTTTTGCATTGTTTTTCTTGTGGTCGAAATAGGTCAAATTTTATGTCAATCTTCATGTCTTGGGCCTCCTGGACTCAATGGTGAGGTTTATTTTGTCCCAGGAGGTCATTTGTGAAAGCTCCTCCTCAAAACCCTCTTCATGAAAACCCAAATCAAACCCTTTTCTCCATAATTTTTCAACACTCAGATTTGTAAAAACTCACCACAAATCCGTAACCCCAAAACCCTAGATCTACAAAAAAAACCTGCACAAATCCTCATATATTGCAATTTCTTCATTCTTTCTTGCAAAGCCATGGATTCTACTATACACAAAAAATCCACTCATAGCTAGGGTTATCAAACAGGGATTTCCTCCCAAATCATGGCAACAAATCTCTGATACCAAATGTTGGAAATATGCAACCATAAAGACTAATTCCACATAACCTGATAAGAGATTTAATGTGCAATAATAACTAAAAATCCACATGCAAAAGAAATAGACAATCATACCATTAATAGTTACACAAGATATACTCTGGGAAAACCCTCATAAAGGGAAAAACTCAGCCTCCAAAAGCATGCATCTCTCATGTATTATTCAATAATAAATAACAAATACATATGCAAAGATCACCTTTGAAACATCAAGCTCTCTACCTACATTCCATGTGAACAAGAATGTAACCATACATCCCATGCCATGCTTCAAAACCTCACACAACCAACTTGCAAGAGAAGCTACAAACCCAACCAAAGGTAATAAGCCTTCACTCAACCAACCCCTACAACTACCCATGTGTTTGCTTTTATAGACATAAGCTCACACAAATACAACATGTGGTATTGTAATACCATTTTCCCTAAAACCAGGTGTCTACAAAACCATTAACCCCACATTTGATTATTGGTACTATAAAGAGTGGAATTTGGATAGTCAAGTTTTTGGTAGTTTTGTGTGTGTATCCTTCTTTTACCCTTTCATTCAAGGACCAAGGGTCGAGTTGCAATGTACTATCATAACCTAGGTTACTATGAGATGTAGGGAAACTTGGATTTGTATGATTTGATTGCCAATTATCTTCTCTTTTGCTCAGTTATACATCAAAACCCTAATTATACAAATACGATAGTACACAAACAAATATTAGAAAATGCTGCTACAGAAAGATGTAAAATGACAAATAACTGTGCACCTATTTTCAGGGTTCGGAAGTAGAACATTCAAGGACGAATGAGCAGGCGCCCTAGTCTAGGGAGCTATTTTCTTCTCTAATCTACAATTTTGACACTTTGAGATACCCTCTTGTAACTTCACTTTTCCTATATCCTCGACCTATAACCTGCAATCATGAAAACTTTGGGAGGGGGTTGTGGTGTTTAGAGGCTTGCCTCAGTCAAGCCCTAGAGAGACATTCAAGTCTTCCAAACACCGTTGTCAGATAGAGAGTGCATGCCCTTGGGAGGCAGAGGCAAAAACCAAATGATAAATTCTCAAAAACACAAATGATGTCACCTTGTAGTGAAGATAGACAATACAAACACATAGACAACAAAAATTTGCTCTTGCAACACAATGAAAGCCTTGAATTACCTTTAGAATATATAAAGTTCACAATAACAATCTAGTTTACAAATTAATGCCTAAGCATGCTTTTATATCGAACTACAAACACTCCCACCAAGAATTTCATAATTCAAACTTACTGTGTCGGCATACAACCCAAATAACGGTCACAAGCTGACACCCAAAAATTGGGACTGACCCAAAATAGGTCAGGACTAGGGCACGGGTGCCCAAGTCCTCCCCCTATTTTGGCTAGGGTTAGGTTCAAGGGATCCCCGTAGGTCCCATTTTTCATGAAACTTAGGGATCATTTCATCAAGAAGCCAAAATATGATGCAAGATGTCCTAAATATAGATAAAAGACCCGAGAGCTAAACTTATGAGGGAAAATCCCCCAAGGAGACATTTTCTGACGTTACACTTAGCCCCCACTTTAATGTATGTATAAACATGAGGCCAATACATGCATTAAAGTATGGTCAACAAACACAGCAAACACGCCAAGCATGGAGAAGACACGTCAAACACATTGAAGACAATGACATGCACACAAAACATGGAGAAGATAGTTATAGTCACGCAAAACACAGAGAAGACAATAGATGCATAGAAGACAATTAATGCATGGAAGACAAGAATGATTTCTTTTCTTTTCTTTTTCTCATATATATGAAATGTAGATGCAAGTACAAAGAAAGTAAACACACCTCCCATAATGTAGGAAACACTCATCGCACTAGTCTTTAAACTACATATATGGGGCAACACACATGCAAGACATGTAAAACCTCCCAAAATGTAGGAAGCACTCATCACGCTAGTCTTTAGATTACATATGGGGCAATAGACACACCAAAAAAGCAAGGATGCCAAACACACACACTTTGAAGACATGGAGAAAACACGGCAGACAAGCAATGGAGTGTTCCTATTTCTAGGCTCGTCACCATCTCAGGCACACACCGATGATTGGGCTTCACCAAAACAATCACTGAAGACATGCCTAAGGGTTGAGTTAGTCACAGAACCACTCCCCACCTCCCGATGAGGACTTTTTGAAAATGACAGGATAGGCACTCTCTGCAAGAGATATGCCACCCCCACCTTTGCAGAGGGCTTAAGATGATTGATTGATTGATTGCAAACAAACTCAGAGTGCAGCAGGGACTCATTGCCACCAATCTTTAAATTGCACCTGAGGACAAGTACATTGCTAACATCTACAACAGATAGCTTACCTTATATATACCCCCACCTTAAGGTGGTTGATATCAGGTATCGATATCAAACATGTTAAGGTAGGAAGAAAACACACAAGGGAACATGGACTTTCACAAAGCCCATGCCCCCCAGAAGTGACATGTACTTTATGATTGCCAAATGTTCCCACAAACACATCCCTGCAAGAAACATGTTAGTGTCTATAAAATCATGATAATGCATATGAAATCTGAGGCATGCAAGATTCAAGATAGATAAAGTGCATGGAATAGAAGTATTGTTATGGTTTGTAAATGAGATAGAAACATCATCAAAATCACTACGTAGAGAGCATGAGTGCTTCTACTAGCCAAGCGTCGGATAAGATATACAACCCCATCATCATATTAGGAACTAAGTCCAATTTTTGATTTCTCGCTAAAGAGATGCTAGGTCAACATCAGTATAAATGTTTTTTCATCATCCTCCCGCTAGATAGAAACACTAGAGGAAGGGAAAAAATAAATAAGAGAGGAGAAACAAGTGCCTTAGGGATAGTCACGTAGGAGGGTGCCCCCAAGTCACCAACTGCAATGCTATGTCTACAAGACACAACACACAACAATGAAATCAGAGAGAGGCAAAATAGAAGAATGATGATACAAATAGAAGGTCACAATAGAGGCGGTCTTCTAGTATCTCAGACCTTACAAGAGAATCAAGGGTCATCCCAGGAGGCCTAAAGAACACATAACACATCACGGGGGAAGCACATCATGCGAGAGATAAAGAGTTAGAGATACTTACCTGGTAGGATCTTCCGGGCTAGCGGTCATCAAGTAAATCATCGTCATCCTCCCACTCCTGAATTTTAGAGGAAAGTGGGACATAAGATACCATAGCCCAATTCTTGTCTTTGTTAGGATCATCTTTGTTTGTTTCAATGTTTGGATCAATGTTTTCTTGTTGAGATACAAGGTTTATGGCATAATCTTGTCTTCTTCTTCTTTCTCTTGCTTTTCTATTTCTCTTTCTCTTTCTTTTCTATTTCTCTTTCTCTTACCACTTATCTCTTGTAAGATAGGGCTTTGCTCTTTCATAGGTTTTTACAAATTGGAAGATGAAGCACCGGGATTAAATCTCATTTGTCTAGGTGGAATGTTTTGTTGTTGACAATAACCTCCCAATCCTTGTAAGGATGATGGGGAGGAACCTCAACATAAGGACCTTGTCCTTTCAGTCTATGGTTCTCTTCAAATGCGGGTTGCTTGTCTTTTGTTGTTTCTTGCATAGAAGGATTGACCATTAGATGTAACAATTTTGCTTTGTAATTTCCATAGCTCAAGAAGTTAAAGCCTATTCATGGTGCCAGTTTCTTTTAGTTTTGTCCCAAAACTAATCCAATGTGCAATGTTTTCTTGCAACCAAAGGTTTATACTTATTGCGAGGGATAGTAATTATATGTCCATCAAAAGGAAATTTTAGACAATTATGAATTGTTGAAGGGACAACTTTCATATCCTTTAACCAAGGGTGTCCCAAATTAATGTGAAAGTGGTTAGAAATGGGGACAACATCAAACCATTGTTCTACATGTTTCTCAAATATAGTGACCGACAATGATATCTTACCCAAAGGATTTACAAAGGTTCCCTTATGTGTTTTATTCATCATGTTCGAAGGGTCATAAGATCCTTGCATCAAGTTATGTAAGTAGAGGAACTCTTCCATGGAAACATTAGTCATGCAATTAGGATCAATAAGGGTTCCATCCATAGGGTTTCCCATTATTTTCACAATGATGTAAAGAGGTCCTTCAATGTCTCCAATTGTTTTATCATTAGGTGTAAACACAATTTCAGATTCAGGGACCTTTCTCTTCATGTAAGGCCTAGGAGGGAACCTATTGTTGTTGTTGTAGTTAAAAACCATGTGTATATGCTCCAATCAATGCAAAATCAGATTTTTAAAATATTTTCAAAATTTATGCAAAAGACAAGTGCAAAGTTATATGCAAAAATGACTTAAAATGCTTGATTTTTTGTACTTTTTTTAATGCAAATATATGAAAGAAAAGGTGTTGTAAGGATTTTGATCAGGGGCAGAAAATAATATGTCTAATATCTGTCCAATATAGCAATAATATACTTTACAACACACTTTTGATGCAAATATAAGATGATGACAAGTCAAAACCTAGTGAAAATACACTAAACTATGCGATTTTTTCACCAAATCTCAATACAAAAGAGCATGACAAAGGGTGTTGTGAGGAAAATGATTATGGAAAGCAAATTATATCAGTAATAACAGCCACCTAATTCCAAAAAATATGTCGCAACACACTTATAGTGCCACTCAAGATCAAACCCTAGTGAAAATATAGCAAAAATATGCCATTTTTCACAAATTTTCAATTCCAAGATCTAGCAAAAGGGGTGTTGGAAGGAATTTTATGAGGTATAGAAAATAATAAAAATTATATTAGTAGCCTAGAAACATAAAATCTGCTACAACACGCTTAGGGTGCAAACTAGGCCAAACCCTAGGGCAAAAAAATAAAAATGTGTAATTTTTCACCAAATTTTCAATACAAGAGGCCAATAGAAAGGTGTTGTAAATATTTTTAAGAGGGGTAGAAGATAATACCCCTAATATCAGCCAATTAGTACAAAAATATTCTTTACAACACACCTATAGTGCAAATTTAGAGAGCCGATAAGGCCAAATCTAGTGAAAATCAAGGTTTTTCAAGCCCTAGGTTTGAGATCTTGATGCAAAATGTTATGTGAATGTATTGTAACATGTATTATGATGAAAATTAAATCCACTCAAATCTCAAAATGATTTTCACACCCAACCATTGAAAATGCAAATGCAAATCTAAGGAAAAATTAATGAAAATGCTAGTTTTTGTTGAAATTTTCTATGTAAAAATGCAAAATTTTGAGATCTAAATGTAAATTTATACTAAAATGCAAAACTAAAACAAAATTTAAATTTGAATGAGTGTCTAAGATCATTAGAAAAATCTGAAACAAGATTTTTCCTACAAACCCTAGTTTTTGAAATTATTAGGTTATATGAAAAATGCCAAATTTCCAACAAAACCCTAACAATTTTATGATGAAAATTCAATGCAAGCTATTGAATTTTTTTAATTTTCTGCAATTTAACTCAGATCTAATGAAAAAATCAGAAATTTGATGAAATTCAAATTAATTGATACAACATGCAAACCCTAGAATGGAATTTGTTTTTCAAAATTTTCAATTTTTTTGTAGGTTTTCCAATGCAATAAGATGAATGATAATATGAATGAATGAAATTAATACAAATTTGAAGAAAAACACTCAGAAAGGTGCAAACAAGTTCAATAACATGGGTTCACCAAAATGTAAAGAGTGGAATTTGGATAGTTGAGTTTTTGGTAGTTTTGTGTGTATCCTCCTTTCACCCTTTCATTCAAGGACCTAGGGTCAAGTTGCAATGTACTATCATACCCTAGGTCACTATGAGATGTAGGGAAACTTGGATTTGTATGATTTGATTGCCAATTATCTTCTCTCATGCTCGGTTATACATCAAAACCCTAATTATGGAAATACGATAGCAAATAGACAAATATCAGAAAATGCTGCTACAAAAAGATGTAAAATGACAAATAACTATGCACCTATTTTTCCAATTCAGAAGTGGAATAGTCGGGGATTAATGAATGGGTGCCCAAGTCCAAGGCCTTGTTTTTCGTCGGGATCTATAAACAAGATCTGCAACCTGTTCCTATTGTACCAAAGGTTTTCTTGTCACGAAACTTTGAGGACTAATGAGCGGGTGCCCTAGTCTAGTGAGTTATTTTCTTCTTTGATATGCAATTCTGACACTCTGAGATACCCTCCTATAACTTCACTTTTCCTATATCCTTGACCTGTAACCTGCAATCATGAAAACTTTGGGAGGGGGTTGTGGTGTTTAGAGGCTTGCCTCAGTCAAGCCTCGAAGAGACATTCAAGTCTTCTGAACACCATTTCAAATAGAGAGTGCGTGCCCTTGGGAGACAGAGGCAAAAAATAAATGATAAATTCTCAAAAACACAAATGATGTCATCTTGTAGTGAATATCTCATGGGAGGAAGAAGCTCTTCATGCCATGAGGAGATGATTGCTCAAGTCTGCAAATACAAACACAGAAAACACAAATCTGCTCTTGCAACACAATGAAAGCCTTGAATCAACTTTAGAATACATAAAGTTCACAATAACAATCTAGTTTACAAATGAATGCCTAAACATGCTTTTATATGCAACTACAAACAATCCCGCCAAGAATTTTGTAATTCAAACTTACCGTATCGGCATAGGACCCAAATAACAGTCACAAGTTGACACCTAAAAATTGGGACTGACCCAAAATAGGGCAAGACTAGGGTGTGAGCGCCCAAGTCCTCCCCCCCTATTTTGGTCAAGGTTAGGTTCAAGGGATCCCCCTAGGTCCCATTTGTATGAAACTTAGGGATCATTTCAATAGGATGTCAAAATATGATGCAAGATGTCCTAAATGTAGATAAAAGATCTGGGAGCTAAACCTTATGAGGGAAAAGCCCCTAAGGGGATATTTTCTCACGTTACAGGTGCTAAGTTTTCCCAAATAATCAAATAATTATAGATAAAGTAATTAACTCAATGTTACATGTGACAAATACAAGTGGCGTCCAAATAAATATCTAATGTGGCTAAACACATCACATGGATGCATCACAAATAAATATTTATTTTACATAATAAAATAATATCAATGTTATACAAGGTGTACAACACACCTACTCCAATAGGTTTGGCAAGTTTTTATAGAAAATTTATCATGAATTTTATACTTAGTATTTGTACACCCCTAACTAAGATAATGAGAGGGGATAGAAAGAAGTTTAAATGGACTATAAGAGTAGCCAAGAGTTTTGATACATTGAAGCAAAAATTCATAGAGCAACTTGTTTTGGCACTTCCAGATTTTAATAAAGTATTTTAGGTAGATTACGATGCTAGTGGCAGTGATATAGGAGTTGTTCTGAGCCAAGAAGGTAAGCCAATTTCCTATTTCAGTGAGAAGCTTAATGATGCCAAGAAAAAGTATTTTGTCTATGATCAAGAGTTTTATGCTATAGTTTAGGCTTTGAAGAAATGGAGACATTATTTGTTGCCAAAAGAGTTTGTTCTATATATTGATCATCAGGCTTTATAATATCTTAATAGCCTAGGGAAGTTGAATCAAAGGCACTTAAAATGGGTTGAGTTTTCACAGAGTTATACTTTTGTTTTGAAGCACAAGAGTGGAAGATCAAATAGAGTTGCAGATGCCTTAAGTAGAAGAAAAAAATTGTTAATAGAGATGAAGATAGAGGTCGTTGGGTTTAATGAACTCAAGAATTTGTACGCTAAAGATCTAGACTTTATAGAGGCTTGGAAAGCTTGTTTGGAGCCTGTTACCTTGGATAGGATGAGATTGTTGAATTATATGATCCAAGATGGTATGTTGTTCAGAGGAAGCCAGTTGTGCATTCTGAGGAGTTCCATGAGAGAGAATATGATTAAGGAGAAGCATAGTGGAGGGTTGGAAAGACACTTTGGTCGAGATAAGACCATTGCTCTTGTTAGTGAGAATTGTTTGATGCAAGAGCATCCCTGGTTCAAGAGCAATCTTGCATCAACCAAAAATATTTACATTTCATTTTGTTTCTTTCATTTTCTAGTTTAGTTCAGTCAATTCATCCAGTAGTAGTTTCTATATTTTGGTCCACATTCTGTCGCAGTTTCATTTTAGACCTTGTGGAACTAGAATTAGCATCTAGACATCTTCATGTACATCATATCCAAATTTTAGTTCATTTGGATCAGTTTCTGGAAAGATATCACTATCAAAAGATTGACTGTTTTCCCAGAGTAGAGCATCCTGACAGTCTCAAACAATCAGTTAAAGGAGAAGACTTGCAGAGCACTATCATGACATGTGAAGCTAAATTGCACATCATTCAAGGAACTTTGGATCATGGCCAACCTTCCCTAAGATCTGCATGTAATTCCATTCACTTGCAAAGGATTCCCATCTGTTTAGGTCTGACCTATCCATGTACACATGTTACATCTCTTTCATTGGAGTTTATAATCTGTTTGGCCGATGTGGAGGAATCTTGTGATCTGAAGATGATATATATTCATGTAATAGATGCATAGGAAAGTAGTTGATCATATTGGAGATAGTTTGATAGTTAGAATTCTTTTGTGCCAAGTGCTTTAAAGCTATATCTTGCACATGTATTGTAACTGGAGAATCAGGCCTGTGAGCCCTAATTTATAAGTCTGCATGTTGTCGACATGTTTGTATTTTGAATCTATGATATACTAAATGACCAAATATGCATTTGCATCCTATATTTGAGTTTTTTTCATTGTGTTTACTCTTGTTGCACGACCTGGACTGTTCACTTTGTGGACCCTCCTAACCATGACTACACTAAGTGGTATCAGAATGAAGTTTGAATCCTTTGGGAGTGAAGTGAGTGAAGTTTTGTGAAGGCATTCTGTAACATCTTGCTATGAACAGATCACTGAATCTGAGGTAGACTACTTGTGTTGTCAAATGATCATTGATCATGAGGTAGTTGCCACCTTGTAGCCTGATCACCGAACCCAAGGTAGTTACACTTGATCCTAGGAAGAGATGCCACCGAGGAGAATACCTATTGTTGGTACTATGGCTAGAAGAATGGATGAGATGATGGAAATGATGAAGACAATTTGTGAGTTCACTTAGATGTTGTTGAAGAAGATCAAAGAAGAGAACTTACACCTCAACCTACTATTGAAAGTGATGATGATGAAGAATTTCAATCCGCTGATCAAAATGAAGAAACCCTAGGAGAAGAAGAAGAATCGGATCAAGTAAAGATGTTGTGAGCTATTTCAAAGATTGGGAAAAGACCTAGAGTGGATGTACCAAACTATACTGGAAAATTGAATCCTGAAGAGCTGATTGATTGGATAAATGACCTAGAAGAGTACTTTGAATATGAAGAAATTGAAGATTTAGAGAAGGTGAAAATTACAAAAGCTAAGTTGAAAGGACATGCTACTATTTGGTGGAAATAAGTATAGTTGGATAGAAATAGAAGAGGACAAGGAATGATTATAAAGTGGGATAGAATGGTGACAAAGTTGAAGAATCAATTTATACCTGCTGACTATGAATTAGAACTGTTGAAGAGATTGCATAACTTGAGACAAAAAGAGAAATCTATGAAGGAGTACACTGAAGAATTTCATAAGATGATCATAAGGATAGGACATAGTGAAGCAAGCAAGGAGAAAGTGGCGAGATACATCAATGGCCTGAGATTGAACATTCAAGAAGAACTAAGTTTGGTGAGGATGACAACATTGGAAGATGCATATCAGTTTGCCCTAAAAGCTGAGGGAAAGTTGATTAAGAAGCATGAGCAGAGACAAAGAGGTAGAGGAGGTGAATTTTATAGAGGTAGAACATTTTCTAGAGGAGAAAGATAATTTGTGAAGCAGAACATACAATATAACACATTTAAGAAGGAAGACAAAGATAACAGTGCATACCAGAGAGATGATAGAACTTTTTACTACAAAGGAAACCTTAATTCATACTAGAGTGAAGGATATAGAAGAGATGGAAGAGGACTTGATAGGAGAACATTCATAGGAACCTATTTTAAGTGTGGAGGTGAAAGACATAGAGCATTTGAATGTAACTAAGGAAGTAGAAGCAAGAAGACAGAGAATAGTGGAAGAGCAACCTATCTAGAAGAAGAACTTGTTGGATCACCGAGTTTAGTTGGTAAACCTGAGAAAGGAGAATCACTTGTCATGATAAGAGCATTATTTCAAGTAGAGACAAATGAGGAACTGTCGTAGAGGAAAAGTTTGTTCTAGACCAAATGCAAATTAGGAGGTAAATGTTGTAAGGTTGTAATTGATAGTGGTAGTTCAGATAATTTGGTTTCAGAGGAGATGGTGACTAAGCTGAAGTTAGAAAGATTGAAACACCCTAAGACATATTAGATAGCATGGATTCAGGATGATCATAAGGTACTGGTGAGTGAACAATGTTTGGTGAATTTTCATATTGGATCTTATCATGATGAAGTATTGTGTAATATTATGCCTATGGATGTATGTCATATTTTGTTGGGTAGACCATGGCAATATGAGAGAAAAGCTATACATGATGGGAGAAAGAACATCTACACTATAACATCAAATGGAAAGAGAATTACTTTGATTCCTTTGGAAGATGATCCGAAGAGTGAAGTATGTTGGAATGCTAGAATCTGTTTGGTAGATGGAAGGAAATTTCTAGATGGTTTGAGACATGAGAATATGTGTTATGCTTTGATTCCTAAGAAGCCTGGAAACCTAAAGATAGAAACTAAAGAATCACAATTAGAAGAGATAACTGAGTTGCTGACAGAATATGAAGACATCATATCAGATCATGTATCTGAAGGATTACCACTAATCAGGAGTATTAGTCATCACATGGATCTTATACCTGGAGCTAGTTTTCCTAACAAAGAAACACACAGAATGACACCAACAAAGAATGAAGAATTGAATAGACAGATACATGAATTGTTGAGGAAGGGTTTGATCAGAGAAAGCTTGAGTCCTTGTGCAGTACCTACAATATTAGCACCGAAGAAGGATGGAGAATGGAGAATGTGTACAGACTCTAGAGAATCAACAAGATCATAGTTAAGTATAGATTTCCTTTACCTAGGATGGATGACATTATGGATTGTTTGAGTGGAGCAAAGTATTTTACAAAGATAGACATGAAGAGTAGATATAATCATATCAAAATTAGAGAAGTAGATGAATGGAAGACTGATTTTAAGACAAATGAAGGGTTGTATGAGTGGTTAGTGATGCCTTTTAGATTGACAAATGCATCGAGTACTTTCATGAGGTTGATGAATGAGGTTTTGAAGAAATCATTGGGTAAGTTTGTTATTGTATATTTGGATGATATTATGATTTTCAGTAAGACAAACGAAGAAAATTTGTGGCACTTGAGACAAGTATTGTAGAGGTTGGGAGAAGAAAAAATGTTGATAAATATTAAGAAGTGTAGTTTCATGAAGGAAGAATTGGTATACTTGGGATTTGTGATTTCTGCGGAAGGATTGAAGATGGAACCTGAAAAAGTTTGATCAATTGTTAAGTGGCCTACACCTGAGAGCATTGGAGAAGTCAGATTATTTCATGGATTAGCTAGTTTCAACTAAAAGTTCATCAAAAAAATTAGTTCAGTATGTAACCTTATGATATAGACAATGAGAGGAGATAGAAAAGAATTTAAGTGGACATCAGGACTAGATAAAAGTTTTGAATTGTTGAAGCAGAAAGTGACAGAGCAACCTGTATTGGCATTATTGGATTTCAACAAGGTATTTCAAGTAGATTGTGATGCAAGTGGAAATGCAATTGGAGCAATGTTGAGTTAGGAAGGTAGACCTATAGCATATTTTAGTGAGAAGTTGAATGATGCAAAGAGAAGATATTCAATTTATGATCAGGAGTTCTATTCCATAATTCAAGCCTTGAAGAAGTGGAGACATTATTTGTTGCCTAAGGAGTTTGTGTTGTATACAGATCATCAAGCTTTGCAGTACCTGAACAGTCAATGAAAGTTGAATCAGAGACATATGAGATGGGTAGAGTTCATGTAGAGTTTCACTTTTGTATTAAAGCATAGGAGTGTTCAAAAAATCAAACAAAGTTGCAGATGCACTGGGTAGAAGAAGGAACTTACTGATAGAGATGAGAGTTGAAGTGTTAGGATTTGAGGAATTGAAGAACATGTATGAGGAAGACCTTGATTTTACAGAACCTTGGAAAGCATGTAGGGAACCTGTTGTGACAGATAGGAATAAGTGGTTGGACTATTTCATACAGAAGGATATGTTATTCAAAGGAAATTAGTTGTGTATACTTAGGAGTTCAATGAGAGATAATCTGATAAAAGAGAAGCACAGTGGTGGATTGGTAGGACATTTTGGCATTGATAAGACAGTGTCCTTGGTAAGTGAAAATTACTTTTGGCCTCAGATATATAAGGATGTTACGAAGTTTGTGCAGAGTTGTAGAGTATGTCAAGTTGCAAAAGGATGTAGTCAGAATACTAGATTATAGAAATCTTTGACAGTATCAGAGAGATCTTGGGAAGGCATAAGCATGGATTTCATAATGGGATTGTCAAAGACATAGAGAGGACATGATTCTATATTTGTAGTAGTGGACAAATTTTCAAAGATCACATATTTTATACATTGTAGGAAGACAACTGATGCAGTTCATGTGACTGACCTATTTTTCAAGGAGATTGTGAGATTGCATGGATTACCTAAGAACATAATTTCATACAGAGATACAAGATTTCTTGGATACTTTTGGAAGACACTTGGAAGAAGATGACGATAGACTTGAAGTTTAGTTCAACATTTCATCCACAGACTGATGGATAGATAGAAGTGGTGAATAGGAGTTAGGTAACTTATTGAGATACTTGGTTAGAGAGAAGGTAGGAAATTGGGATTTGATTCTATCACAAGCAGAGTTTGTATATAATAATTAGTGAATAGGAGCACAAGAGGAACACCATTTGAGACTGTGATAGGAACTAACCCTAGAGGAGTAACAGAATTGAGGGATATCAATATGGAGGAAAAGAGGAGTGCAGAGGCAGAAGAATTTGCAGGACACATGGAGATAGTGCATAACCAAGTTAAGAAGCATTTGGAGGAGATGAACATAAGTATAAGGAGAAAGTAGATGAGAAGACATAAAGAGTTTGTAGTTGGAGATGAAGTAATGGTATATTTGAGAAAAGAAAGATTTCTAGTAGGGACTTATAGCAAGTTGAAGATGAAGAAGTTTGGACCATGTAGGATACTCAGAAAGTTTGATTTAAGAAATGTATATGAAGTGGAGCTACCAGAGAGATTGGATATATCACCTATTATCAACATTGCAGACCTATATAAGTATCATCAAGCAGAGTTTAATAACAACATTGAAGACAACTTGAAGAAACAATTACCACAACAAGAATTGGAGCATATTGAACACATCTTGGATAGCAGAATTAGACACAACACCAGAGGGAAGCAATACAAAGAATATCTTGTGAAGTGGAAAGGAAGACCAGAAGAAGATTCATCTTGGATCTCTTAGGCTGAGGTGGACCGTCTTGGTTTTCCTCTAGCCCCAGTAAAGTGAGGGACTCAAAGTGAGGGACTCACTTTTTCAACAACCCAGAATGTTTAATGTAGGAGCATCCCTGGTTCAAGTGAAATCTTGCATCAACCAAAAATATTTGCATTTCATTTTGTTTCTTTCATTTTCTGATTTAGTTCAGTCAGTTTAGTTAGTTTAGTCAGTAGTAGTTTGTATATTTTGGTCCGCCTTCTACTGTAGTTTCATTTCAAACCTTGTGGAGATGGACTTAGCATCTAGACATCTTCATGCACATCATATCCAAATTTCAAATCATTTGGATCAATTTTTGAAAAGATATCCCTATCAGAAGGTCGATTGTTTTCTCAGAGTAAAGTATCTTGAGATTCTCAGACAATCAGTTAAATGAGAAGACTTGTGGAGCACTTTCATGACTTGCGGAGCTGAATTGCACATCATTCGAGGAACTTTGGATCATGACTGACCTTCCTTGAGATCCGCATGTTATTCCATTCACTTGCAAAGGATTCCCATCTGTTTAGGTCTGACTTATCCATATACACATGTTACATCTCTTTCATTGGAGTTTGTAATCCATTTGGTTGACATGGAGGAATCTTGTGATCTGGAGATGATATATATTCATGTAATAGATGCATAGGAAAGTAGTTGATCATATTGGAGATAGTTTGATAGTTATATTTCTTTTGTGTCAAGTGCTTCAAAGCTATATCTTGCAGATGTATTGTAACTGGAGAATCAGGCTTGTGAGCCCTAATTTGTAAGCCCATATGTTGTCAGCATGTTTGTATTTTGAATCTATGATATACTAAATGACCAAATCTGCATTGGCATCCTATCTTTGAGTTATTTCCATTGTGTTTACTCTTGCTACACGACCTGGACTGTTCACTTCATGGACCCTCCTAACCATGACTGTACCATTATTACTAGCCACAGTTGCACTAGGATGTGAATAATTTGTGTAAAGTTGCATAGTATGCCAGATGGCCAAAGGAGTGAGTCAGAATACTGGGCTATATCAATCATTACCTATACCAAAGGGGCCATGGGAGGATATCAGCATGGACTTTGTTCTTGGTTTACCAAGGACATAGAGAGGGCATGCATTAATATTTGTGGTGGTTGACAATATTTCAAAGATGGCACATTTCATTTTGTGTCAGAAAACCAATGATGTTCACATTGTAGAGTTGTTTTTCAGAGAGGTAGTTAGACTACATGGTCTACCAAGGAGTATAGTTTCAGATAGAGATACCAAGTTTGTTGGGTATTTCTAGAGGACCTTATGGAAGAAGTTGAAGGCTAAATTGAAGTTCAGTTCTACACATCATTTGTAGACTGATGGACAAACATAGATAGTGAATCAAAGTTTGGGCAACCTGCTGAGATGCTTAGTAGGAGATATCCCCAAGGGATGGGATTTGATATTACCATAGGTCAAGTTTGCATATAACAATTCTATCAACAAGAGTACTAGTAAATACCCATTCCAAATTGTATATGGGAATAGTCTGGGAAATTCTTCTTATCTAAGAAAGATAGATGAAGGAGAGAAGAGTAGTGCTGAGGCTGAAGACTTTGTAGAGAATCTCAAGAGTTTGCATGAAGCGGTATGACAACACATCAATAAAATGAATTCTTAGTACAAGGTTAAGGTGGATTATCTAAGAAAAAGTGTAAGGAATTCAAGGTCGGTGATGAAGTCATGGTTTACCTAAGGAAATAAAGGTTCCCAATGGGGACATATAATAAGTTAAAGATGAAGAAATTTGGACCATGTAGAATCCTAAAGAAGCATGATTCAAGAAATGCATATGAGGTAGAGTTGTTGAGTGGAATCAACATTTCCCTTGTATTCAACATTGATGATTTAACAGAGTATCATGAAGGTGGCACAGAGGATAGATAACAGAAGAATAATGGAGTATCCCGCCATCTACTTTAAAGGAGGAGATAGAAGAAATCCTGGATAGTCGTGTGGGAAGAAGTACTAGGAGTAGGTGATATGAAGAATATCTAGTTAAGTGGAAAGGAAGGCCTCTCAAAGACTCTTCCTAGTTGTCTAAGGTAGAGGTTGACCATTTGGGTTTTCCTCAAACACCTGAGATGTGACAAGGTCACTTCTCAAATTACCTTGGCACATGTCTGATGTAGGAGCATCTAGTGGTGTAAGAGCAATCTTGCATCACCCAAAAAATATGATTTTATTTTTAATTTTTTTAATTTTGGTATTTTTTGGATACCCAATTACTTGAATAATGATGTAGAACCTTCAGTTTTTCCAACCTTCTAAAAATAGCCAACTGCTATTTTAAGAAAGTTTACATTTGAGCTTGTATGGAATCAAAATTTTACTGAAAGCTTTGGAATTTAAAAATATAACCTTTGGTGAAATAATTGGCCAAAGATCATGTGTGGGATGAAAGATATTAAAGTTTTTGTTTCTTTAAAAACCCAAAAAGTTTTAATGTCAAATATGAGGCACTTAGAGGCCCTGTACGGCCCCAAAAATGGGTGGAATTGGTAGAGAAAATTCTAAGAGCATAGAGAACTTCACAATCTTTCCAACACATCAAATAGTTTTTCAATGGGACACTTAGATCAAAATTTATGGCTCCTAGAAGTTGACCTATTTTTGGAGGGAGTTACAGATTTCAAAATTTTGGCTATAAGGTGCCAAAAGGGCTATTTATGACAATTTTTGGGAATCCTTTGGGGTAGTAAAGAAAAGGGGGGAAAGTGAAGACTTAGAAAAGGGATGGAAAATAGAAACCCTAGTAGATTTGAAGCTACAGAAGATAGAAGGTTCCAAAATCTAGAGATAGAAAGCTAGAATGTGTTGCAACTGGTTGAGGATTCATCCTCTGATTTGATTCTAGTTTTTGTAATGTAATGTGTTGTTCAAATCAATAAAAGAACATTCCTATTTTTTATGTGTAATTTGTGTTATTATGTGTTCTAGGATTGACCCCCCTCATCACTCACCCAACCGCTTCCATAAAGCAAATGCAGTCTTTTCCTCAAAGACATTCAGTAGAACAGTGTTTGCAAGACATAACCGAATTGTACCCCATGCCTTTTTCTCCAATATTTCCCACTCATCTTGACTAACATCATTAGGTTTCTTTTCTTTTGATATTGCCAACCATTGATTGCTCTCCTCAAGGATATCCTCCATTTTTAGCTTCCACAACTCATAGTTTGAAACATTGAATTTCTCAATGTCTATTTGAGATGTAGATACAACCATGATTTCTAATGAGAGGAATTTATGTTCCATTTTATCCCATATTTTATCCAAAATTCTTATACCATAATCCCCACATTTTGTGCTCCATTTCCATATCACATCCTAGCCTTTTTAATATTTTTCCTGCATACAATTAAATATAAATAAGTAATATTTAATATAGTTTTTACGTAAAATATATGAAAATTAAATATTATATTATATTTTCTAATATTTGTTGTCATTATGTTGAGAAAATAATTCTAGCAACATATCAATAAAGGTGGAGATAATAGACTTCACAACATACTTCATGTCGCCCATGGGTGCACTTGCTGCCAAATTATTTCCATCTAATAGACACTTTTTAATATATTTGATAAGCTATATTAAAATTGTTTGTTATAACAAATTCTTATATTGTAATGGCCATAAGCTAAACACAATATCTGTTGGCCATAAACATACCAAACAAACCTACCATGTTAAGCACATCTTACTTTCATGATTCTCATTTGAAATCTGATTTTGTGGGGAGATCATAGGGAAGAATTATATAAAATTAGCAAAATGATTAATGCCTCATTTCTTATATAATACATAAGAAATGGCGTGAGAGATGATATATGTATTTTCAGAAAAGAAATAATAGACAACAGTTTGTCTGAGTCTTTAGGACTTTGAAGTAAATTATTTTTGTCACCCCGTAGAAGGAGAGGAGGGCCCACTCTCATGAAACGGTGGTGAATTTATTTTTTATTCTTTAAGTTTAAAGTTGTTTTGTTTTTCATTCAATTTATAGCTTGCCGAATCATAATAATTTATATTAGTTCCCATAAATTTAATTACTTATTTCTTTGATAATGTTTTAAATTATAGTTTTGCTCATAGTTCCTGTCACATACAGTTCCATAAATCTACACAGTTCCTATAGAAGCCTACATATTTCCTATAGTAGAATTATTTTGAATTTTTGTAGCAATTTTAAAAGAATTATTTTGTTTTAATTAGAATAGTTACATTTCATCCACACTCACCTTACTACCTGCAATCCTTGTGCATATAGCCATGATGCCTTTCACAAGTTTACATCCTTGGATTGAGATGTAGACCAAACTAAAATTTTATTTCTTTGACATTAAATTTATCACATTATTTACCTTATTTTTTGCCTATCATTTTGGTGTCATTTCCAGGGAAAGGCTTTAAGGGCCTATTAGCAGGTGCTGAGTTGAGTTAGGACCAACATGTTAAGAAGAAAGCTCACATGATTATTGATGTTGCCTAGGTGATTAATCCTAATTTGCATTATTTTAAATCATACATGCATGTTTTTGATAAAGATATATTTATTTTTAATAAATTATTGTGAGTGGTGTAGGTAAATATCAGAAGGAAAATTATTTAGGTATCAATACCACATGTTGTGAACTAGTTGGTGGATAAGAAGGAAGTTAAACTTGATTTGAAGCAACAACTACGAACAAGTAGAAAACATTGTAAAAAACATAAAAATGTTGCATTTTCAAGGTAGCCCAAACATATCAATTTTCAAAAATGAAGAATTTGAAGGCCATAGAAGAAGGAAAGTGTTCCCCTTGACTCTGTTGGGTGCTACCGCCCCCAAATCCCCACTTTCAAATTTAGAAACCAAAAAGGAAATTAGTGAGGAAATCACGCTACCACAAAGCATTGTTTTTTTGCCTCTATTCATAATGAATGTAACTTAGATGTTCTTGATCCTCCATTACCATTGCCACAAACATCTACATATGTCATTCCCATAACTGAGAAAGAATAGATAATTTAAAAATTCCTAGAAGGAGAACACATTTTCACAAAGGACTTAATAGATGAAGATTTGACCATTTGTTGTTCTAATTGTTGCAGGGAAGAAGTTGAGTGTAGATGCCAAGTTGCTCAAGAAAAGGAGGAAAACATAGATAATGAGATACAATCTATAAGTGATATTCAAGAGAATAAAGATGGAAGTGAACCATTCTTCTTAGTAACTCAAGGACATTCTCAAACATCAAATCATTAAGATCCAGGTATGCGTAATGATTTCAATATGTCTTATAATTCTATTGAATTAGGCAAACAATATGTTTCTTCACAATATGCTTCTCCACCTAGTAATTATGGTGGATGGAAACAACCCCCATACTACCAAAAATGGCAAAATGAACATTCACAACAAGCATAGTATCAACCATGGCATCAGTCATGGAAATTCATCCCCCCTCCACTATATCCACAATACCCATCCTATCCATTACCATTTAATCTATACCCGCAACAATATTTACCATTTTCATTATTCCATCCACATAATCAATCATCCATTTCAACATGGCCACCAGGGAAACTAAAATTCCAAAAAACTCATCATTTAATAAGGTGGTTCAAATTGCATATAATAGTGAGATTTCAGGAATCCCTTTACATTCCATTAATGTGTTTGAAATTGGTGAATCTCAATTAAAATCTATTAATACAATTAAGGGATGTGATTTTATTGAAATAGAAGAACACCATGATCCATAGAAAGATCTTCAACTTAGTTCTTCTTATTTTCTTAGCAAATCACAATCTTTAAAGAGAATTCACACACATAAAGAAACACTCTAATATAAGTTTGATTTTATTATTGAACTCATAAATGTATGCGTTAAAATTTCTCAAGAAATAAAAGATGTTATAATATACATAATAATGGTTCAAGAATTGTGTGAGATGACAAATGAAAAGCTACAAGATCTCTTTCTTCAAAATGTTTTTATTCTCAAGCATCTAGATCTTGGAATGCCCATGGAAAAAATGTGTATTTCTCACACACTTATTGATTTAGGTCTACCAACAACAAGTGTTGCGATTAGTACAACTAGTGAAAAGATGAGTTTGCATGCATTAAGGACCATACTAGACATTCTATAAATGGCTGATCATTCATTACTCAAGGCTCAAGATACTATTGAAAATTTCATTGTGTTATCCTAATAACCTCATGATTTTATAGTATGAAGTTAAGTTGGGGGGATATCCCTTGAATTTTGGACATCCTTTCTTGCTTATTGATAAATCCTTCATCAATTGTTTCTCTAATGTGGTGTGCATCTGGGGAATCATATGCATGGTATTTAGATCAAATCAAGATATGAGTTCTTGTGCTAGTTGTCACATACATAAAAAAATCACAAGTATGAAATTGAATCATATTGTTTATACACAAGAATTCATAAACATAGGTTGCCATTATTAAGTGTTTATTCATAATTAGCACTCATCTAAAAACACATTTTTATTCCCTTTTTCTCATCTTTATACACTATTTGTCCTGGTAATTGCACTATAGGAACTGTGAATTCTTGTTTTAATTATGCTACTAAGAGATGAAATGTTGAAGTTACTGTTATGATGAGAAGACCTATGTTGAAGTGAAATTGATAGAATTATGCAGAATTATCTCTTTTTGTTTCATATGTATCCATTTCTCAAGTGGAAGATAGTTTTTGGAACTCCAGAGATGATCCTAATTATCTCCAGAGCTAAGCAAGAAGGATGCTACATAGCACTCCAACATTTTCTAGCATTGTTGGAGGACCTCCGAAGTTGAAGCAACAGGACAAAGAAGGTTGGTGATCATGAAGACCTTTAGAGCAGTGTGCTAACAAGATTTGAAAGCATCTTTGTAGCTTCTAGAAACTATACAGAGTCTTCTAAGTTGCACAAGATCTCCAGAGCTAAATAGAGTCTCTGGTGCCACTTAATTACTAGAATCTCTAGAGCTTCTGAGGGGCTATAGAGTCCCACATATCTAGGCATGGGTGTCCAGGAAGATAACTCCAATGATCCAAAGGGACACAATGCACTTATATTTTCTTTTGCATCAGATTAGAGGACTTCTTATAGTTCATTGTTTTTGATAAGTTAAGTTCCTTTTTATCAGGGTCTCCACGACCTGTTATTGTTAAAAGTCAAACTCTGGATTTAGTGACACCTTCAGTGTCACTTAAGTCCTTTTTAAGATTTGCATGATTATACTTTTGATAGATAGTTGTATGTTTTAGTTCTAAGAATAATATCTTTTATATCTCTAGTTGAACTAAGAGGAATGATAGTTAACTCCATAAATATGATATCGCCCAGACTAATATATATGGATGGAGACTGCAGAATAAGATAATAGATTTTTAGCAGATTTTTATGTAATTTCATTCCTCAGTAGAAACATATATTTTTGAATGAAATATACTTTGGATATACTGGATTAAGGAAAGCAATACTGGTATACTTTTTCTCTAAAATCTTTGTTTATCCTTTAGTTTTGAAGGTGTGGACCAAGGGCCCACTCCCACCAACAAATAGGAGGCTAGTATATTCCCTGCTTTATTATATTATTGCAACTTTCTTAAATAGAGTTTTTCATGTTTTCATAAAACAGATCAGTTATTGTTAAAGCAATTTTGTTTATGTTTAATGAATGTTTATCTTTTGTGTGAATCAGATAGATCATTTCAGCAGATTACTATTGTAATGGAGTAAAAAGTGGACACATGCCTTTTACCTCCTAATTTAGCTCCTAGGTCCACGTGTTTACACTCTACAAGAAAATTGTTCATCTTGATGAGAAATCCCCTAAAACCCATGTCAAATGGGAATTAGGGGCCCATTTAAAGCTTAAGTTCCAACCAAAAAGGCCCCTTGGGACTTGGGCGCTCGCGCCCTTGTTCAGTCCACCCTAACTGGTCAAGGTGAAATTTAAGGATGTCAGCATAGGACTCTTAAATGGGTCCTCCCTTGTTGGCTCTTTTAATTAATTTGTGAAAGTTTAATGGGATCGCATATATAAACAAGTGTTTGAATTCATTTTCTAACAAGTTGATGATAGCAAGGTTATCATATTATACAAAGTCAAATTCAAGGCATTCATTGTGTTTGTGGTAGACTTGTGTTAGTATTGTGTTTGTTGTAGATTTGGAATCATCATCAACATCCTTATGAGTTGAAGAATCTTCATCCTCCTAAGGGCTTCACCAACAAGGTGACATTATCATTGTGTTTGAATCATTTCATCATCATTTGGATTATCTTTAGCCTCTTTCCTACAAGGACACACTCTCTCTCTAACAACGGTGTTAGGAAAGCTTGAATGCTAACTCAGGATTTGACTGAGCCAAATCCCTAAACACCACAACCCCCAAACCCCTTTTCTAAATGTGTGTGCATGTTATAGGTGTGGAAGTTGCAGAAGTAAAGGTACACAGAGGTTGTCTAAGGGATTAAGATTCAAGATTTGGAAATAGAGTTGAAAAATTCCTCCATAGCAGACTTGGGCACTAGCCCCAGTGTCTAGCAGGAAAAACAAACCTTGGAATCAACATCAAAGCATCAATTATGACATTTTTCCAGTTCAGAGCTTCCGGGGATTAGGAATTTTTGGACTCAGGTACTAGCCCTAGAGTCTTTCAACATTTTAGCTTCTGAGGGACATGTTTGAACACCTCACTGATCACCCTGGTGCTTTCAGATCCTGACTTGTTGCTTCTATTTCTCTGTTATAAGATGATTATCATAATTCTAGGGTTTAGTGCATTGATTGGCCTAGGGTTTTATAAAAGGCTTGGTTGAATCACATCTTTCCTCTGCAAACAAGAGAACAAAATTAGTAGCTGATCCCTCTTTCATCTTGTAGTGGCTTGGCTCAGTTTTATCCTTGAATGTTGTAGTGAAAGGAGGGTTTGATCTAGTGTACTCACATGCTTTGCATCCACCCCTTCTTTTCTCTACTTAACATTTTGGTGAACCTGTGTTTCAAAGGATTTGCAACTTTTTAAGTGTTGAAATCAGATCTTGCATTAATTCATATCATACTTGTCATTCTTCATTGAAAAATCTTGCATACATTTGAAAAAAGTTGAAAAAAAAGCATTCTAGGCTTGCATAAAGGCATAGTTTTGCATTATTCTCATTGCATATCATTAGAAACACTTAATTTTCTGATTTTTACATCAGATTTGAAAAAAAATAGAGCAATTAATCATTTCATGATACCACACCTTGGATTTGTATATCTCATTTGCTAGGGTTTTGTTGAAAATTTGCATTTTTCATATTACCTAGTTTTTGCAAAAAGCTAGGGTTAGTAGTCAAAATCTTATTTCAGATTTTTTTGCTCCCTTAAACACTCATTCAAATCTGATTTTGAGTTGTAATAATGCTTCATTGTGCATCCTTACATTTAAAATTTAAAATTTTGCAATTACACGGTGTGTATTTCAACATTAAGGGGTTTACACACTTTCTTCACACTTCTTTAAGCAAACTTTTAAATCATTCATCTTACCTTGTTGTGTAGCACTATTTCCATCATACTTACTTTGTTTGTTGTGAAATCCATGTTTTTTTTCTCTTTAAAAACCTAATTTCCTCAAACAAGTGCTTTGGTGTGAAACAGCCTCACATACATCACTTCTCATCACAACAACAATGCTATGGTCCATTCTCAAGTTTATAGGACGAGGAAGACTCCTGAACTTGAAATAACATTTACACCACATGATAAAACAGTTGGAGACATTGAGGGACTTCTTTACATCACCACACGTATAAGTGGAAATCCTACAAGTGGGGTCCTTATCGATCCTAACTGTATGATGAATGTGATTATTGAAGAGTTCCTCTACATGCATGATTTAATACAAGAATCTTATGAGCCCACACATATGATGATTAAGACACATACTGGAGCTTTCCTCCTGGATATAGGGAAGATTAACTTATTAATTAAAACAGTGGAGAAAGCCCTGGAACAATTGTTTGACATCATTCCTATGTCTGACCTATTTCGTGTGAAACTAGGCTATCCATGGCTCAAGTCCATGAAAGTGGTCCCCTCTACAATTCATAAATGTCTAAAATTTCCTCACCAAGGGAGAGTGTATGTTGTTCACCATAGTATATGGAAACCTATGGTTTCTCATGGAAATTTCAACCTAGACTACTTTTGGCCACAACCTACCGAGCCTCCTCAACCAAGAGAAGATCAATTCTTCCTAGGATATCAAAGATACAAAGCAAGGTTAATAAAAAAATTGGCTGGAGGTCCTATTGAACAAGTAGAAAGTAAAGAACAACCCAAATTGAAATAACCTCCTCGACCATGAGGTAAGGGAGTCTTTGTTGAGGTTCCTCCTCTGCCATCCTTACAAGGATCGGGAGATGCCCATAAAGAACAAAACATTTCATCATAGAAAATCAACTTGGTGCCAACTTCCTCCTTTGAGACATCAAAGATTGTGGAAAATCATGATAATCCTTTTACAAACATCACTAACAAAACACTAAGGAATAGGCAAGAAAGAGAAAGGAAGAAGAGACAAGACTTAGCTCGACAAGCAACACCTCAACAAGAAAACATTCCACCAACTCCTATTGAATCAAACAAGGAAGAGATAAAGGTTGAAGAGATCAAGGACAATGATTCAAGTTGGGCAATTGTACCTTATGTACCTATTGCCTCTTGCATTCGAGATTTGGAGGAAGATGATTTGCTCGAAGACAACCGCTAGCTCAGTTGTGTAACAGGTAAATATTTCTAACCCTTTTTGGCCACCTTTGATGTAGCATCTCTTTGAGTTGCTCGCTTACATGGCCTCCTCTTATGTGTTGTGTTCCCCCGTGTTGTGTTATATATTGTTTAGGTCTCTTTGGATGACCCTTGATACTCTTGTAAAGTTAAGGAAACAAAGAGACCACCTCTGTTGTGACCATTCTTCTATTTATTTCTCTATTCTTCTACTTTCCTCTCCTTTATTTTATTGTTGTGTGGTATGCCTTGGGGGCATAACATTGTGGAGGATGTCTTGGGGGCATCTTCTTGTATTGTAAACCCAAGTCAATCTTGTCTCCTCTCTCATTTTTGTTTTTTACATTCTTCAATGACTCTACCCAGTCGATGGATGATGAAAACAAATAAATATTGATAAGGACTGTGTGCCCCTTTAGCAAGAAAGCAAAAAAGGACCTAGTCCATATATGAAGATGGGGTTGATATATATATATCTGATGCTTGACTAGTAGAATCACTCCATGTTGTGATTTTTATTGTGACATTTCTTGTAAAAAACCTTTTACAATACTCTCAATCTACTTCAACGCACTTTGGACTATTTTTTTATCTCACCTTGTTGCTACACTCGGTTCTAAGATACCTGCAGTATAGCCCAACAGCTATACTTGGTTTTGAACCCGCAAGTAGCCTTAGTCTTTGATGTGATTTAATATATGATTTCTACATAGCTTTTATGAATTGATTTGGTTATTATCTTAGAGTAAGATTTTCTAACCAAAGCTTAATATTTTAGAAAATTATATCGATGTGTTTGTAGGAACATTCAATGATCATGGCACATGTCACTTTGGAGCATGGGCTTTGCGAAATCTCTTGTTCCCTTGCGTGTTTTCACTCTACCTTAATGTGCTTGATACTGGCAAGCAGGATCAACCACCTTAAGATGGGGGCATATATTATGGTATCTTCTTGATTACTTTTGACACTGACAAAGCGTGTTTGAAAGCCCTCATCATGAGGTGGAATGGTGTATCTCTTGAGCTAGTGCACATCCTTTTTAGTATAAAGCCCTCATCATGAGGTGGGATGGCATATCTCTTGAGCTAGTGCGCATCCTTTTAAACAAATCCCTCATTGTGAGGCAAGATGGTGTATCTCTTGAGCTAGTGCACATCCTTTTATAAAAAGTCCTCATCGTGAGGCAGGGTTGGATCCTGAGTCATTCACCCTTAAGCATGTCTTTGGCGGTTGTGGTAGCATAGCTCAATCATTAGGTGTGTTTGACATGTTTTAGATAGTGGAGTGTAGCGACGAGCTCCTTCCTATTGCCTGTGTTTGTCGTGTATAAGACGTATAGTGTGTCTATGACATGCTATACAATGCTCATGTATTCTATGTGTCTTCTGTGTGTTTTACGTGTCTTCTCTGCATGACTTGCGTGTTTGTGCATGGTCTAAAGACGTGGTGATGAGCCCCCCACACTGTATGTGTTTTGTGTGTCTTTACATGTGTGTTTTGTTTACTCTTGTTAGCATTATATCTATATAGATATGTAATTGCTTAATCATGTCTTCTTTATGTCTTACATGACCATGTTCATGTCTTCTCCATGTATTATGTGCTTTCATTGTGTTCTTCATGTATTGTGTGCTTCCTTACTGTATTCATTGTGTCTTATGTGACTGTCAAGTGTATTCTTATGTTTGCCTAAGCCTGGGGGCTAGGAATAGTCCTTCAAGATTAGGGTGTGTCTTCATTCTAGTGTTGGATGTGTTTGATGTGTTTTGATATGCTTCGACTGTACTTTAATGCATGTGATGTATTGTTGGATTGTACACACATTAAAGTGGGGGCTAAATGTTATGGAGTAAAAAGTGGACACATGCCTTTTTACCTCCTAGTTTAGCTCCTAGGTCCCTGTGTTTACACTCTACAAAGCAAATTATTCATCCTGATGAGAAATCCCTTGAAACCCATGTCAAATGGGAACTAGGGGCCCATTTAAAGCTTAAGTCCTAACCAAAAAGGCCCCTTGGGACTTGGGTGCTCATGCCCAAGTCCACCTTGATTGGTCAGGGTGAAATTTAAGTATGTCAGCATAGGACTCTTAAATGGGTCCTCCCTTGTCGGCTCTTTCAATTAATTTGTGAAAGTTTAATGGGATAGTATATATAAACAATTGTTTGAATTTATTTTCTAATAATTTGATGATAGAAAGGTTATGATATTGTGCAAAGGTGAATTCTAGGTATTCATTGTGTTTGTTGCAGATTCAGAATCATCATCAACATCCTTATGAGTTGAATAATCTTCATCCTCCTAAGGGATTCACCGCCAAGGTGACATTATCATTGTGTTTGAATCATTTCATCATCATTTGGATTATCTTCATCCCCTATCCTATAAAGATACACACTCTCTCTCTAACAATGGTGTTGGGAAAGCTTGAGTGCTAACCTACGATTTGACTGAGGCAAATCCCTAAACACCACAATCCCCAAACCGCTTTTCTTCATATGTGTAGGTTATACGTGTGGGAATTGCAAAAGTAAAGGTATAGGGAGCTTGTCTAAGGGATCAAGATTCGATATTTGAAAATAGAGTTAAGAAATTCTCCTATAGAAGACTTGGGCACTAGCCCCAGTGTCCAACAGCTAAAACAAACCTTGGATTCATCATCAGAGCATCATTTATGACATTTTTTTAGTTTGGAGCTTTTGGATATCAAGACTTTCTAGACTCAAGTGCTAGCCCCAGAGTCCTCTAGCAATTTAGATTTTGAGGGATAGGTTTGGACATCTCACTAATCACCCTGGTGCTTTTAGATCTTGACTTGTTGCTTCTATTTCTCTTTTATAAGTTGGTTATTGTAATTCTAGGGTTTAGTGCATTGATTAGCCTAGGGTTTGATATAAGGATTGGTTGAATCACATCTTTCCTATGCAAACAAGAGCAAAAAATTTGTAGTTGAGCCCTCTTCCATCTTGTAGTGGCTTGGATTGGTTTTGTCCTTGAATGTTGTAGTGAAAGGAGGGTTTGATCTAGTGTACTCACATGCTTTGCATCCACCCCTTCTTTTCTCTACTTAACAACTATTTCAGTTCTTAGATTAGGTTTTCCTTTCATGCAAGTAATTAGAGGCATTAGTTTGAAAAAAATTTCTGTAGATTAATTAAGGACTGTTGATTATCAAGTTTCTATTGCAGACAACCATGGACATAGCCCTAGATTTGATGTACATAAAACATGATTAAATGCCAAGGTACAACAACCCTTGTCATTTTTTGGTGCCGTTGCTGGGGAATTCTATGTTAATAACAAATCTAGTTAATAGTCCCAATTAGGACTAGATTAATTATGTATGGTTACATCTAGAGACCCAAAAGATATATATATATATATATATATATATATATATATATATATCAAACATACACCCCAACTGCAACCTATAGGTGAAAGCAGTGGGGTAGGACAAGACCTTTTTTAAAAGGATGAAAAATATTTTGGACCTACCTTGGAAATCACACAATAAAAGATATCCCACAAGCCCTCAAAACCTTACACTCTCTAAGTACATCTAGGAACTGTAGGAGAAACACTAGGAAGATCTGTTAAGAGGATCCACTTTACCAAAAACTCAAACTAAATCTTGAAGGAAGAAGAATCACAAGAAAAACCATTAAACATAGGGGGAAATCATGACCAAGTAGACCCTCTGCAAGAGAATGCAAGAACTTTTTCATATCCCATTGTCCTCAACCCTAGGAAAAATGTGCCTATGAAAAACATTTCCCCCTCAAATCTTCCAACATTCAGGGGAATTCCTTCTGAGGATCCAGATCAGTTCCTCGTTGAGTTCAAAGTATTATGTCAAACATATGACTATGGATTTGACAACCAAAAGCTCAAACTTTTCCCATCTACACTAAAAGATTTTGCCATGAGGTGGTTCATGGGCTTAGCCCCAGATTCTATCTACTCATGGGAACAAATGAAAACTAAGTTCCTAGACAAATGTTGGGACTATTACAGAATCAATGATAGAAAGGAAGATTTTTTTAGAACTAAATAGAAAGAGGAGGAAATCTTAGAGGACTACCTAGATATATTTAACTTTTCCCTTAGAAGGTATGGTAACCCTATAGCATACAACTTGGCCAAAACCTTGTTCATAAGAGGGTTGGATAAGGAGTCAAAACAATCACTGGATCTAATGGGAAGGGGGAATATCAACAAAATGGACATGCCTGCAATTGAGGAAATCTACATAAACTACTCCAAAACACGAGATGGAGTAAGAGTACCAAGGTCTCTAAAAGGGAAAGATGATAGAGGGAAGTTAATGGAGAAGTTTGTGAACCTAAAAACAAATATCTTAGTTTATTTGAATACCACCTTAGATGGGATTCAAGCAAAGGATAGAGCAATTGAACCATTGTCAATTTATTGCCCTAGATGTAGAAATAAACACCTTTTGAGAAAGTTCCCATTGGATAAATCTAAAATATGCTAGCTCCATGATAAAGAACACCCTACTAGCCACTGTGATCAACTCCCAACTTTGAAAAGGATGACTAAAAAGAATGTCCAAATAGAGGAGTTTAACTATTTAGGGCAGAAACAAGTTGGCCATTTCCCTTACAACTAATACCCAACTCAAGCTTCTTATAGGGGCCCTTCAAATTGGGGAATAACCAATGGAATTCAGTCTAGCATGGACCTCAAAACATTCCTCCATGCATACCACAAGACTGGTCAAGCCAACAATGGCAAAATCAACAATGGAAAAACTAGCCTTGGAGTAATCAATAGTGGCCACAACAGTTTCCATCATAATTTGGACCACAAAACATGCAACCTCAGTGGGGTCCTTAGCAGGGCTATAATCAACAGTGCTAAGGAAAACCTAGATATTTCTAAAACCAACAACAAGCACTTTCTAACTAGACCAACAAACACATAGGGATAGTCTCAAAATGAGCCAGTTAGTCAACCACCCTTACCATCTCAACCTATAGCAAATCCACACAATAAATAGGGAGTAGTTATATACATGACTAAGGAGGAAAATATTACTGGTGTAAATGCTATTTATTTAAATAACCTCTAGCTACGATTTGGGAAAGCTCTTCCAAGACCATCTCCTCCACTCATAATTCAAGTAACAAATGACATGGAACCTAAAAATACATCCACTCAACCCTAGGAGGAGATTACAGTAGAAAAAGTGCCACAAGAACAACCATTAGGTAACTTTGGAATTCCTCCTAAAGGAACAACTCCAAAGATCACCTCTAGAGCTACATCCAAAACACACTCTAGAGAATCAAAAAAGACACCATACCTAGAACGGATCAAACAACATGTTCGCCAAAAAATAATCCTACAAGAATAAGTCCAACCCACCATTGAATCAGAACTGTTGCAAGAAATCAGGTAGCTAAACATTGAAATTCTACTCCTCTAGGCAATCAAGGATGTTCCTAAACTGAATCAATTTATCAAACACCATTGTGTTAAGACTCAGGACAGGAAGAAAAACTTTCCTACCACCATTCAGGTGGAAGGAAAAGTGGTGGACATTCTAGTGGGTGAAATGCTCCTCCCAAAGTATGGGGATCCTAGGAACCCTGTCATAACAATCCACATCTCAGGAGTTGAAATATCCAATGTTTTAGTTGACTTAGGAGTGGCAATAAATGTCATGACAGTTCACACCCTGGATAAATTGGCCCTTACATGCATTTAGGTCACTTCTGCAATTTTACAATTGGTTGATCAATCAGTAGTCATTCCAAAAGGGGTGTTGACTGATGTCCTAGTTGTTGTGGAATCGTGGGAATTTCTAGTGGATTTTTTGATCTTAGAGCCAAGAAATCAAAGGAATGTTTATCCTCTAATTTTAGGTAGGTCGTGGCTAGCTACTACAATAGTATCCATTGATTGCAGAATTGGGGATATGGTCATCTCAAATGGCTTGAACATGAAGAAAATATCCTTGTACCCTCCAACTAAACCGTCCATACATTATTCAAGAAAAGTGTGGGTAGATGAGCCTAACAACATGGAAAATAGTGCCTCCTTAGCTATGGTTACTATCATAGAACATTTGGGGGAATTGGAAGAAGAAACAAACTATGATACACCTAAACCTATAACTCACATCCTCATTGGAAAAGACACAATGGACTTAGCTCAAAACTCAAGGAAAGAACTTCTGATTGCTACCCATTGTACCCTTACTAATATCATTCCTTGTGAGGAAACCTTCTACAGAGACCCAGCTAGTTTTCACTTACTTCTTCCACATTCTTGCCCTTTTAACACTATGAGTCCAAAATATGGGTTAGGATCATCCATGGAATAGATTATAAAGCAAGTCATGGTCTTACCCGGGAAAACATTAAACATCAATACTCAGTTAACAACACAACAAGAAGGAGCAATTCTTGATCTTCTTCCCTCCCATTCAGAATCTTTTTCTTTCAAATATAAAGACATGAAGGGCATCCCTTCTAAGATATGGACCCTTCACATATATATAGAAGATGGCAAGCCTGTTAGACAACCCCAAAGAAGGTTAAACCCTGCACTCAAAGACATTGTCAAAATAGAGATAGAAAAACTTCTACAGGCCGAATTCATTTATCCTATATCAGATAGCCAGTGGGTTTCACCCTTGGTCATAATGCCCAAGAAGAATAGGGAATGGAGAGTATGCATTAATTATAGGGAGCTAAACAAAGCCATAAAAAAATATTATTTTCCCTTGCCATTCATTGACCAAGTACTAGATAACCTAGTAGGGAAAAAATACTTTTCATTCCTAGATGGGTTTAGTGGTTATTACCAGATCCAAGTGGCACCAAAAGACCAAGATAAAACTACCTTCACATGCTCATGGGAAACCTTTGCATATAGAGGACCCTTCCATTTGGCATGTATAATGCTCCAACTACCTTTCAGAGGGTTGTTTTAGCCATTTTTGCTGAACTAGCCAATGAGTGTATGGAGGTCTACATGGATGACTTTACTGTGTATGGGAACACCTTTGAACAAGCCCTCAAGAATCTAGAAAAAATTTTGCAATGTTGTGAGAAAAATCAATTATCCTTAAGCCATGAGAAATGTTTTATGATGGTGGAAGAAGGAATTGTCCTTGGGCATCACATATCAACAGTAGGGATTAAAGTAGATCAAAACAATGTAGAAGTGATTAAACAATTTCCCCCACCTAAAAACCAAACTAATGTTAGGAGTTTCTTAGGTCATGCAGGATACTATAAGAGGTTCATAGGAAATATCAGCAAGATAGTTGCCCCAATGTTTTCCTTGTTGACCAAGGACATTGAATTTTAGTGGACATAAGACTACCAAACAACATTTGAAACCATCAAAGAAAAACTTAGTCACACCTATTTTGAGGGGACCTAATTGGAATCTCCCATTCCACATCCAAATAGATGCATGAAATGAACCTGGTGATTGTTTTTTTGTACCATTTCAAAATTTTCAAGATCAAATTGATTGATAGGGAAGTTGCTATGAGGAAAGAGAAAAATGATATGCCATAGCCTTATTAAAGGTCATTCCATTCAAATGAATCTCACATGGTATTAAATGGCATAGGTAAAAGACTATAGCCTATAACTCAAAGACTCTGGTAGAGACACCATTCACAAATGATGGTGAGATTATTAAGGACATTTCCTGTAAACTCCAGTGGAAGTAAGATGATTGTGCAGCCTCTCACAGTGTAGGTATGGTGTGAGTTACAACTATCAAGAGGCATAGTTTAATGAAGTTGGTGCAGTCCAAAATGACAGGAGTAGTGGCTTGGGTTTCATATAGTAGGAGCCACCATTCAAGTGCATTTTAGTAAGATGCTGCTATAAAGACTCAACTACCAGTTTACACTATGAAATCATTGCTAGAATGAGGTGCAACTGTCAAATAAAAGTCACAGTTACTTGAATGGCGTGGCATCTCCATGAGTATAAGGGCACTCTAATTGTAATGCAAGGCTTGGATAAATTATAGGAGCGGCTTTCATAGAAGGTCTAGATTACATTGAGTCCTAATATTTTGAAGAATGGTGAGTTCTCATAAGGGACTGGCCATATAAAATAGCACATAACATTCACAGCAAGAGACACAATGCTATGAAGAGCGCTGCCACTATTGAAAATCAAGGCAGCCAGCCATAAGAGACATGGCACAAAGACAATGAAAGCACAGTTTCAATGGACGCTCACCTAATAGCTCAGGCTGCAATAACTAGAGACACAATTTGAAAATGAAGCTGCAGCCGATGAAAATGAAGATGGCTACTATCAAAGGTAAATTTTACAAGTCACAGCAAAGACACTATCAAATAAAACTCTCGCAGGCGGAAATAGGGTTACACATTCATAATACATAGTAACCATTGATGTAATAGTTGAATCAATGGTTCACAGCAAGAAAACAAAATGCAAGTTATGCGGAGGCTGCCATTTGTAAGCACCCGAACAACTTTAAAAGCAGCTAAAAATGAAGCGGAAGCCACCACGTGGAGGAATCCACGTACAGGAAAGAAATGTTCATTTCATTTAATTAAATACATCAAATGTTACGGGTTAAATATGAATGAAAGAGTCTCTTATAATAAGATGTGGGTCCCTCATGGAATGAAGTCACAGGAATTAAATAGTGAAAGCCCCAAATTAAATGAGCCACTTTATTTTTTCATTATAGAAACTCAAAAGGCAGCGGATAGAGACATGTGTTAGACAGAGGAAAAAGTTGTTGCAGTTGAAAATGAAGTGGAAGCCACGACGTGGAGTAGTCTATGCATAGGAGAGGAAATAAAGCTTGTTTTCATTTTAATAGACACTTTTAAAAGTCACATAAAGTTATTTTCCAAGGAACAATAATATAAAGGCAACGGAAAGTGACATTTGTAAACACCTGCGGCAATGAAAAAGGAACTCAAATTGATGCAGAAGGAGCCATGTGGTGGAGTCCGCGCACATGAAGAATTAGTTGTTTCATTTTTATTTCACTAATGCAAATGTTACGGGGTTTTATAAGAATGTCTTTTATTAATGAAACAAATATGTGGCCCTCCCTTTTAATAAGTAAAACTTATTAAATATAAGTTTCTCATATTCTAATGTTACGGGAGAGGTAGGTTTTAAAAGGAATATTTTATAAAGCCTCATTTTAAATGGTGGGTCCCTGCTTGTAAAATAATATTTTATGAAATAAAACCTCTTAACTCACAGGAGTTAAAAAGTGAAACCCTAAATGTGAGCAGCCATTTTTTTTTTTATGGCAAGCTACAGGAAAATAGCAGCAGGAGTTTTCTTTCTCACACATAGATATTTTTTCCAGCCATGGAGGAAAAATAGAAATAGTAGTTCAGTTAAGGTTTTTGGTGGCCACTTCAGTTGTAGTCAGATTTGTGCCAGATCTGGTGCTGGATTTTGCAGATTCAGTTGTGGATTTTCAGAGTTTGTTGAGAATTTGTTAAGTTTTTCAAGCTATAAATTGGCAGATTTGAGACACATTGGGGGAGTTCTTCTTCAGATATGTTCAGAGTTCTACAAGTTTATCAGATCAGAGAGTTGGAGCAGCATATAGAGTTTTCTTCTTGCCTTTGCAATGTCTTTTCATGATGATTGTAATAGTTTATTCTGTGCAACAATTGTGCCTTTGTAAATTTATTCTTTCATTCAAATATGAGACGGTGTCCTGTGCATTTATGAGTTTACTCTGTTCTTGTCTCTAATTTCTCTATTTCTCTACCTTTGTTTAATGTGTTTCTTAAACTGGTTTTAATCATGCATATTTTGCTCTTTGAATCCAGTTAAATACTTCAAAGTTTAGACACTATGCAAATAATAGTTTCAAATCTAGCGGATTGCCATAGATTAGGCATTTGTTTTTTGCAATCTTGTTTTTCTTTCTGAACTTTTTTTCAAACCCTACTGAAAGACAAGAAGAGCCAGCTTCCTAAAAATTTGGAGGTCACTCTAAGGAGCATTTGTACGTCTTAGAGTTTCCCATGTTGTTGCTGGATTACACCCACTGATTTATGCATCAATAGTTTTTGGCGACCACGGTGGGACCGATTCAAGGACTTGAGTCTTTGTTTTCTGAGAATCTTTTCCCTGCATTCTATGGTTTTGATGGAAAATTACAGAAACATCTGCTCATAGGAGCATGAATCTTCCATTTGGTGACTCTATTGATGAATCTTTCTTGAATCTTTGCCCCTGCAGACCATGGCAACCCCTGGTATATATGTGCACCTAAATATTCAAAGAGATCTACCCTTTGTAGCTTGGGATTCAAGTCCCCTTGTTCTTCTGCAACAAGGTCAAGTTCCTGACATAGCATGGAAGGCATTGCCTCACTTTCTAGGAGACGGCTCAGTTTGTCCTGCAGATCGCATTCAAGATGTTGCAAATCTATGCTCTGTTCATAATGTCATGACTGAGAATCATGCTCTCTTGTTGCTTGCATCTTCCCTCAAGGACAAAGTAAAAGAATGGTACAGAAGCTTGCAGCCTGGTTCAATCACTAGATGGGATCAACTAGGAGGACTCATCTACAATCAGTTCAGAGACAGGACAGATGTTAGCACTCTCACCCAGAACCTGATTACAATCAAGAGGCATCCAATGGAGCCCATACATGATTTCAATTCAAGATTTGATAAGGTATGGAAAAAATTTTCTATAGACATGAGGCCCCCTCCAGTCTTTGCTTTCTTGTATTTTTTAAAGCCTTTAGACCTTGAGATCTCTATCATGATACAATCTTTGGGAGGTGAAACTCTGCCACAGTCGTATGATCTTGCCAGTAAGGCTGAAAGTAATCTCATATTGTCTGGTAAACTACCTCCCCTGCCCTTAGAACAGCTGATGCCTCATGCAAATATCCTATCTCAGGTTCTTTCTTGTGACTAGATGCATAGAAATTTTAGTCCACCCACCCTCCCTGTTGATTTACCAAATCATGAGGAGATCAGTGTTGTGAAAGAACTAATTAAAACCCTATCCCATGAGATCAATGAGTTAAAAGGTCAAGTTATGTACCCTGTTGATCCATATGTCATGCCTCCAACTCTTTATGAACTGCCATACCAATGTGATCTTATTACAGAAAAAATCCTTCCTCATAACAAGAGAATGCCCAATTGTCTTGAAAATTATCCTCTACAAGCTTCCATAGCTGTAAATCAACCTATAGAAGCCATTGACAAGGTTCTCTGTCATTTTGACATTCAAGAAAAATCAAGTATCAAGAATCAAATTACAAGCAAGAAAATGGCTCTTGTGTGTCCTTCTGGTTACCAGCATCAAGCATATGTGGCAAAGGGAGATCTAGAGTTATTGTCAAATCTTGAATCAGATTCAGAAGATGCTTATGAGGTGACATTTCTAGAAGCTGAAAAGTACTCTAAGAAGGGCTTTGAAGCTGAAAAGTACTGGGTCCATGGTGATGCTACCTCTATTTTCCATTTTGAGGAGGTTATAAATGACATTATACCAGATGAGTGTCTTTATTTCAGCCATGAAGCTTCACATTTTAAGGAGGAAGGCACAGAGATGCATGAGCAACACTTGGAGCATGACGAGGATTTGTTCTCACTTTTGCAACAAGGATATCAGCTACTAAATGACGAAGATCTTGTAATTGAGAAAGTGCAAGGTTCATTTGTAAGGCTTGTAGCAGGTCATGGAGAAAATGTTAAAATAGAGGAAGATTCAAGATCTGATTTGTTTTTAATTCTTGAAGAGGGGTATTGTCTTCTTCTTGATGAAGATCTTCAAATGCAAAAGAGGATCCATAATGATATGGTCTGCAAAGATTTCTACAAAATTCAAGAATCCCATATGGGGTCCCATTCTACACCTTTCTTCTTGCAAGAGGGAACCTCAATCAGATTTAGGACTATTCTAGGTAGTTCCATCACTTGTCAGCTACATCTTGATGCTATCATGGATCATCATTCAAATAAACAATCAACAAAAGAGGTCACTACTGAGTTACTGATAGTAGAAGTTTTCAAAAGCAAACAGAGGAGAGAGTTTTAGTGTTTTATTTTCCCTCCCCACCCTCCATTGATGCAAGAACAACATGTCGATCAACATGACTAGTGTTTTAAAGCAAAAGGAGAGTCTCCTGAGTGCAGAGAAGTAAAAAGGTACAAAATATTGTTGTATTTCTTCATACAGTTTATCTGGTTCATTTTCAGTTTGATGAAGATAAATTGGAGCAACTTAATCAGACATGGCAGCTATTTTTCTGTTCCGGTGAATGGACATGTTCCTATATGTTTCAGTTGTTAGTAATTTGGTTTCACTATTCAGAATAAGCTACAGCAGTAGCATTAGTTTCAATTTTAGTTAGTTTTGTTTTCAATAAGTCTCAGCTACATAGCAGAATGTTGGTTCAGAACTCAGTTGTAGTGCTCAGTGTCAGTTTCATTTGTGGATGTATTCTGAGTTAGCGGTGTTTTAGTTCACCTTCATGCATCTTCAGTTTCAGCTCTATTTAGTTATAAATGTTTCATGTAATGTGACTCTATTGCCCAATGATAAGGCATTTGTATGCAAAACCTGAGTTTCTAGAGTTTAAGTGAGCAAGCTCATTTCCCCTGCAAGTCGCCAAGAACTGGTCATTGTTTTTCTGCACCATTTCAAAATTTTCAGGATCAAATTGATTGACAGGGAAGTTGCTATGAGGAAAGAGCAAAATGATATGCCATAGCCTTATTAAAGGTCATTCCATTCAAATGAATCTCGCATGGTATTAATTGGCATAGGTAAAAGACTACAACCTATAACTCAAAGACTCTAGCAGAGACACCATTCACAAATGATGGTGAGATTATTAAGGAGGACATTTCCTGTAAACTCCAATGGAAGTAAGATGATTGTGCAGCCTCTCATAGTGTAGGTATGGTGTGAGTTATAGCTATCAAGAGGCATAGTTTAATGAAGTTGGTGTAGTCCAGAATGACAGGAGTAGCAGCTTGGGTTTCATATAGTAGGAGTCACCATTCAAGTGCATTTTAGTAAGATGCTTCTATAAAGACTCAACTACCAGTTTACACTATGAAATCATTGCCAGAATGAGGTACAACCGTCAAATAAAAGTCACAGTTACTTGAATGGCATGGCATCTCCATGAGAATAAGGGCACTCTAATTGTAATGCAAGGCTTGGCTAAATCATAGGAGCGGCTTTCACAGAAGGTCCAGATTACACTGAGTCCTAATATTTTGAAGAATGGTGAATTCTCATAAGGGACTGGCCATATAAAATAGCACATAACATTCACATCAAGAGACACAATTCTATGAAGAGTGTTGCCACTGTTGAAAATCAAGGCAGCCAGCCATAAGAGACATGGCACAAAGAAAATGAAGGCACAGTTTCAATGGATCTCACCTAATAGCTCAGGCTGCAATAACTAGAGACACAGTTTGAAAATGAAGCGGCAGCTGATGAAAATGAAGATGGCTACTATCAAAGGTAAATTTTACAAGTCACAGCAAAGACACTATCAAATGAAACTCTCGCAGGCAGAAATAGGGTTACACATTCGTAATACATAGTAACCATTGATGTAATAGTTGAATCAATGGTTCACAGCATGAAAGCAAAATGCAAGTTATGCAGAGGCTACCATTTGTAAGCACCGGAACAACTTTAAAAGTGGCTAAAAATGAAGCGGAAGCCACCATGTGGAGGAATCCACGTACAAGAAAGAAATGTTCATTTCATTTAATTAAATACATCAAATGTTATAGATTAAATATGAATGAAAGATTCTCTTATAATAAGATGTGGGTCCCTCATGGAATGAAGTCACAGGAATTAATTAGTGAAAGCCCCAAATTAAATGAGCCACTTTATTTTTTCTTTATAGAAACTCAAAAGGCAGTGGATAGAGACACGTGTCAGACAGAGGCAAAAGTTGTTGTAGCTAAAAATGAAGCAGAAGCCACCACGTGGAGAAGTCTGTGCACAAGAGAGGAAATAAAGCTTGTTTTCATTTTAATAGACACTTTTAAAAGTCACATAAAGTTATTTTCCAAGGAATAGTAAAATAAAGGCAACAGAAAGTGACATTTGTAAACACCCGCGGCAATGAAAAAGGAACTCAAATTGATGCGGAAGGAGCCACGTGGTGGAGTCCGTGCACAGGAAGAATTAGTTGTTTCATTTTTATTTCACTAATGCAAATGTTACGAAGTTTTATAAGAAAGTCTTTTATTAATGAAACAAATATGTGGCCCTCCCTTTTAATAAGTAAAACTTATTAAATATAAGTTTCTCATATTCTAATGTTACGGGAGAGGTAGGTTTTAAAAGGAATATTTTATAAAGCCTCATTTTAAATGGTGGGTCCCTGCTTGTAAAATAATGTTTTATGAAATAAAAACTTTTAACTCACGGGAGCAGCCATTTTTATTTTTATGGCAAGCTACAGGAAAATAGCGGCGGGAGTTTTCTTTCTCGTACAGAGATATTTTTTCCAGCCATGGAGGAAAAATAGAAACAGTAGTTCAGTTAAGGTTTTCGGTGGCCACTTCAGTTGCAGTCAGATTTGTGCCAGATTTGGTGCCAGATTTTGCGGATTCAGTTGTGGATTTTCAGAGGCCGTTGAGAATTTGTTGAGTTTTTCAGGCTATAAATGGGCAGATTTGAGACACATTGGGGGAGTTCTTCTTCAGATATGTTCAGAGTTCTACAAGTTTATCAGATTAGAGAGTTGGAGCAGCATACAGAGTTTTCTTCTTACCTTTGCAATGTCTTTTCATGATGATTGTAATAGTTTATTCTGTGCAACAATTGTGCCTTTGTAAATTTATTCTTTCATTCAAATATGAGACGATGTCCTGTGCATTTATGAGTTTGCTTTGTTCTTGTCTCTAATTTCTCTGTTTCTCTGCCTTTGTTTAATGTGTTTCTCAAACTGGTTTTAGTCATGCATATTTTGCTCTTTGAATCCAGTTAAATCCTTCAAAGTTTAGACACTGTGCAAATAATAGTTTCAAATCCGGCAGATCGCCATAGATTAGGCATTTGTTTTCTGCAATCTTGTTTTTCTTTCTGACCTTTTTCTCAAACCCTACTAAAAGACAAGAAGAGCTAGCTTCCTAAAAATTTGGAGGTCACTCTGAGGAGCATTCCCACGTCTTAGATTTTCCCATGTTGCTGCTGGATTACACCCACTGATTTATGCATCAACAGAACCAATAGGGGTTGTCTTAGGAAAAAAAGAAGGGGAAGGCATGCATGCAATCTACTACATAAGTAAAAACCTTACCCCTGTAGAGAAGAACTACGCAACTGAAAAGGAATTCATGGCAGTCATCTATGCTATTAACAAATTATGACACTACATCACATGATACAAAATCTTTGTACACATTGATCATGCAACCATTAAATATTTAATGAACAAACCAGTGGTAGTTACAAGAATCATCAGATGGTTGTTACTATTACAAGAATTTGATATCACTATCATAGATAACCCCAAGAAAATTTAATTTGGTTGCTAACTTTTTGTCAAGGTTGCATACAGGTGGAGAAAACTGACTAGTAGAAGATAGGTTCCCAAATGAACATCTCTTTGTTGTTTCTTCCATTACACCTTGGTTTTCTAATATAGAAAATTTCTTGGCTACAGGTTTGTTTCCTTCTCATTTCAGTTCTAAAAAAAAAAGAGATTAGTAAAGGAAATTTTATCTTATAAAGGGGTTAATTATTTTCTATTCAAATTTGGTCTTGACTTTGTGTTACAGAGGTATTTAAGAGCTGATGAATTTTTTTGTGTTGAGGGTATGTCATGATGAACCCATAGGTGGGCATTAATCCTCACAAAGGAAAATCCATAAACTCCTTGGATCTAGTTATTATTGGCCATCTCTCCATAGGATGTGAAGAGGTATGTGAAGCAATGTGATTAATGCCAAAGGATGGGTCAACCAACTTTCACCCAGGAAATGACACTTCACCCCGAAGTGGTTTTAGAACCATTTGAGCAATGGGGCCTATCTCTCTAGTATCTTTAGGAAATGAATACATCTTGGAATGCACAGATTATGTGACCAAATGGGCAAAAGTTCCAACATTACAATTTGCAAGAGAAGAAAAAGTTGTTGATTTCCTATATAACATAACATAACATTCTTAAGGTTTGGAGCCCCAAGAGCAATAGTTTCAGACAGAAGTCCACAATTTATCTCTCAAGTGATACAAGCTTTCACATATTTGTACCAAATCAAGCACATAAAGTCTTCACCCTATCATCCTCAAGGAAATGGGCAAGTGGAGGTAACAAACAGAGAGCTAGAAAATATCTTAACATGGACAATGACCACGAATAGGAAATATTGGGCCAACAAGTTACATGAAGCAGTTTGGTCTATGGGAACAAACCAATTTTTTCAATAGAGTTTGAATTACAAACAATCAGGACATCACTAGACATTGGATTTCCATTATCTATAGCACAACAATATCAGATTTTTCAACTCAATGAATTGGATGAAATCAAGATGGAGACCATACAATAGACATAACTCATTCAACATTAGAGGAAGTAGTGGCATGACCAAAACATTAAGAAGAGGACATTTTAGCAAGGAGATTGGGTTCTGTTATATGATTCTAAGTTCAAGGAGTTCAAGGGAAATTTACAAACTCATTGGATGGGAACTTACCAAATCAAGGAATTTTATGACAATGAGATAGTCCAGTTGGCACCCATTGATGGAGGGGAAAACACATTGTTAGTGAATGGCCATAGAATTTGCCTCTACCATTGAACAACTACAAAAGAGGAGTTTACCAAGGACTTGTGCTTGGTGACAGAGGTCACATCCTTTGGCACAAATTGAAAAGATTAAAAGGATATAAAAAAATAAAAATAAATTAAAAGAGGGGTTGAAAACCAGTGAATGGTGGCCCTTCTAAAAAAAGAAAAAAATAATAATAAAAGAGAAAGACAAATGGCGGTCTTTCACACGTAGGGAGATGAAAACCATCAAATGGTAATTTTCTTTTTCATGTAGGAATCAATCAGGAGTATCTCTAGAGCCAACTAGGCACATCTCCAGAGCCAACTAGGAGCACCTCTGGCGCTTCAACAAACAGAAGATTTTTGACCTCTAGGGCCTACCTTTCCAAATGTCAAAGAGGGGGCATAAAAAAGGTGATGAAGTCATCATGACTTCACACACCCCACTTTCAAAAAGGAGTCCACATCAAGCACTCATTGCACCCAACCACCGATTGAGCCTCATCTTCGCATTAATTGATGATGTCATCCGTTGATGCAAATCAGTCACATCCATCATCAAAGGGACTTGACATTCCACACTCTATGGACATCATGACAAGTGATCAGTAAAATTGCACACAGAAGTAGGATCACATCATATCTTGTAGAGGTGACAATGCAAAAACCCAAACATACCATCCAGTTATTGTAAATGGTAATCCAGGTATTTCTCTAAAATTAGTTAATTATGACAGGTCTTTTCATTTTCTATTTTGTGCAAGTTACCTGGATGCTCGTAAACTACCATTATTCTTAGTTCCATCCAATGCATGTATCCTTAACTGCCCACCTAACACGTCTGCTTTGGAGTGTCATAATCCTCCTTCATACATGATTAACCCTCATTTCCAAAATTACAAGCAATAACTACATCCTGAGCAGTTTAGTAGTCATCAACCACAACCAAATGAAAGAAATTTTCTAACTCTAGATTTTAGGAAATAAAAAGAGCTTTGGAGTAAAGTTATTCTATAAAAATAGAGGGAGCTCCAGAGATAGAGTCATTCTATGACAATAGAGAGAGCTCTAGAGAGAAGATCATTATGATGAAAACTACTAAGAGGAAGGTAGTTAGAAGCAAGGGTTTTCAAACAGAGGAACAAGAGAAAAGGAGGGTAAATCATCTTTAATGTGTAGAAATGGTATTAAAAAGAAACTAGAGCCAGAGGCATCATAAGGGTTGCTTCAAGACCAGCCATCATTTCATGTCCTGAGAGCTACTAGATGGCTCGAGTTCTTGGAGAAATTAGAGGGATATGAAGAGGACATCATAGATGAATTTCTCTCCAATGTAAAGAATAACTATACATAGGTATGAGGGGTGACTATCTCTATCTCTGCCACCATCGTTAGTAGAATATCCAGCCTCCCAGAAGAAGGTGAGAAGTTCTATCATCTAAAAACCCTGTACTCTGATTTGATAAAACATTTCTCAGTAGATAATGATCCTAAAATTCAAACACATATCAATAAGGGAGAAGTCAAGGGGATAGTTAGAACCATCCTTCCTTAGCCATGGCAATCCTTGGCCATGTGGCTGATGAAGTATTTCACTTGTGATGGGAAATTTTCACTAGTGTTAGGGCCCATCATGAAAATGCTATTTTTCCTAAGGCATGGACATGCACATCCTGAGTACACAGGATAAATTTGCCCAACTTCCTCTATCCTACAACCACAACATTAGCAAAGAAGTACCAGTAAGGGAAGGGTCTTCTAAAACATCATGGTCTCATACATTTAATTATAAAACACCACTTTATCTCCAAGAGAGGAGGGGAGGCCTTATGGTAGGCATTTCTTGATGACACAAATAGGCCTAAGAAAAAAGGAAAGATAACAACAAAAGAGTCACCTCCCTCCCCTCAAGAGATAGAAGAAGAGAGACCAAATCCATCTACCTTTTCCCCAGCTACTAAGAAGAGGAAAAAGGGGAAGGAGATTCTGGTGGAATCATCCGCTACACCTGCGCATGTAGATGTCACACCTGAGGAACAACCCCAATAAACACCTCACAAGGAAAAAAGAAAATTAACCTTGGTTGAGGAATCCACCCCACCATGAAAAATGAGAGGTGCCATAAGTGAAGAAGAAAAAGTAGTAGAGGATATTGCAGAGGCTCCTAAACCTCAGAAACACAAGAAGAAGGTGAGTGAGAAAGAAGCAACATAGGACTCTCTAGAAACTCCTAAATCACACAAACCCAAAAAGAAGAAGCATGACTCCACTAGTACTGACACTTCTCCCTTTTTGAGAAGAAGCAAAAGGGGGAAGGTGACTGAGGAGAGCACTTTGGAGCTCCCTGTTCCTCAAACTACCCAAGCTCTGAAGGTAAGACACAATGAACCCCAAACCATCTCCTCAGATTTAGAAGAAGAAAGACCAGTACCAGAGTCACAAACAAAATCAATGCTCTGAAGAAGAAAGCAAAAGAGACAACTAACTCAAGAAGAAAGGGGCACTGCACTCCTAGTTGAGGTTCTTATTGGTTTTAGAACCTCCATGACCCCTCCTCAGGAGCAGGATAGGTCATAAAATGCCCCAGGGTCTGCAATAGATAAAGAAATAGAAGAACAAGGAAAGGCCCACATGGAGGGGGCAAAAGAACAAGAAGAGTAGGATAATATCAAAGGACATGAGGATATTGGGGTCATAGATGTAGACATGATAGAGGGTTAGAGATAGGTAGCTACTCCCATCCCTCTGACCAGGAAGACATTGAAATAGCAAGAGAGTAGCAATTGATGGAAGAGATTGAAAATCTAAAAAGATTGCTATGGGGTAAACATATGATCATAATAGACCTTAAAAAGGTCATGCAAGAGAAGGAGCTAGCTAAAGACCAACAGATCAATGACCTGAAGAAGCAAATGGAGGAAAAATAAAAGATCATTGAGGCAAAGGAGGCTCAGGTTAAAAAAAAGGATGCAGAGATAAAATAGAAGTATTCCACACTTATAATGTTATTAAGGCCAGAGATAATAGCATCATTTTGATCTTAGCCATGATAGAAAAATTACAGAACCAAGCCTAGGAATTGACAAAGGCCAACAATAAAATTTATGATCAGGCAATGTTGATCCAGGAATTGGTTGTTCCAGTTTCTACCAATGACTAGGGCACACAAACAAATGTCTCTTTGTTGACATTCCACTTGGATATCCCTAGAGTCTTGTTCAAATGGAAAAGAACGTGTAGGGAATTAGAAGGTACAACTATTATGGTGAAATTATAGAGGGCAGTCATTATCATGACTAAAAAATTAAAGACTCTAGAAGAAAAAAGTTATGACACTGGCCACCCTCTCATTAGATATCCTTGCCTGTAGACCACCTAGTGACAATTATGCAATGTTTCTACAAGAATGGGTCCTTCAAAGGAAACTTTCATTGGTTCACTTTGACTTGAATGAAAACATATAGGATGGGAATGACTTCCTCAAGATATATATGCAGAGCAAGGATGAAGAAACAAATTTCTTGTGTGAACTATATTTACGTAACTTCTTTATTGAAGATCACACATTCTTCATCAACCTTTTTGTAGGAGAGTGCCAACTGAGGGCATTCATATCATTGATGAGGAACCATTAGATATGGAATGAGAGAATGGAGGTTTACACAAAAAAGGAAATAGGTACAAGCTTATTGCTTAGGAGAGACTGCCAAAACCCAATGGCCTTTAAAATTCATTTCAGGGTAGCAGTCTATTCCCAAAAAGAAAAAATGTGGCCACTATATGAGCAGCACCTATAAGAGTGTGCCATTGAATTTGGGTTGTTCATGCATTCTTCATCTAACCAAATAATGACAATTTGTAAAAAGAGGTGGAATACCCTCACCCAAGATCAAAAAATGAGGGACATCGTATCCCAGGCAATCTTAAATGGTTCATGAAGAAGGCAAGGGTTATAATCAAATTGATGGAAAAATATAAGCAGGAGTGGATAGGGGATAGTTCAGGCTGCCCCTAATCATTATGACCGTACCCATGTGGATTGAACTCAAAGATACTAGGATTCAAGAATGAGTAAAGTAGGTTGATCGATTAAGAGGGAATGACATTACACACACCACAATTTGGTCAATCTATGAACAAGAGTACAACCTCTCAGATAGGTTGTACAAGCTCAACAAATCTAGGTTGTGAGTAGTGCAGGAGGAGCTATGAACCCTCAACCTCGGGGGCAATGATGAGTGTCAGGTAGCACTTATCTAAACATACCATTTTACTCCCTTTTTCTCATCTTTATACACTACATGTCCTGGTAATTGCACTATAGGAAATTTGAAGTCTTGTTTTAATTATGCTAATAAGAGATGAAATGTTGAAGTTACTGTTATGATGAGAAGACATATGTTGAAGTGAAAATGACAGTATTATGCAGAATTATCTCTTTTTTCTTCATAGGTATCCATTACTTTATCCATTGCTTACGTGGAAGATAGTTTTGGGAACTCTAGAGATGATCCTAATTATCTCCAGAGCTGAGTAGGAAGGACGCTACACAACATTCCAACATTTTCTAGCATTGTTAGGGATCTCTGGAGTTGAAGCAGTAGGCCAAAGAAGGTTGGTGATCATGAAAACCTCTGGAGACATGTCCTAATAGGATTTCAAATCATTTCAAGAGTTTTTGACAACTACATAGAGTCTCCGGAGCTGCACATGATCTCCGGAGATGAACAGAGTCTCCGGTGCCACTTAACTACTAGAATCTCCATAGCTTCTGAGGAGCTATGGAGTCCCACATATCTAGGCCTGGGTGTCCATGAAGATAATTCCAGTGGTCCAAAGGGAGACAATGCACTTATATTTGCTTTTGCATGAGATTAGAGGACTTCTCATAGTTTGTTATTTTTGAGAAGTTAAGTCCCTTTTTATCAGGGCCTCCATGACCTATTATTGTTAAAAGTCAAACTCTAGATTTAGTGACACCTTCAATGTCAGTCAATTCATTTTAAAGATTTGCATGATTATACTTTTGATACATAGTTGCATGCTTTAGTTCTAAGAATAGGATAGCTTTTATATCTCCAGTTGAATTGAGAGGAAAGATAGTTAACTCCAGAAATATGATATCACCTAGACTGATATATATGGATGGATACAATAAAATAAGATAATAGATTTTTAGCAGATTTTTATGTAATTTCATTCCTTGGCAGAAACATATATTTTTTAATATAATATACTTCTGATAGATTAGATTAAGGAAAGCAATAATGTTATACTTTTTGCTCTAAAATCTTTGTTTAGCCTTCAGTTTTGAAGGTGTGGAGCAAGGGTCCACTCCCACCAATAGATAGGAGGCTAGTATATTCCTTGCTTTATTATATTAATGCAACTTTCTTAAATATAGTTTTTCCTATTTTCATAAGATAGATCAATTATTGTTAAAGCATTTTTTTCTGTTTAATGAATGTTTAGCTTTTGTGTGAATCAGATAGATCATTTCAGTAGATTACTATTTTAGTTCTCAGGTTAGGTTTTCCTTTCAAGAAAGTAATTAGAAGCATTAGTTTGATTAATTAGGGAATTTCAATTCATTAGATTAGTTAAGGATTGTTGATTATCAAGTTTCTATTATAGGCAACCATGGACATAGCCCTGGATTTGGCACATAAAACATGATTAAATGCCAAGGTACAATAACCCTTGTCATTATCCTAATAACCTCATGATTTTTTGGTATGAATTTAAGTTGGGGGATATCCCTTGAATTTTGGACATCCTTAGTTGCTTATTGATAAAGCCTTCATCAATTATTTCTCTAATGTGGTGTGCATCTGGGAATCATATGCATGGTATTTGGATCAAATCAAGATATGAGTTCTTGTGCCAGTTGTCACATATGTAAAAACATCATAGGTATGGAATTGAATCATATTGTTTATACACAAGAATTCATAAACATAGGTTGCCATTATTAAGTATTTATTCATATTAGTAACTCTACCCTTTATTTTCTAATAAATGAACTAGTTATTAATGTTAGAGTTATTAAATAGATATTGTTATACAAACTACTATACTTGATAAGCTTGGTCATGTAAATATGGTTGCAAGTTTCTTATGCAGGTTACCCAACACTTTTGCACTAGTATCAGTTGATGCTATTTCTCTAGATGAACATCTAAGTCTACATTTTGTTGGGCTTGCTAACTATATGATGATGTGCAAGTTTCCTTTATGCTTCTCTCATAGAAATCACAAGAAATATATTGGGCAAAGTGTTCAACATTCATGGATAGACCTTCTCTTCTGCACTAGCCTTGATACTATCATACTTCATACCAAACCATGTGGTGGAGAATATGCAAATTAGTGTATCAGAACTAATATTCTTGCCATAGGACATTCTTTGCTAGTTCTTCACAAGCCACACATCCATGGAAAATTTGAGGAGATTGAACATATTCTCATGTAGATTATCATGTTCCATCATAAGGATGGGTTAATTACCTTCCTTAAATTGTATGAGCATACTATACATGTTAGGAGCCTATCATTGGTCTTTCACTAAGGAACTTTGTCTTCAATTGCTTCCTTTATAATATTTCTAACCAAGTGCTTGGGTTTGTCTATTCTAGGATTCTAAAAGCAACTTCCATACATAGTGGCATGGATTGAATGAGATTAAGATTGTTTTTAGTAATCGTTCTATGGACATGTGCATGGTGAATTTTGATCAGAATGTATTTCTTGTTGTTGTTTATCATTTCAGGTTGTACACACAACTTATTTCAACAATGATTCTTTGAAGGGATACATAATGAAAGTTCTAGGATTTGGATGGAATCAATTTGGCATCCAAATGAGAGTTTCCTTTTCTTTAATTCATTAAGTGTAGTTTCTAGCAAATGAAAAAAAAATGAAAAAAAATGACAAAAAATGAAAAAATGTAATAAATTCTAACAATGAAAACTTTCAGGTGTATTTAGACAACTACAATTTGAAAACCAATTTCTAGCAGATTGTAGTTGAATAAATTCTTAATGGTGAAAATTATTTTCACAGTGCCACTAAGCAATAAGTGATTGAAAACTACTATCCACCAATCACTTATCATTATCAAAATTAAAAAAAAAAGAAAAAAGAAAAAAGAAAAAAGAAAAAAATATTATGTATTCTATGAGCTAATTATTTTCTAGGTACACTTAGTTGCTTCCATGATGCTTCTATCTATCTAAGTGCTTATTGCATCTCCTATAGCTCACTTGTGTAGCTATGCTCTAGCTTGTTATGATCAAAAATAACTTTGATCATCTATAGCAACTGCAAAATACTATACATTCAATTGAGGTGTTACCAAACATGAAGAAAGAATTGGCTACCACAAGTATGATTCATAGATGCTTCAATGGGATAGAGATCTTTCTTGTGTTGCACTTCTTGTCATAGTTCATGTTGTATCTTTTGGTTCCTTCCTTCTTGGATATTCACAGTTCCTGAGTTACTTTGGCTACAAGACCTTGGCATATATTGACATGCAAATTGGTAAACCAATCTATTCTATTTTTCATTATTTTATCTTTTAACTTTATTAATGTTTCTTATTTTATTTTAATCATCCAATGCAACATTCACACTTATCCTCTCCTTGTTTCCTTAGGATGGTCAACCCTTTAAGTTGGGGGGAGGTACACCATACAATGTATTTATTTCCTTTGTTGTCATTACCTTATTATCCCTAATTATCCCTTCATATTGTCCATTATCATTTAAAATTGTCCATAATTATTCCTATATTGCCTATCTTTTCACCCATCTATCTCAGCTCATGAATGCAGAGATAAAAATTTATAAACCTTGGGTTTCTTCTTAGTATTACATTGTCTTATTCCAAAATTGTATAGTTGAACCCATAGGTGTTGCTCCACTAAGATAATTTTGTGGTACCTCCTATGTATAGAAGTTAAAAAATGAAGAAAAGAATGAAAAAAGAGAAGAAAAAAAGGAAAGACAAAAAAAATTAAAGTTGGATGTATGCATATTCAACAAAAAGAAAAATTGTAAGTTGATAGTGAAAATTGAAGGATAAAGAAGGCATAAAATCCCAAGCCTACAAAGTTAAAAATCCTTTCAGTGATAAAGATTGCACAAGGACATGCAATATGTTAAGTTGTGGGGAATGATGAGAGGAATTTATGTTCCATTTTATCCCATATTTTAACTGATATTCTTATACCATAATCCCCACATTTTGTGCTCCATTTCCATATCATATCCTAGCCTTTTTAATATTTTTGCTGCATATGATTAAATATAAATAAGTAATATTTAATATAGTTTTTAGGTAAAATGTATGAAAATTAAATATTAGATTATATTTACTAATATTTGTTCTTATTATGTTGAGAAAATAATTCCAGCAGCATATCAATAAAGGTGGAGATAATAGACTTCACAACAGACTTCCTATCACCCGTGGGTGCACTTGCCGCCAAATTATTTCCAGCTAATAAACACTTTTTATTATATTTGATAAGCTATATTTTAATCTTTTGTTATAACAAATTATTATATTGTAATGGCCATAAGATAAACACAATATCTGTTGGCCATAAACAACTTTTTGTAGTCCATATTGTTATGGCCATGAGACAGAAATAAATGCTCATGCTATTTTGTTGAAACCAATTTGATATATTGGTTATTTTGTTATGAAAAAGACCAAACAAATCTTCCATGTTAAGCACATCTTAGTTTCATGATTCTCTCATTTGAAATCTGATTTTGTGGAGAGATCATAAGGAAGCATTACGTAAAATTAGTAAAATGGTTAATGTCTCATTTCTTATATAATACATAAGAAATGGCGTGAGAGATGATATATGTATTTTTAGAAAAGAAATAATAGATAATAGTTTGTCTGAGTCTTAAGGAGTTTGCAGTAAATTATTATTTTCACCTCGTGGAAGGAGAGGAGGGCCCACTCTCATGAAACAGTGGTGAATTTATTTATTTATTCTTTTTATTGAAGTTATTTTGTTTTTCATTCAATTTATAGCTTGCTAAATCATAATATTTTATATTAGTTCTCATAAATTTAATTACTTATTTCTTTGATAATATTTTAAATTATAGTTTTTCTCATAGTTCCTATTGCATACAGTTCTAGAAATCTACACAATTCTTATAGCATCCTACACAGTTCCAACAGCCTGCATAGTTCCTATAGCAGACAGTTCTAGCAGCTTGTACAATTCCTGTAGCAAAATTGTTTCTAATTTTTGTAGCAATTTTAAAAGAATAATTTTGTTTTTATTAAAATAGTTACATTTCATCCACACTGACCTCACTACCTACAACCCTTGCACGTATATCCATGATGCCTTTCACAAGTTTATATCCCTAGATTGACATGTAGACCAAACTCAAATTTTAGTTCTTAGACATTAAATTTATCTCATTATTTACCTTAGTTTTGGCCTATCATTTTCCACACACACAAATCTGTAAAACAAAACTCCCACTACAGCATAGAAAACCTTCACACTTCCACTTAATAACACAGTTGGCCAGGGTCTGATACCAAATTTTAGAAATGAAGATAACCACTACAAATTATGGAAATCTAAAATTTAACTTGTAAATTTGAAATGTAAAGGTTGTAGAATATCAAATGGAGATAAACCAAGCATCAAAGAAATAACACTACTCAAGAGCCATACACATAACAGGGCAGGTGCAAAAAGATGGGGGGCCAAAAAGTGGCCAAACTTTTTAAAAAGCCATAATGTGCTCACACTATAACACAAGCGTGTTATTGTTTTCTTTGCATTTTTTTTCTTTTTTGTAGAGGGTTGAGGGTTGAGGGTTATAGTTGAGGGATAATATTCAGCTTGTTGAGTGTATAAGATTAAGTGTGTAAGGTATGGGGATTAGGGTTTAGGATATTGGGAACTTAGGGTTTATGATATGGATTGAGGGTATAAGGGTGAGGTTATAGAGTATAGGGATGAGGGTTTGTGGGTGTAGGTTTCAGGGTTTAAAGTATAGGGTTGAGGTTGATGGATTAGGGCTTAAGTATATGGTTGAGGGTATAGGGTAAAGGGTTGATATTTTACAGTTAAGGGATAATGTTCAAGGTTGAGTGTCTAAGATATAGGGTATAGGGTTTAAGGTTGAGGGTATAAGGTATATGGATGAGGGTTGAGGGTATATGGTATAGGGTAGAGGTTTGAAGGTTGAGGGATAATGTTCAAGGTTGAGTGTCCAAGGTTAAGTGTATAGGATATAGGGTTTAAGGGTATCTAGGGGTTGAGAGTTTATGGTTTAAGGGTTTAAAGGTTGAGGGATTAAGGGTTTAAGGGTCAAGGGTTTAAGGGTTGAAGGATTAGGGTTTAAGGCATAGTGTCGAGGGTAGAGGGTTTAGGGATAGGGTTTAGGGTTTAAGGTTTAAGGGATGAGGGTTAAGGGATTAGGGTTTAAGGTATAGTGTCGAGGGTAGAGGGTTTAGGGTTTAAGGTTTAAGGGTTGAGGGATTAGGTTTTAGGGTTTAGGGATTAGGGTTTAAGGTATAGTGTCGAGGGTTGAACCCTAATCCCTCAACCCTCGACAGTATACCTTAAACCCTAAACCGTAACCCCTCAACCCTAAACCCTATCACTTAACCCTAAACCCTAAACCCTATCCCTAAAGCCTCAAGCCTCAACCCTTAAACCTTAAATCCTAAACCCTATCCCTAAACCCTCAACCCTTAAACCTTAAACCCTAAACCCTATCCCTAAACCCTCAACCCTTAAACCTTAAACCCTAAACCCTATCCCTAAACCCTCTACCCTTGACATTATACCTTAAACCCTAATCCCTTAACCCTAAACCCTAAACACTAAACCCTATCCCTAAAGCCTCAACCCTCAACCCTTAAATCTTAAACCCTAAACCCTATCCCTAAATCCTCTACCCTCAACACTATACCTTAAACCCTAATCCCTTAACCCTCATCCCTAAATCCTCAACCCTCAACACCTAAACCTTGAACCCTAAACCCTATACCTAAACCCTCTACCCTCGACACTATGCCTTAAACCCTAATCCCTCAACCCTTAAACCCTTAATCCCTCAAACCTTAAACCCTTAAACCCTAAAATCTCAACCCCTAGATACACTTAAACCCTTAAACCTTAAACCCTAATCCCTCAACCCTCAACCCTAATTTTGATTTTCTTCCATTGCTTCAACACTATTGTTGTTTTCCCCATCAAAAACTAATTCATTCAACTGTTGATAATTGAGAGGGGGGGGGTGAATCAGTTATCCTAATTATTTCCCTTAATGAACTTTCCTTTTAATTGAAGCAGCATAAAATCAAACACAAAACATTAACCATGAAATAAGAAACACATGACACAGTATTTTTGACGTGGAAACCCTGTTAAGGGAGAAAACCACGGGGTGATTAACCCAAGAATTATTCTCTGTTAGAAGAATAGGAAATTACAAAAATGGCACTTGCCAATTAGGGCTCACTGCCCGAGCACACTGCTCACAAGAGGCTCACTGCCTACAAGAAGACACACTGTCTTACAAAATGATAAGAATCACAGTCTTGAACTGATTGGAAGCATCTGCATATGCTGGAGTTCAGTTCCGGTTAGGTTCAGTACACTGATCTGCTGCACTTCATCTTTCCTCTGTTCTTTAGTCTGCTATCCTTTCACATACCGGATCTTTCTTGCTACTTCTGCTCTGCTCTGGACTTATTCGCATATCCCTTCACTCATTTCACACACTTCACAACTAAATCCATCCTCTATATATATCCGCACAAGTAATTTCATCACCTTTCTAGTCGGCATCCGGAACAGTCTAGTTTCTTACAAACTTTTGTTCTGTCGGCTGAATCCTTGCTCACCAAGCAATGCGGATCAAGCATATACTTGTAGATATCATCAATTATGTCGGCCAAACATGATTCATGCCTCCGCAACCTTTATCATCATCTGTAACACATCCGGAAAGTAGTCTGATACTCTGTCAGTCAGTTCTTTCTCTGTATTCACTGTCTCTCAGGAATCCGGTACTCAACTATTCATATCTTTTTCCTTGTCCATCTCCGGAGGCTAAATCCTTGGAATATACTACTCAAGATAGTCCTCTTGACTTCCCCAGATCCGCACTGTGCCAAGACACTTCCTCTGAGAGATCCGGACCAATCTGTCGGACCTTGCCACATGCTCTGTTCTTGTTCACCGGACCACAACAATCTTTAATCTGACTTCCGGTAGAGACATATCATGTCTTGCGGATATGTGGGATGACCTTTGTTGCCATCAATGACAACAACCATGAATCCATATAGTGTCTCTTGCCAACATCAACAACTTGTTGCCCATTGGTTGACTTGAACTACATACTCTGTTAGAAGAAGGGTATCTTTTATTTGTATCAATGTTGGTATTCATAAGCTAGAGATCACATTGATATTTTTCACACACCCTATTCTTTGAAATATCTTAACCTTAAAATATGACTTGGATATGTACTTGAACACACTATGTTTTCTATAATGTCTTAGTAATGTTATATGGCATGTTTTTCTGGCCCATCTAGGGTTTATTATGCCAATAGGTGTACACACTATGAGAAAATCTTTGCGTATGGTACATCCACAATGAGTAATTAATAGTTGAAATCAGAAGGATGATCATTATGAGAAAAGATTTGCATTGGGGTACATCCACAGTGGGCAATGAATGGTTGAAGTTAGAACCCCTGGTCAACATTAAGTGAACATTTTTTTATTAAGATTTTTTTAAAAGATCAGCATACTCTCTCCACCTATTTGCTTGAATTTAAATCAGGGCCATAAAAATGTGCACACATCTTCTCCCAATATATAACCCGGGTGTAATTAAAACCATCAACTAGATAAAATAAACAACTTTGGCCATAAAAACCAATTAGTCTTTTAAAAATAGATATATTAGTAACTATACATTTTAGTACTATTTCTTTCTTGATTTTCTATTTTAATTAACTAATTTTTGTTTGTTTTAGACAAAATATTACAGTCCTCATGAAGATATTTTCTTATATATAATTTTCTCCTTTTATCTTTGGCATGTCTTTTCCCTCCTAGAAGTTCTTTCAAAAGGATCCTTATTTTATCTTTCAATCTATATGAACTCTAAACATAAATCTATGTTTCTTGCTGTCCACCTACTCAAAGATGCAAATGTCTCCTTGATATTATTATGGCATACAAAATATGCCCACCCACACTTAGGGCAAGTATATTGTTATGAAACAAGCAAATAATCTCCCATTGTTTATTGGCTCTATCCACAAGAACTACTAAACTTTTTTCTCTTGGTAATTGTAGAGGACATTCACCTATTTTTGGCAACTCCTACATTCCCAAACCATTACAAAAACTAAGTTATTTTAACCCAATAAATGGCTGATTGCATTGATTTAATACTCTACTATTAAAGCTTAGCATTCACACAAATGCAGATGTTTAGTGACTTCATTTTTATTGAATAAAAAGGTAAATATCTGATTTGAAAGATGGGGCAGAGTTGACTGTCATGTGCTTTTCTAGATGATAGGGTCCATAATGTCTAGGGTTCCTCAAAGAAAGGCATGTAACATAATTAAGTTTTTATTATACCAATCCTCCAAGTAAAGCTACAATTCAAATGCCTACTTTGAAAGTTGAAATAAATTAAATTAGACTTACAATTTTGATTTTCTTCCATTGCTTCACCAACATCATTGTTTTCTTTGTTAGAACCCAATTCGATCAACAACTTGCTGCCCATTGGTTGACTTGAATTACATCCTCTATTAGAAGAAGGGCATTTTTTATCTGTATCAATGTTGGTATTCATAAAATGAAGAGCATTGATACTTTTCATACACCCTATTCTTTGATATATCTTAATCTTAAAATATGACTTGGATATATACTTGAACACAACGAAATCTCCAATCTCCAGTCCATGATGATTCACAAAATTTTCCCAACCCTGCGTAAATTCTATTTTATTTATGGTACCCCCTAATTGTACATCCCACTCCTGCCCACCTGGGCCTTGCAACACCGTATGTTTGTCTGTGTTGTCTATAAACTGTGAAACAAATGCAGGAGGAATGCACTACCATAAACACATTACACAATTAGATTTTACAAGTTCTTAACAGTGTAAAGGAAATAAAAGAATGCAAAATAATATATAGAGTTACCAATTTTGTGTAAATTCTCCAAGCATAACTTTGAAGAAGGAGGCACGCCTATTAAACCAATTCAATCATCAACTTGCTGCCCATTGGTTGACTTGAACTGCATCCTCTATTAGAAGAAGGGCATCTTTTATATGTATCAATGTTGGTATTCATAAGATGAAGAGCATTGATGTTTTTCACACACCCTGTTCTTTGAAATATATTAACCTTAAAATATGACTTGGATATGTACTTGAACATGTAACAAAATCTCCAATCTCCAGCCCATGATGAGTTGAATTGAACTGCATCCTCTGTTAGAAGAAGGGTATCTTTTATCTGTATCAATGTTGGTATTCATAAGTTGAAGAGCATTGATGTTTTTCACACACCTTGTTCTTTGAAATATCTTAACCTTAAAATATGACTTGGCTATGTACTTGAACATGTAACAAAATCTCCAACCTCTAGCCCATTATGAGTGACTTGAACTGCATCCTCTATTAGAAGAAGGGCATCTTTTATCTGTATCAATGTTGGTATTCATAAGCTGAAGAGCATTGATATTTTTCACACACCATGTTCTTTGAAATATCTTAACCTTAAAATATGACTTGGATATGTACTTGAACATATAACAAAATCTCCAATCTCCAGCCCATGATGAGTTGACTTGAACTGCATCCTTTGTTAGAAGAAGGGCATCTTTTATATGTATCAATGTTGGTATTCATAGGCTGAAGAGCATTGATGTTTTTCACACACCCTATTCTTTGAAATATCTTAACCTTAAAATATGAATTGGATATGTACTTGAACACAACAAAATCTCCAATCTCCAGCCCATGATGATTCACAAAATTTTCCCAACCCTGCCTAAATTCCAGTTTATTTATGGTACCCCCTAATTACACATCCCACGCGTGCCCACCCGGGCCTTGCAACACCATATGTTCGTCTGTGTTGTCTATAAACTATGAAACAAATACAGGAGGAATGCACTACCATAAACACATTACACAATTAGATTTTACAAGTTCTTAATAGTGTATAAGAAATAAAAGAATGAAAAATAATGTATAGAGTTACTAGTTTTTGTGTAAAGTCTCCAAGCATAACTTTGAAGGAGGCATGCCCATTAAACCAACTCATTCAACAACTTGCTACCTATCAGTTGACTTGAACTGCATACTTTGTTAGAAGAAGGGCATCTTTTATCTGTATCAGTGTTGGTATTCATAAGCTGAAGAGCATTGATGTTTTTCACACACCCTGTTCTTTGAAATATCTTAACCTTAGAATATGACTTGGATATGTACTTGAACATGTAACAAAATCTTCAATCTTTAGCCCACGATGAGTTGACTTGAACTACATTCTCTGTTAGAAGAAGGGCATCTTTTATCTATATCAATGTTGGTATTCATAAGCTAAAGAGCATTGATGTTTTTCACACACCCTATTCTTTGAAATATCTTAACCTTAAAATATGACTTGGATATGTACTTGAACAAAACAAAATCTCCAATCTCCAGCCCATGATGATTCACAAAATTTTCCCAACCTTGCCTAAATTCTAGTTTATTTATGCTACCCCCTAATTGCACATCCCACTCCGGCCCACCTGGGCCTTGCAACACTATATGTTCGTCTGTGTTGTCTATAAATTGTGAAACAAATGTAGGAGGAATGCACTACCATAAACATATTACACACTTAGATTTTACAAGTTCTTAACAGTGTACAGGAAATAACAGAATGAAAAATAATGTATAAAGTCACCAGTTTTTGTGTAAAGTATCCAAGCATAACTTTGAAGAAGGAGGCATGCCCATTAAACCAACTCATTCAACAACTTGCTGCCCATCGGTTGACCTAAACTACATACTCTGTTAGAAGAAGGGCATCTTTTATTTGTATCAATGTTGGTATTCATAAGCCGAAGAGCATTGATGTTTTTCACACACCCTGTTCTTTGAAATATCTTAACCTTAAAATATGACTTGGATATGTACTTGAAAATGTAACAAAATCTCCAATCTCTAGCCCATGATGAGCTGACTTGAACTGTATCCTCTGTTAGAAGAAGGGCATCTTTTATCTATATCAATGTTGGTATTTATAAGCTAAAGAGCATTGATGTTTTTCACACACCCTATTCTTTGAAATATCTTAACCTTAAAATATGACTTGGATATGTACTTGAACACAATGAAATCTCCAATCTCCAGCTCATGATGATTCACAAAATTTTCCCAACCCTGCCTAAATTCTAGTTTATTTATGGCACCCCCTAATTGCACATCCCACTCTTTCCCACCTGGGCCTTGCAACACCATATGTTCGTCTGTGTTGTCTATAAACTATGAAACAAATGTAGGAGGAATTCGCTGCCATAAACACATTACACAATTAGATTTTACAAGTTCTTAACAGTGTACAAGAAATAAAAGAATGAAAAATAATGTATAGAGTTACCAGTTTTTATGTAAAGTCTCCAAGAATAACTTTGAAGAAGGAGGCATGCCCATTAAACTAACTCATTCAACAACTTGCTGCCCATTGGTTGACTTGAACTACATACTCTGTTAGAAGAAGGGCATCTTTTATCTGTATCAATGTTTGTATTCATAAGCCGAAGAGCATTGATGTTTTTCACACACCATGTTCTTTGAAATATCTTAACCTTAAAATATGACTTGGATATGTACTTGAACATGTAACAAAATCTCCAATCTCCAGCCCATGATGAGTTGAGTTGAATTGTATCCTCTGTTAGAAGAAGGGCATCTTTTATCTGTATCAATGTTAGTATTCATAAGCTGAAGAGCATTGATGTTTTTCACACACCCTATTATTTGAAATATCTTAACCTTAAAATATGACTTGGATATGTACTTGAACACAACAAAATCTCCAATCTCCAGCCCATGATGATTCACAAAATTTTCCCAACCCTGCCTAAATTCTAGTTTATTTATGGTACCCCCTAATTGCACATCCCACTCCTTCCCACCTGAGCCTTGCAACACCATATGTTCGTCTGCGTTATCTATAAACTATGAAACAAATGCAAGAGGAATGTGTTACCATAAACACATTACACAATTAGATTTTACAAGTTCTTAACAGTATACAGAAAATAAAAGAATGAAAAATAATGTATAGAGTTACCAATTTTTGTGTAAAGTCTCCAAGCATAACTTTGAAGGAGGCACACCCATTAAACCAACTCATTCAACAACTTGCTTCCCATCAGTTGACTTAAACTACATACTCTGTTAGAAGAAGGGCATCTTTTATCTGTATCAATATTGGTATTCGTAGGCCAAAGAGCATTGATGTTTTTCACACACCCTGTTCTTTGAAATATCTTAACCTTAAATTATGACTTGGATATGTCCTTGAACACAACAAAATCTCCAATCTCCAGCCCATGATGATTCACAAAAATTTCCCAACCCTGCCCAAATTCTAGTTTATTTATGGTACCCCTTAATTGTACATCCATAAACCCTAATCCCTTAACCCTAAACCCTAATCCCTAATCCATAAACCATAAATGCTAATCCCTAATTATAATTAATGGTACCCTAATCCCTAAACCCTAAACCCTAATCCCTTATCTCTAAACCATAAACCCTATCCCTAAATCCTTAACCCTCAACACTTACACCTTAAATCCTAAACCCTATCGCTAAACCCTCAACCCTCAAGACTATACCTTAAACCCTAATCCCTCAACCCTAAACTTTCAACCCTAAACCCTATCCCTAATCCCTCTACTCTCAACACTTTATCTTAACTCTAATCCCTCGACCCTCAACCCTAAACGCTATCCCTAAAGCCTCAACCCTAAACCCGAATCCCTCAAGGTCCTAAACTCTAATCCCTTATCCCTAAACTCTAAATCCTATCCCTCAACCCTCAACCCTAAACCCTAATCCCTCTTGACCTTAAACCCTCAACCCTTATCCACCCATCTCCTCCCCTATCTACCTCACCCCTATCTCTACCCTCCTCTACCCTCGACACTATACATTTGTCTTCATTGTAGCCATTTTCATACCTAAGTTATATTGGTTTCATGAGCAGTCCACAATGCATAACATATCCATAGAACAAAGCTAATAGAACTAGGGTGCACTCTACTCCATTCTATCAAGTGTGACGGTTTGATTGGAGGTGAAGGTATTAAGTTATATTGCATTTATCTTCATTATTTACCTTGGATCATATTTCTACATACATTTTGGCACGTCTGATGGGACCCACATCCATTTAATCAATGTTTTTCAGAAGAAATTATACCATTTTTAGTTGTAGGTTGCATATCCATGCCCTTGAATGTTACAACATGCCTATGATTGCAGGTGGCATGCCTGTGCACTTTGGTGCTAGCCTACACACTTCGTCTTAGTGTCTGTTGCTTGTTTTTGACCTAGTTTTGTTTATTGATCTCTAACAATTTCTTTATTCTAGTTTTCTATCAGATTTTAGCTTATATGTGTTGCTAACCCTTAGATTTGACCTGTTGATCAACTAACATTTGGTTTTGTAGGGTTTCATCATGTTTTTATTGTAGGTTTTGGTCATCCTTTCCAGATCCGTGCTTATGTTGCAAAAGCACACTTTGCTATGTGACATTTTTGTGTAGCTAGGGTTTATCATCTCTACCAACTGGGATCTATGGATCTACCTCTATTAGTCATTTTCTATTTTCTGTCATACCTAACTATCTATTTTTGGCCAGTTTCAATACACATTTCTAGTTCAATGCATGTGCTTCACAAACTCGTGCCTACGTTCTAGATCTTCGTGCCTTTGTTGTGCAGGTCTACACTTGTCTCTGTAGATCCATGTCTATGCCAAATCCTTGAGCACCTACACCTTCTATCACCATGCATGTGCCTTCTGTCGGTGTGCTTGTACTAGAAAGGTAAATCAAGTATAACAGTCTAGTTTTTTTATTTGGTTTATCTCTATTTCTATGCTTTTGGCTATATTTCCACGGTTTTGACTGATTATCATTTTTCGGCTAACAATTTGGCTTGACCTTGGAACAAATACATTTGTGAATCTTTTTCATTCTTGTCAAAGATAAAATCTGAAACTACTAATCTATTTTCTTGTAGCACCAGGGTGCTGCCACAATAATGGGTTACACTTTCTGGGACATCCTAATTTTTGTTGAAATCACATATTTTTAGAAAATATAATGATTTAAGCCTTGAAATGTTCCATTTAAAGTATTTTAATTGAAGAGGGTTTGATCAAACTCCCTTAGATTCAAACCCCCTTGGATAGTACCCCGCTAGTTTTAAACCATACCTATAATGGGGTCTCCTCTACACCTATCAAAATGCTAATAAAAAACCACTTTTGATTTACCTTTTGGGGGATCAAAAGAATTCATTTAAAATTTATGTTTTTTAAGTATGTAGTCCTTATTATAAGCTTCCCAAAAAGTATAACTTTAAATATATTTAATTTGATTATTACATTTATTTTTTATTTCTTGTGAATGTAGGTTTTTCACCAAACATCAAGTTCTATGTTCTACACACATGGAAAATTAGTAAATTAGTGAAAAATATTCTAAAAAATATCTATACCCTAGGTATTGATGTCCTTGTTTCAAAAAAAGGAAAAATTTGAATTTTGATACATACAGAAAAAGTTATGTTTTACAGAATATGCCTATGTCTAAATTATAATTGGTTTGACTTCAAAAATTAATTAAAAAAAAATTCAACAAAACATTATAAAACCAAATGCATGCCCTATATATTGGTGTTACCAATCTAAATTCAAAAGAATTAGAATTTTATCCTTTGTCGAAAAAATTGTATGTGCTACAGAATACAGACCACTTCAAAAAATGTTTTTTACTATTAAAAACTAGTAATCAAAGGAGACAAAAATTTTTACAATTTAAGTCCATCTTTTAAAAAATATATTTAGAATCTATAAACAAAATCTCACAAATCACTAGTTCGCATCATCTTCAAATTCCTAATGGTTTAGCAGCTATAGGTGTCAGAAAGTGACTATTTAGTTCAAAATGTTGATTTCAATGTCAAGTTTGGTCAAAAAGTGTAACCCATTATTGTGGGATGACCCACCACTTGTCAGAAATTTTATTTTATTTCACTAAATTAGGCACTAAAGTAGATTAGTGGGTTAATGAACATTTTTTTTTCGTGTCTTTAAAGTGGTGTGTTGGTGCATGCTCTCTCCTTGCACTTCATGTGATCTTGGAGATCAAAAACCACACAATTCTCTCTTTGTTATACCAATATTTGCTTGTTTGTGTGTATGCTCTCTCCTTGTGCTTCGCATAATCTTGGAGATCAAAAACACCAAGTATAATCTTTCCCTTAGGAGGCCTTCTTGGGGATTTCATCACCCCAAAGGACAACCTCAACCACATGTTCTGGAAAGGTATATCATAGGGGGGAGAGTGAAAGTTGTACCTCAATGGTGAACACAATTCACGTACCCAACTAATCCTTGAGACCCTCAGTCCATCAAGACTTGCAATGAGAGTTGGTGGTGAGATGCTTGTAATCCTGTTCATGGACTTGTGCCTCATCATACCTTGTGTATATAGAGGACTCCCCTAGAAGCTTGTAAAGCCTAGTTAAGACCATTGGCCATTTTCTAGTGTGGTGCAAGATGATGAAATCTAACCTGAAGTTACTCACCATGTTCCTCATAGTGGTGGATGTAGAATTCTTCCTTGGGTAAGGTGTCAAAACCTCCAAAGGAAAAGGGGTACTTGGTGCAATGCCTTTATCCCTAGATACTCCCCCTAAAAGGTATTCCTAGTAGGTAGGAGAATTGAGAGGAATTGAGTGTGGGCCCACATTACAAAAACTCTCCCACTTGAATAATTATAGGCTTGTTAATGTGTTTGGCATGTTTTCATTGTGTAATACCAGTATAAGCCATTTTCAGTCGCAAAGAAATTTACACCAATCACTTTGATAAGTCACAAGTCATCCATTATGTTTGTGTTTGTAGATCTCTTGCCAAATTCCAAAAACTTGTCACAAAACACCTATAACTTCAGAAAATGTCCCCTTGGGGGCTTTTCCCTCGTAAGGTTTAGCTCCCGGGTCTTTAGAGTGCATTTAGGACATTTTAGTTCATATTTTAGCATCCTGATGGAATGAGACCTAGGTTCCATGGCAAATAGGGCCTAGGTGGACCCCTTGAGCTATACCCTACCCAAAATAGGGGGGAGGACTTGGGCACCTGTGCCCTAGTCCTGCCCTATTTTGGGGCAGCCCCAATTTCTGGGTGTCAGCTTATGACTGTTAGGAGATTCTTTTGCTAGCACGGTAAAGTTTGATTTTTAAAATCTTGGTGGGAATGCTTGTAGGTGCATATATAAGCATGTGTAGGCATTCATTTGTAAACTAGATGATTACTAGAAAGCTATTGTGTTCTCAAGGTGATTCAAGGCTTTCTATTGTGTTGCAAGAGCAGACTTGTATGTTTTGTGTTGATATTTGCAGATTTGAGCATCAATCTCTTCATGGCATGAAGAGCATCTTCCTCCATGAGAGCTTCACTACAAGGTGACATAATATTGTGTTTTTATCATTGATTCCTTTGGTTTTTGCCTCAGCCTCACAAGGGCACGCACTCTTTGTCTAACAATGGTGTTCAGAGACTTAAGTGTCCTCCGGGGCTTGACTGAGGCAAGCCTCTAAACACCACAACCCCCAAACCAAGTCTTGTGATTGTAGGTTACAGGTGTCACATTTAGGAAAAGTGGAGTTGTAGGAAGAAGTGGCAGGCATCCAGGATTTGGGATCTAAAGAAAAGTGAGACAAAGGAGCACTTCTAGGACTAGGGCGCCCGCAACAGTGTCCTCCGCAAACAGATTTCAGGAAATAGAAGTTACAGGGTTGATCAGTGTCGGAAGGAGGTCCAGAATCCCTGAAAAAGCAAGTACCTTGGACTTGGGTACCTGCACCAGTGTCCTCAACTATTCCACCTTGAAACCCTAAAAATAGGTATTCTATGATTTGTCATTTTACTCCTGTCTGCAAGAGCTTTTTCCTTCTTTCATCAATTTGTTGTTGTATTTGCATAATTAGGGTTTAAATGGTTAATTGGACATAAGAGAAGGAAAATTAATATTTAAATTCCCTAATCCAAATTTCCCTTCATTTGCAAGTGACCTAGGGTATGATAGTGCTCACCACTCGACCCTAGATCCTTCAATGTTAAGGTGAAAGGAGGATTGAAACATCTAAATAACAAAAGATTAACAAAATCTAATTTTACCCTAAACAACACCAAATTAGAATAGTTATGTGCATGTGATTGTAGTTTCATGCCTGCGACTATAGTTTCGTGCTTGTGTTTTTTGTCGGTGCGTTGATGATTGTAACTCAGCACCTATGCTAGAAAACAGTCCTAACCTTCAAAATTCAAAATTTTGGCTTGTAGATCCAATTGTAGGGTTAAACAGTGACTTGAAATAGACCTATTTTTCAGCCTAGCTAGTCCATCTTACCATCCTACCATCCAATATTGCCTTTTTCATCCATAAACACCTATCATTGCCTTTCCCATTACCTTGATTTTAGACTTCTGAGTTCCCATCCATCTTTTGGCCAATCATATATCTTTTGGACTTGAATTTTGTCAACCCACCCAATCATCCACTTTATCAACCCATCCATATATCTCCAAACCCGTTTGTCAACCAATTTAATTTGTTCATTTATCCATCTTGTCAACCAATTCACCTATCCTCTAAATTCATCCATCCACAAAATCCATTTTCTTATCCATTCATTTGTCAACCAAGTCATCTATCAATCAATCAATCCTTTGATCCATTAATAAAACCATCAGATCAAATCCAAATTTTGCAAAAGCCTAGCCTAGATATTTTTATCATTTAATCTTTGAGGTCTATTGACTTAGGAGCCTTGACTACTCTTAAGTTAGTGGGTCTTTATCATATCTTGCTTTTTTCTTGGGATCTTGTCTACCCCAAGTGGAAAAGTTATCCTTATTCCTCTTCTTGGATATGCATTTGTCAACCCTAATTAGTGAAAGGAATCTCATCCCGATCAATAACAAAAGGTCTAGGTGAATCTTGAGCTATTTTGGTTTATCCATATCATATCCATGTCATATCATATCTTTGTCATATCCTCATAATCATCCTATTATTATCATATCATTATCATCATCATATCCTTGTCATTATCTTGGTTGTCATCCTTTTTATTATCATAGCTTGGTTTTTATCATATCTTTATCATCATACCCTTATCACCATTATCCTAGTCATTATCTTGGTTGTCACATCATATCCTTATTAATAGATTGGTTGTCACATCATATCCTTATCATTAGCTTGGTTGTCATCACATCCTTGTCATCATATCCTTATCATTATACCCTTGTATATCCTTGTCATTGTCATAACTTGGTTGTTATCATAGTCATCATATCCTTATCATCATCATGTCCTTGTCATTATGATCTCATTGTCCTCATATCCTTGTCATCAACATCTTGGCTATTTGTATACCCTTGTCATACCTTATCCATATAATCCCCACATCACATACCCTTGTCATATTTGGGTCCAAAATCTTGTCATTTAAGGTCTTACTTAACACATAACCAATCCCCAAGTCCTAAGTCAATCCATCATTACTCACCTACATCTATTCTCTTTTCATTTTATACCAAGGTCATCCTATTTATGCCCATCACAAGGTTACATGCTAAGAGAATCATGGAATTGTTGCAAGTATGTATTGGTGTTGTCATTGATGTCAACATGTTTGTGTTGTCATTGGAGCCAACTATATCTTTTGATATTACGGTTTGGTGATTGATTGAGTTGTCATGTTAAGAACATTGTCTGAGTATTTTTCTCTACATTCCTTTATGTTGAATACTAGAGTATGAGATTTGGATATGTTTTAGAAAAGTATTTGAAGATGCTAAATCCAGAATTTGGTGGTCTGGATTGCTGTGCAGAAAACGTTCTATTCACCAGTTTGAAGACTGTGCCTAGCAATATTTGCAGAGTGACAGGGAGATAGTATTTTGCTATGGATTTCTCCACAATTTGGATTTTGGTCTTGTGGTTCTGGACTTAATATTATAAGGTCCTTAACTATCTTCATTCCAAAGGATTTGTTATTTGGTGCTCTGGAAAGAAAGTTATTGATTAACAGAGTTTGACAATGTTTGTTGAGAAGTAGTCAGTGATGCATCTTCAAGTGATATTTGTTGTACTCAAGTGAGATTTGTTGTGACTGGATTTGTCAATCCCAAGTGATTCTATGTTGTTTGTGGATGTCTCCAGAGTGTATTTAATGAGTGTGCTTGATCCTCAAGCTATAATGAAGTTCATGGAAGAATGTATCTGAGTGTTCTTGATGTGTACACTAGTTCTGGCCGACTTGGTTAGTTACACTTGTTGTGGAGGTGATTCATGAATTGTGGAAGCATGTTGTAATGTGTGAAGATGTATTTAGATCTTAGCTAAGCCATGAAGTGTTCCTCTTTCATTCATTTTCTCTAGAAGTTTGTTTAGGTCTAGTCTTAATTTGATTCACGTATGTATGCCAACCTTGGAGATAGTTCCAATGGTTGTAGAATGTAATGCGAACATTGATGTACATTCCAAGGTTGATGATTGGTATAAATGTATGTAATGAATTCATGAGTGAGGTGAGATGGTGTGAAGATGTGAAGATAAAGTGTAAAAGTAAATCAGAGCAGAGGAGATATATTACGCTTCAATGGAACTGAACTTAGGCATGTTGTAGATGCTACTATATCAGTTCATGGTAGTGAGCCAACCCTCGACAGTGACCCAACCTTGGCAATGAGCCACCCTCTCGTAGTGAGCCTTTTATTTGGGCAGTGAGCCTCTTTTGTTATTCGGTATTGTTACTACATTATATTGTGAGCTAACACTCACCGTGGTTTTTCCCTTTTTAGGGTTTTCCACATAAAAATCTGGTGTTCATGTGTGTATGGCATTGATGTGTTTATGTTTTGATTCTGCTATTTATGTTTAATCTTCATGAAAGAATAAGGAGTTAAGTTAAGTGAATGTGAAAGTAATTTTTTTTGAAGAAGTTAAAGTTTTTGATACAACCAATTCACCCCCCTCTCAGTTGTCTTGTGCCTTTCAACAATTGGTATCAGAGTGAGGTTCCTTGGAAGAAAGCCTAAGAGCTTAAGGTAGAACCGGGATGGCACACAAGAAAGACATTCGTCAGTTTGATAGATTTGACTATGCCTACTGGAAGGTACGAATGCAAAGTTATCTTATTTCTATTAGTTATAATATTTGGAAGATGGTCAAAGATAAATACACAGTACCTAAAGGTGGTCCATAGTCTCATGAAGAGATTAAGGATTTTGAGACTAATTAGAAAGCTAAAAATGCTCTATTAAAAGCCCTGTCTAATGTTGAAATGGCAAAAGTTGTGGATCTGGAAAATACTCATGAGATTTGGGACAAATTGAAGAAAATCTATGAAGGTGATGAATCTGTCAAGAAGGCTAAGTTGCAGAACTTGAAGACCACATATGAAACCATGCGAATGGCTGAAGATGAGAACACAACAAGTTACATACAGAAGATTGATGAAGTTGTCAGTAGCATTAGGGGTCTTGGTGGAAAACTAAAGGATGAGGATGTTGTAGATAAGATACTCAGAACTCTTCCTAAATATTATAGTCACAAGTTATCTGCCATTGAAGAATTGTTTGATATGGGCAAACTTACAAAAGATTAATTTCCCAGTAAACTGACTACTTTTGAGATGAGGAAGTTTGGTACTACTAATGGCCCTGTGAAAACTTAGACTGCTTTCAAGGCCAAGGAAGAAAAGACTGCTAGATCAGATAAATATGCTATGGACTCAGATGAAGAAGATTTTGAGGAGCTTGAGGCAAAATTTGCAAGTAGAATAAAAAGAGGCAGCAGAGGAAAGTTCAAAGGTAAGTTACCTTTCAAATGTTTCAATTGTGGTAAAATTGGTCACTATGCTTCAAGATGTCTTGATAGAGCTTTGAAAATAAAAAATAATGAAAGTAAAGGAAAGATTGTAAGAAAGAGTTACTATGTTAGAGATGATGATGGTGTAATTGATGATGAACCTGATTTTGATGATGGTAATAGTAGTGAATGCATGTTTATTGCACTTAGAGAAGAACATGTTTCTACTAATCTTGCAAGCTGTGAAGGAAGGAAGTCTAGGAGAGTTGTCTACATTTCATGTTGAAAAGCAAGATAAATGGATCATTGACAGTGGATGTTCAAATCATATGATAGGAGATAAGAGTAAGTTTATGAAGTTTGAAAAATATGATGGAGGACTAGTTAGGTTTGGTGATGATGCAACTGGTAAGATTTGTGGAAAAGGATCAATTACCTTTGATGGCAAGCATAATACAAATGATATTCTTTATGTCAAGGGCTTAAAGCATAATCTTCTAAGTGTTGGACAAATGTGTGACAAAGGGTATAATCTTGTGTTCAAGGACAATGGGTGTGAGATAAGGAAAAGCTTCGAAACCTTAATTGCTACTAGTAAGAAGACTCATGGTAATGTCTATCACTTGAAAGGTACTAAAATATGTTGTTTATTAGCTAAGACAGATGAAAGTTGGCTATGGCATAGGAGAATGTGTAAGATTAACTTTAATAATCTGGTGAGAATAAGCATTGTTTAGGCTGTAAGAGACAAGCCTAAGATTGTGAAGCCTGCAAATGTTATATGCACAAAATGTTAGTTTGAGAAGATGACAAAGACTACATTCAAGACAAAGACGAATCCTCTACCGATTTTCTAGAGTTGGTGCATACTAACTTGTGTGGTCCCACAAGAACAAGAAGTCTGCAAGGTGAAAGGTATTTCATACTTCTTATTGATGATTTTTCAAGAATGACTTGGGTTACTTTCCTTAGAGAAAAAGTAGAAGCACTAGATAAGTTTAAGGCATTCAAAGCTATGGTTGAAAATGAGTTGGATTTGAGAATCAAGTGTTTAAGGTCTGATAGTGGTGGTGAGTTTACTTCAAGTGAGTTCAATGCTTTTTGTGAAGAATATGGAATAAAGAGACATTTGTCTGCCCCAGACTCCTCAACAAAATGGAGTAGTTGAAAGGAAAAATATGATGTAGAAGGATTATAAAGTATCTAAAGTAATCTTAAATCACCTGCAAAGAACCCTTGACTTACAATCTCTTAGCCCTTTCTTTATAAACCATCCTTAACTCTAGTAGCCCTCAAGTGCAGCAATTTAGACATTTTTGGTCATAACTTTTCATAAAAACCTACAAATGGAAATAGGAAACTTGTTTTGAATACACTTTTGGCCCTAACTTAACATATATTAAAATGGGCCAGGGTTACTTTGTACGGAATAGGTCAAAAATGGACTGTTATAGACTGGGAACCCTAGTTAGGGTTCAAACCTGTCCTCACAAAAATGGTCATAACTTATTCAAATCTCCTTGAAAATGGTCCCAAAAAAAAGAATTAATAACTAGAAACATATATTCATCCATTCCAATTGGATTTATCCCAATATTATATCGTACATGGTTGTACTAGTATGTTTTTAGACTGCAAATTCTAAAAAACATTGTTAGAATAGGGCAGTGTTCACCAAAATGGCCATAACTCACCCAAAACATAATGAAATCACATTCAACCAAAAGAATTTGAAGCTTAAAACATAGAATTAAATTTAAAAATCATTTGGAGGACTATAATAAACTATACAAAGTCGTACCATATGTGTTTTCAGACTGTAACTTTTAGAAAAACAAACTCGCAAACCTGCCCTTAGTAAAATGATAATAATTTTTTCAAAACTCAATGAATTTTTTTCAAACCAAAAGCACTCAAATCTAGATACATTCCTTCACCTTTTCTAATTGATTTTAGGCCTGTACTATACCATATAGGGCTATACAATGCAAAACTTTAGACTGAAAATAATGGAATAGTGAGAAAATAAACACAAGACTATCAAAACCCAAATTTTTCTTCCTCCCAAAACTCTCTTCATTCTTGGAGAGCATTTTACATTTATTTCCATTCATTTTCCACCCCAAGGGGCAGTTACAAATGTTATATGTTTTAATTTCTACCAAAAGTACTATATGACAGTTTGTAATTTTTTCCATTTTTGCCAACCTAGTGCTTTTACAACTAGGAATTTGAGTAACCGACACAAAAATGGCTTTACCTAGCCTAAATTATTAAAATGGACTTCAAATGACCCCTAAAACCTATATCAACTCAAAAATAGATACTAGAACATCGAAATGAAAATAAATTGCATAAAAAAGGATGCTCCTGCATCATAATAATGATGCAAAGGGATTATAAAGTAGAAAAAGCAATCTCAAATCACCCAAAAAGAACCATTGACTTACAATCTCTTAGCTCTTTCTTTACAAACTGTCCTTAACTCTAGTAGCCCTCAAGTGCAGCAATTTAGAACTTTTTGGTCATAACTTTTCATAAAGACCTGCAAATGGAAATATGAAACTTGTTATGAATACCCTTTTGGCCCTAACTCAACATATATCAAAATGGGCTAGGGTTACTTTGTACAAAATAGGTCAAAAATAGACTATTACAGAACTAGGAACCTTAGTCAGGGTTCAGACCTGTCCTCACAAAAATGGTCATAACTTATTCAAATCTCCATGAAAATGATCCAAACAAAAAGTATTGATAGATAGAAACATATATTCATCCATTATAATTGATTTTATCCCAATATTATACCATACATAGCCATACTAGTATGTTTTCAGACTGTAAATTATGGAAAATATTGTTAAAATAGGGCAGCCTTCACCAAAATGGCCATAACTCACTCAAAACATAATGAAATCACATGCAACAAAAATAATTTGAAGCTTAAAACAAATAATTAACTTTAAAAATCATTTGGAGGACCGTAATAGACTGTACAAATCTGTACTATACGTGTTTTTAGACTGCAACTTTCAGAAAAATAAACTCACAAACCTGCCCTTAGTAAAATGATCATAACTTTTTCAAAACTCAATGAATTTCATTCAAACCAAAAGTGATCAGATATAGATACATTCCTTCATTTTTTCCAATTGGTTTCAAGCCTATACTATACCATACAGGGTCATACAATGCAAAACTTCAAACTAACAATAGTGGAACAATGAGAAAATGGACGCAAGACTGTCAAAACCTAAGTTTTTCTTCCTCCCAAAACTCTCTTCATTCTTGGAAAGCATTTTAAATTTATTTCCATTCATTTTCCACCCCAAGAGGTAGTTAGAAATGTTACATGCTTTAATTTCCACCAAAAGTACTATATGACATTTTACATTTTTTCCCATTTTTGCCAACATAGTGCTTTTACAACTGGGACTTTGAGTAACCGGCACAAAAATGACTTTACCTAGCCTAAATTATTAAAATGGACCTCAAATGGCCCCTAAAACCTATATCAACCCAAAAATAGAGACTAGTACACCGAAATAAAAAAAATTGCATCAACAAGGATGCTCCTGCATCATACTATTGGCAAGAGACACTACTATGAAGAAGACTTGAATGTTGTCATTGATGGAAACAAGGCAAAGAGGATACATCAAGACAACAAGAAGACATCACTCTAGAAGACCCACTTGGATTGGCAATAAGGCACAAAAGTATTCAAGTTTGGAAGGCCAAAATGACTAAGTATGGATAATGTTCAGAGTAAGGGACAGAAAGTGAATTAGTATGCCTCCGCAGATGAAGACCTTGTTGGCAAGAGACATTGCTTCACATTATAGGTGTTGTCATTGATGGCAACTAAGACTATTCCACTCATCCGTATAACTTAATTTATTCATACCAGAAATCAGAATTAGAATTTATCTATGTCTGAGTAGCTAGAGACAGAGCATGTGATAGAGTCCAGTATCTTGGTTTGGATCTCTCTGGTGGTAAATCAGAGTATGCTACGGATTTGAAGGAGTCATAGGGATTGTCAGGGCAATCTGAATCCTAAATTTTAACCTCTGGTGATGAAGGATTCAAAAGTTACTTGCATCTAAGTATGGGATTACAGTTTGATAGTGCAGACAATAGAAGAACAGGCCGACCTTGAAATTGATCTTGGTTCCGGATAAATGGAAGTTGTCAGTTGGATGATTTGTGATGATCAATGATAGTGGCCGACATGATTAATGATTTGTGAATGTAAGTTTTGGTCTGTGTTACTAGTTATGCATGGATTTAGCCGACAGAGCAGAATCTCCAACAAAGTTCTAAGTGTTCTTGAAGCCAACTGAAAAGTGATTAAATACCATGATGCAGATATATATAGCCGATGGATTTAAGTGATTTGTGTGTGTATGATGTGACTATGGAATAAGTGTGAAAAGGGAAGAGATCTAAGGTTTAGATATTAGCAGAATAGTAAATAGGGCAGAGTGAGGATGAAGTGTATCAAGTCAATTTTATGTGCTTAACCAGAACTAAATTCTTGCATTGCTAGATGCTATTTATCAGTTCAAACTCATTGTAATATTCTTTATATAGGTAGTGATCCTTCTTTTGAGCAGTGAGCTCTGGGCAGTGAGCCCAAATGTATGTGCATTCTTCATTGTCATACTTTTAACAGAGTATAATCTTTGTGGGTTAACCCCCACCATGGTTTTTCCCTTAACTAGGTTTCCACGTCAAAAATCTTGGTATCAAATGTGTTAATTCTATTTTTGCTCATGTGTTGTTGATTCTTGCTTTTCATGATAACATTATCAATCTATTAATGAAGTGGTAAAAAGGAATTAACTGTTACAAGTTTTAAAGTTTTATGACAACTGATTCACCCCCCCTCTTAGTTGTCACCTCTAATTCTGACAGACTTGTAAATGTAGTTCAGGTATGATGACTCATAACTACTTGATGATAATATATTCCAGTGTTTAGGTCATGGTGCAAGGGCACTTGCCACATGTGAAATTTTGAATTTTTGTATAAATTTTTGGCTTTGTTTAGAGTAGGTGGTAATTAATTTCATATCTTATGTAATAAATCCATTTATGGCATGTTATGTAAGTGGTGAATAGTGGTGAGAGTGAAATCCAAGATTAGTAGGTTCTTTTTTATGACTGTTTTAGTGGGATAGCAGTTTAGACTGTTCATGCCTACTTTTTAGGCCTTTCCCACAATGGGAGTGAGAGGGAGGATGGAGTTTAAATTGTAACACTTCTTTTTATGCCTCATTCATGCGAGGAGATGAAAAAAATGTAATTTGGAGCAAGGAAAATATAAGTTTTTGCCCTGTTTTTTGTATTTTCTACCTTTTCACTATTTTCAACATCCTGTACTGGGTCGTACTGCACTGTCAAGATCTAAAACCTCTAAAATCATGTAATGCATAGTGTTAGCCTTCATTTGAGTTAGGAAAGAGAGATTTTCATTGGTTTTGAAGGATTTGATAGATGGATTTCTAAAAGTAGCTTGCATACCCTAGTTTTAAGGGTTTTAGTGGAATCGATGGTTTCCTAGCTATTTTCATCTGTACCTTAATCCAATAATGGATGGAATAGATTCATTTTGTTTATGTTTAACTATTTTCTTCATTGCAGAAGTAGGAGAACTGGTCACGGAGCTCTGTAGTAGCAATTAGGGCCTAATGACACCATGTATTAGGCCTTTTGAGCATTAGTGGACTAATGTTTTGAAGAACAGATGGAGTGGGCTGACCAAAAACCCATGAAAAATTGTATATTCAGACCTCTTATGACATGGTTTATTCCTTGGAGTGTGTCTCAGTAGCTTGGAGCAAGTTCCATAGCCATTTCTCATGTCTAGGAGGCCTAATTAGGCCTAGTTGAGAATCGATACAGTCAAGATTTGGGGTTTATGTTCCAAAAGAACCCATAGTGTATGTTGGATATGTTGAAAAAATTGATAAAGGGTACTCAAAAATCCCATCACAGTCCTGTTTGGAGGTCCGTACCAAAAGTTATTGCATGACAGTCCCTTTTGGAGGGCTACAAGGAAGTGAGTCAGTGTGTGAAGGAAGTGGTATAAGGAAGTACCTCCTAAGTATTTTGATGGTTTTATGAGCTTGGGGAAGTCAATCATAGAAGTTATAGGGTCCCTAGAAAGTTTGGCAAAGAGCCTAGGTATATAAACCCAAAGATGGTGGTGTTGTGTAGTGTTGAAACCATGGGAAAAGAGAGGACAATCATGTCTAGTTTGAAGGCAAATGTAGTAGCTAGGTCCACATGGGTCTGAGAGTGTTGTTTACCCTACCATCCCCTACATCATCTTCCACTGAGTATTTTTATTTGACCCTTAGTAGTGTTTGTGGTGTAAGCTCTGCATCAGGTCATGACTTCCTCCGGAAGTCATTTGGAGAAAATGTCTAAGTCTGGATCAACAGAGGTAAGACATGGACTATGTACAGTGTAAAGTAAAATGGTCTACATTCCTTTGCAAGTGCATATTTTGTTCTCTAGTTCTGAGGGAACTAAGAAACATGTCATGACTACCTAAATCTAGGATTATAGCCTTTGAAGTTCAACAAATCACATTCTACAAGCTTCCCAATATCGGCTTCTAGTTTGACAATATTTCTTTGTGACAGTGCAACAGTTCCAAGATCTGCATTTTGTCATACATGTTTATCTAGTTCCATGGATCTAAAGGCTTGTTAAGAGGTCAGTAATGATTGTTGGATATGATTTATTAAGTCTTCTGTGGTCTGCAATATGAGCTATGATGTGAGAGATGAATTGATCAAGTATGTTCTTAAGGAACAAGCTGACATACATGGTAGATCCTTATGCAAAGAAGTTATAGCATATGGATAATTGATCTAAGTGGTTATATCATTGGAGCTGACCTATGTGAAGACTTGTACACATTTGTTTGAGTCAGCATTGCAGATTGTACACAAAATCAAGCCAACAAAGTATAACTCTTTGTATAGACATTTCATGTTTAGCTTGCCGACTTGATTAAGAGATAAATCTTGTTGCGGATATATATATCCAGTGGATCTTAGTTTTGGAAGTGTGTGTGATGTGAATACGAATATATGTATGTGTGACATGTGAAGTAAAGTGATTGTGTGGAAGTAATAAGAGCAGAAGAAGAGAGATCTTGCTCCTATGTAAAAGTAGAGCAGTGAAACAGAGAAGTCAGAGATGAAGAGTTTTGAGACAGTATTTATGTGCTTCATTGGAGTTGTAGCCATGCATATGTAGATACACTCTATGTAGTTCAAATTGGTAGTGATTCATTCTTCTTTCTTCTTTCTTTCTCTAGGCAATGAGCCTTTATTGTAGTGAGCATTTCTTTGGGCAGTGAGCCCTAAGGAAGTGAGCCTTCTTATAATATGGTATTGTGCTATAATAATATATTGTGAGCTAACACTCAATGTGGTTTTTCCCTTTTTGGGTTTTCCATGTAAAAATCCTGATGTTCATGTGTTATATCTTTATGGTAGCTATTACTATGCTTATTCTGTATTCATATTATTAATTTTGGAAATTGGATGAATAAATTTGTTAAGAAGTGGTTTTGTGGAATACTGATTCACCCCCTCTCAGTATTCCTTACTATCATAAATTGGTATCAGAGCAAGGTTCCTTGGAAGAAGCCTAACATCTTGAGGAAGATCTAGGAGAGTTCACTCATGGCAGCCAGAAGATTTGGAAATTTCTCAAACAATGTTGAATTGGAAGCAACTCTTATTGATCTTGAAAAGTCTGAAGTAGAAGACAGGGATCTAAAGGATAACATACAAGAAGCTAAAGAAAGTTAATAGAATAAGTCAAGAAATTCAAAGATAAATACAAAGAGGTTAGTGATCAATTGATATCATCAAATGAAACCCTGAATGATTTGGAAGTGGAAATTATGGAAAGAGCAAAAGCAGAAGAAAATTTGAATCTAATGGTAAAAAGCAAGTCAAAAGATTGTGTCAAACTTGAAAAAGAAATTGTGAGCCTGAAAGTAGATTTGGACAAAGCCAAGAGCTATGAAGAAAAGTTCAAGATAAGTTCTACAAAACTTGATGAGATGATTGATAGTCAAAAGAGTTTAGATGATAAGCAAGGCTTAGGATTTGAGAAAGGAGAAAGTTCAAAATTAGGTCAAGGAAACTTTTCAGTTGAAGCAGAACAAAGGGAACTAGTTCAAGAATTAAAAAGGAAGACCTAGAAGATCTTCAGTCAGATAGCCAAATGCTCAAAGGTACCCATCTTTCAATGGTCATTGTTTTAATTGCAAAAAGTTTGGTCATAAAGCTACTCAGTGTAGGAATAGAATAAATCAGAATGTTTCATCATTCTTTGGTCAATATTTCAATTGCAAGAAAATTGGTCATATATCAAATGAATACAGAAGTCTAGTAAGAAATGGCTTTCAAAATTCAAAGAATACTCAATCATTGAATAGAAGATGTTTTGTATGAAATAGATTTGGATGCATGGTTAATCAATGCAGATCAAGAATGAATTAATTCAGAGGAAGGAATCAAGGACCAAGAAACATTGTGTGCTATAATTGCAACAAATTTGGACATGTTGCAAGATTTTGTAGAAGCAAGAATGTTAAGAGAAATTACTATGCTGAAGAAAGGAAAACCGAGCAAAGGAATGATAAGGGAAAGGAAAAAGTTGATTTGGTTGAAACCAAGAAAGAAATGGACAAGATTTGGATCAAGAAGTAATTGAAGTTATGGATGGATCCACACCAACATCTAGTGCAGATACTTCCTCGAGGAAATAAATTAGGAGCTCTGGCTCAGGGGGAGCAGTGTTGAAAATCCAAAAACCCCTAGCCAGATAGTTAGTGTTGGAGTCCGTCACGAAGATATATGGCATGAAATATTATATGAAAGATCTTATGGAAGAAATTGTGGAAGAAAATGAGTCAGTGCAGCACATTGCAGAGCAATTTTGATTGACTGTAACTATCAGAGAAAAGTTAGGCATCTTTTTGAGAATGAGCATTTATGACGATTAGGTCAAGTGCGGAGGATAAAAAGAAACTCATTTGCCTTCCAACTCACTTTGCATTTGAGCCACCAGATATCCAAGAGAGATTGAAGCAAGATTTCAAATGATAATAGAAATTCAAAGAACTCAGAGTGATTCAGGTGAAGAAAACCCTAATTCGGCATAACAAGGTATTTACTATTGGAACTTTATTATGAATTTGTTGAATCTTTGAAATGGCAACCCCACAAGTTGTTGATATCATTGAGTGACCATGACCTAAATTCAAAAAATATCCCTACAAAGCAACCGAAGTTGATACAATGGGTGCATTTTTAGATATACTATATGGAGTTCCGTATGTGGAAGACGCTAGGGCATATATTCATGTTGCCCTAGATGAGCATGGCAACAACTGATTTTTAGATTTATATCCAAAGCATTTAAGTGATGATCAATATGACCTAAAGGAAGAATACAGAGACTTAAAAGAGAAGAAATTCATCTATTATATAGAGTTTCCTACATTTGCAGAGAACGAATGGGTCTGGTACGTCCTGACCTTAATTCATGATGAATTCATGTAGTTAGGTCAGCCCTTCAAAATTACCAAGGAGGTGATTAGGGTAGTAATAGGCTTAAATTCCACCAGAGGTGTGCCCTTGTTGAAAGCTGTGAAGAATCAAATTGTCATAGAGGCTACTAGAGCCCAATTTGACAAGAGGGCATTAACCATAAACGACATCTCAAACCATGTGGTAAGATTTGCTTCTATGGTCATAGGTTACAAGATCTATTTCTCTAACTAGGAGAACTCTGTCTCTGGTATTGCGATATACACTGCATATCAAATGGTCAAAGAGAATGCTAATTATGATTTGTGTGAATCGCTGAGAATTCAACTGCTGGAGAATCTAAAGAAGATCAAGGAAAGCAAAAACTATCCTTTCAAATTTGGTACATTGATTATCTGTCTATTCTTCTATTTTATGAATGAGGTTCCAAACATGAAGAATTTGTTCTACTAAAGTAGCAAACTAGTAGCTGTCCAAATTAGAGATCATTTAAATAGCATTGGAAGCTATGATTGGCAAAAAGCAGCCCTATGGGGGTACTTCAAGAATTTCCAAAGCATGATTCATTCAAGAGAAAGAATCCCTAAGAAAATTGTTGAGAAGTATAAGGATACTATATGTTTTATGGTCACAAAAGATCAATGCTTGATGGAGGCTATTGAGCCTAGGACAGTCTGGGTAATACCAATGGGTTATGAAGTGGATGGACAAGTATTAGATAACTATGCTCTACACATGCTAAGAAAACCCAAAGACAATAGGGAAGAAAGGTTTGGAACCTATGAAGAGCTATGTATGAAAATCCATGTTGAACTCAGACAACCTGAAACCTCTAGGAAGGTGAGGAAGGAGGTAGAAGAAGTTGCATTGAAACATGGTTTCACTAAAGAACAAATCAAAGAAGTAAGAGAAAAAGCACAAGCAGAAAGGGAAGCAAGAGAAAAGAAAGAAAGTGAACCGGTCAAGGCTCCGAAAGAGCCCAAAAGAAAACAAGAAAGGCCTGAAGTAACTCAGAGGTCTACAAGGAATTCTACCACTTCCACTGGTCCCACACCATCTACAAGTGTGGAGCAACCATCCAAGAAATCCATTGACAAAGGCACAAAGAGATAAAAAACGAAAGGTAGAAGGATGTATGTCAGTGTAGGAAGAACTGATGAAGAAGAGACAGAGTCTAATGAAGAAGTGAGGAAGATGAAAATTGAGGCCTTCAAAACTAGCAAAAAGAAACTCTCTGGTAAGGGTAAATCTATAAAAAGGGAAAAGAAAGAAGAACCTTAGATAGAAGAAGCAACTATAAGCCTTGAAGATGTTCTCAAAGCTATAAAAATTGATGGTAATCTAAAACCCATTGCACAATTGTATGATGAGTATAATGATCTGGACAAGAGGATCATTGAGACTACTATTATAGAATACCAAATCATCTACAATAGGGCCCTAATTGAGATAACTAATGATCTTCCACATAGCCTGGCAAGTATAATGTCTACAAGAAAGGAAGTAGCTATGACAAAGGATGTTGAGCTAAGAGAACATTCATTAATAAAACTATGTCCGAAAATCACTCTGGAGGAAAAAGGGAAAATCTCCAAAGTAATTCACAACAAATTTAGGTCAAAAAAGAGAATGCATGCTCTCATGGGAGGAGATATTGAAAAGGTGGTAAAGGAAACTAAAGAAATCACTCTGAACACATTAAGGGAATTTAATCTCCATACCATTTATGACAATAAAGGAACTGATGGTGGAGATGATACATCTGTTCCAGAAGTAAACCTTGATCAGAAAATAGATGAAGATGACAAAGTGACTGAGGAGAAAGAAGTACCTACTGATGACACTGAAAGAAGATCCTCTTTGAAACATCAAGCTGAGGATAAAACTGACAAGGAGAAGATTGAGGAAGAATAGGTCAAGGAAATTCCTCCACTTGAACAAAAGGAGGACACCAATAAGGACATGGATCTAGATGATTTGGAGTAGAGCCTGAAAGAAGAAGTCTCTGCTACACCAAGAGAAATTGTAGAATCAGTTAAGGAACTTCTGGAGAAAGAAAAAAAAGTTTTGAATGAGCTTGAGTTTCTACATGGTCCAATAAACTTGGATGCAATGTCCCCTATACAAAAACTCAGATTGGCTTTAATTCTACAAGCAAAATCAAGAGAGGAAACTTTAAAGTCTCAAATAGAGGATATTGAGCTCATTGGTGAGGCATCTAGCATTTTAGAGAAGCTAATGCCAACATACCAGAAGGACACATCTATGTCATCTAACAAGGTGTAGTTGTACCTCATCATTTAATTTATTTTCAGATGTCAATAATCCAAGGGATGTGTCCTCGGCTGTTTGCAACTAGGGATTCTACAGTTACCAGTTTTCCTATCTAATCTTAACAGCTTCTACCAATTTGAAAGATTAATATGTCTACTCACTAAATGAAAAGGAATGTTGAAAACATGATAAAATAGGAAATTTACTCAAAGCAATCTGAAAAAAATAGTAACATACATCTACCTATCAAAATCAGTAAATACTTTCATAATAAAAAGCTGAAGCAATAAAATAGTGGTACTAGCCTCCTGCCTTAGTGGTGAGAGTGGGCCCTTGCTCCACACCCTTGAGGTTGAAGGTTATAGTAGGGAATCAACACAAAAGAAGATCACAACTAGATCCAATCCAATTCATTCACTCTGCACTCATAAAAATATTGCTAACACAGAACTAAGATTACTGAGAATTAGAATAATTCAATCATTATATGTTTCTTCTACTATTTCTACAAGTATATATGAAAGTGAGTGATAACTTAACACTTATGTTATCTATCAGTTCTTCTATGAGATGACATCTATCTCTTTATTACACTAGCTATTTAACTATGAAAGAAAATCATCTAAATAAAAGTAGACTTGAGTGGAATAGAAGTCCACTCAAAAGTCTAAGTTTGAGTCTTAATACATTTGGGCATCGAGGCCCTAAAAATAAGGATATTGAATCGGTTCCTTCGTAACTCATGTAAAAACTTTGAAAAGATAAAACTCCAACAGTTTAACTAAAGATGACCCTTCACCACTCAGGTGATGATTTGAGTGAAATGAGGGGTATTATGATCACTGCTGAGAGTGTCTGGTCAATAGCTTATGCTAGAAATATGCCCTACTCTCAGGAGGTGCCAGAGATAACTGTTCCTGTCTGTAGCTTTGGAGATATGTTTGTAGCTTTGGAGATATGTTTGTAGCTCTGGAGATATGTCTGTAGCTCCAGAGATACCTATAGCTTTCTTTGTTCAGCTCCGGAGATGCTCCAGACTCCTGCAGAGCTCCAGAGAGTCTTTCCTCATTCTTCAAAACTTTAGGTGGCATGGTCCTTTGGTATTGTCTCTGGAGATCATTGAAAACTATCTCTGGAGATGCACAAAATTGTTGTTCCTGGCATCTACACCAGTTGATTCAAAAAGAGAGAAGTTTCTGCATTTTTCCATCAATTCCATGCACATTAGTCCCTCAATCAGAAATTATAATCTTAAGTAATCTATCTCAATTAATCATAAAATAGAATCATCTTGCTAGCGTATTTGGGTGTAGACATTAGGAAAGATGGACTCAAGAAGGAGAAAAAGAGAGGTAAGAGGATGTATTTCATTGGTGCAACTTGGCGCTCATCATCCCCCCCATACCTAAGGTTTGGCAGGTCCTCTTGCTTCTGACATTCTAGTTTTATTTTGGCAAAGTAGCTTGTCAATCAGGCTATAATCATGCGCATTGGTGGTCCAGGTTGTGTGGTTGCTATTACCATTGCCTCTATATTCATCAACCTGCTTCATCCAGTCTTGCAACTTCTCATCTTCTATCTGTTTAGCCCAGACAGGGAGTGGTTCAATTATTAGAGGGGGCCTGAATCGTCCACCTATCCATTCCTGCTTATGTTTATCCATCAGTTTGGATATCAACTTTGCCTTTCTCATGAATAATCTCAAGTTTGTAGGGGTGACCATCTCTCTTAGTTTCTACTCCAGGGTCAAAATATTCCATCTCTTCTTGCTACAGCAAGTACTAGATTTGCTGAACTGATCATAAAAAGACCAAAATCGATGGAGCATTCCTGCAAACTTTTCAAGTATAATGAAAAAATTTTGTTCTTATTTTCAGGATGATAGATAAGGGACCTAAATTGAATCATGAAAGCATTAGGATTGGGACATTCCTTCCTGATGAAGAGATCTATTTTTAAATCTTTCTGAAGATGATTTTCCATCCTTTCATTCTAGATCTGGTGATTCCTCATTAGGGACATAAATGCCTTAAGCTGGCATTCCCCTACAAAATTATTAAGAATGAAGGTTATATCATCAACACAGAACCCATGCAGGTATAATTCACATAGGAAGTTCTTGTCCTCATCATTACTCCTTGTGTATGCTGTCATTAATCCTTCTGCTGTCTTAGTATCCTCAACCAGGTCAGATAGGACCAAAGAGAATTTCCTCTACAGGACTCTTCCATGTAAGAACATCGAATAGATGGTACTTGGAGGCCTACAAGATAGAATTTCTGAAGAAAGGGAGGCCATTTTAATGACTTTGCTTTCCAAATTTGCTATTCTCTTTGTTTTGGCAGTGACTACTCTTTATAACTGCAACATAGGCTTGGAAGCCTCATATTCCCTACACTTCTTCTCCCAATGAAATAGGGCTTTGGGAATGTCAATAGGGATTGGACCAACATATGCATCTATTTGGATTTCCTATTTATTGGTTGCCCTTGGTCTAGCCAACTCTTGAATATATTCCTCTTGGTCATCTAGTCTGTTATTGGCCCAAGTTAACTGTCTATCCTGGCTTTGTACTTTCTCAATCAGTGCTGCCATTATTGTGAGGCTATTGTCTCTAGCCATGGTGAGCTCAAAAACACTCTATGCTGCTTCTTTCTCTTTTTCTTCCACCAGTTTGGCTACCTCAATTTTCTGTGCCTCCAACTCTGCCTCTTTCTCAATTCTCTGGGCCTTTAATTCTGCTTCTTTCTCCTAGATGATCTTATCTTTGCTTTGGAGTTCTATTTGGAGATTTGCAAGGTTTGTTTTTGCTCCATTTCCACCTCTACTCTGACCTTCTTGAGGTCAGTAATAATCAAATTCTTTCCCCAGAGTAGTTTCTTTAAATTTTCAATTTCTTCCATCAATTGTTGTTCTTTTGAAATTTCTACATCCTCTTGATTAGAGGGATGAGAGAAGGTTTCTGCTTCTACTTCTGTTTCTATGGCTACTAGCTGATCCTCAAGGTTTTCTATGGCCATCTGCCCTACTCTACCCACTGTATCCATTTGCTCTGTTTCTTCTTCTTCAGACTGCCTGTCCTGAGGATCCTCTTGGGGTTCCTCTACTTCTGTTGGCACCAATGATGGCCCAGCCTTATCCTCACATGTTCTCAATTCCAGGAGTACCTCAACAAGCAGGGTAGTATCTTTTTCAGCCTATGAGAGTTGTCTCTTCCTTTTGCTTCTCTAGAGCAAAGGTGGGGCAGGTGCCTCTGGACCAGGTCTCTCTTCCTCAGAATCTAAGGAAATAGTAAAAGTTTGTATGTTTTCTATCTCCAGAGCACATGGTGGTTCTAAAATTGGGCTTGACTCTACATGAACAGATGGTGCTAGAGAATTTTCTCTTTGTTTCCTCTTCTTGAACAAAGGGATCTCATCTAAATCATGAGATGGTTCTTCAGCCCACCAGGTTCCCTCTATTCTTTGTCCTGACCTTCCCTCTGTTAATTTCTTACGGCAAGATTCCTTAGTTAGAGTCATCTTTCTCCTAATTGATCAAGTCACATATGGGGTTTGTTTAAGAGTAGGTTCTACAATTTCTTTGCCTTTCTTCCTTTTGTCAGGAACAGGGGCTGCAGATGAAGTTGCCTCCTGTGAGGGCAACTTTCCTTTGTGAACAAATATGGAGGAGGTTGAAGGCTCAGTTTCCTCATTTTGGTGAGAAGGAGAACTCTCACCTCTTGGTAGTGCCATCTCTGGGTCCCTTATTCTATTGATATTTCTCTGCAGTTTCCCTGATGGCAGAATACAAGAAATTGGGAATATTTATGCTATACTCAGGGTGTCTATTTCCATGTCTTAGAAAAATTAGCATTTTCATGATTGGCCCTAAAACTAGAGAGAATTGACCATCACAAGTAAAGCATTTCATTAACCAGGTGGCAATAGATGCCCAAGGGTTTAGGAGTGTGGACCTTGGAATTCGTTTGACTTCATTTTTATTTGAATGCAATTGAATAGCAGGTTCACCACGAACAGAGAAATTTTTAATCAAATCAGTGTATAAGGTTTTCAAGTGGTAAAACCTCTCACCTTGTTCGAGAAGTCGAGAAATGTGATTGATAGTGGCTGAGGAGAAATTGATTTGGACTCCTCTGATAGTTGTTTGGTTGTCCCTTAAATTTATAAGGAATTCATCCACAACATCTTCCTGAAACCCTTCAATTTTTTCTAGGAAGTCTAACCATCTTGCAGCTCTTAGAATGTTTGCTACAGCTGCATCCTGCAAAAGACCTATAGTACTTTCTAGCTCAGACTTCTTCTTGACTCCCATTGCTGAATTGATTCCACCTTTTGTGCTTATTCCTCACCTCCTCAATCTGTAGTCTATCCTATCCTCCTATCTCAGTAGGCTCTGGAGGACTATTCAAATTGCTCTGTAGGCTCTGGAGGACTGTTCAATTGCTTTGTTCTTTAGGGTACTTCAGAGGTTTGAATGAGGAGTGTTTTATTTTTCAGCTTAGGCTTATGCAGATTAGTTAGAGTACCAAGGCAGTCATAAATGCGATAGAATGACAGGACACTCCAGAGGCAAGGTGGCAGTACAACAAAGATGGTAGCATGTGTGAATTTAAGAAACAAGATGATGGTAGGAGGACGTGGCATAGTGGCAACACCCAAAAATAGAAAGACAAGATAGTTGCTAATAATGATTAATTAAAGATAGAATTACCTAGATTAGTTTTAATGATGAGGGCGATGTATATGGCAGAGATGCTGCGTCATTGCTAGAGGCTGCACGCATCGTGGCACATGAACAACTTTTGGTGGCTGGAGATGACGTCCACTACTAAGTTGGTACGCAACCTGCAATCATTTCGCGTAGTGGTTCAAGAATCCATGTTCCTCAGGTGATGTCAGCACCAGCTTTGAATACTCTTGCAATTGATATGTGTGCTACTTGAATTTATTTCTGTGATAAAGTAGAGGATGAGTCATGATGACCTCATCATGTGATGTGTTTACTTTACCGCCTGGAGAGGTGGGTCCCCTCCCTTATTATTGAGAATGACTTCTTTATTGATAGAGCACCAGAGATGCTCCTATTTAGAAACCACCAGAGGTGCTCTTGGTTTGAGAAGCGTCAGAGGTGCATCTGGTTTGAGAAGCACTAGAGGTGCATTTGACTAACTCCTGGCACCTGATCATCTCTAGAGCTCAATTGTTTTCAATTGTCTTGAAGAAGGGAACCACCATTTACTAGTTTTCAACTCTCTTGGTAGAGAAAGACAACCATTTGCTGGTTTTCCATCTTTCTCTATTTTTTTCTTTCTTTTTTTTTTAAATTTTTTTTAGAAGGCCGCCATTTGCTGGTTTTCAACCTTCCTTTTTTTTTAGAAGGTAGCCATTTGCTAGTTTTCAACCTTCCTTTTTTTTTTCTTTTTTTTTTCAAAATAATTCAATCCAACACTATGACAGAGGAGGTATCCCCTGTATCAAAACACAAATTATTCAGAAACTCCTCTTTAGTAGATGGTCTTTTGTAGAGCCTGATTCGGTGACCATTTACTAGAAATGTGTCTGTGCTTCCATCAATAGGTTGCAATGATACAGTTCCATTTTCAAACACTTCTTTTATTTGATAAGTACCCATCTAGTGAGTTTGCAATTTCCCCTTGAACTCTTTGAATTTAGAATCATAAAGAAGAACCCAATCACCTTGTTGAAATGTCCTCCTCTTGATGTGTTGGCCATGCCATTGCTTCCTCTGGTACTGAACCAGTTCTGTTTGTTGAATGGCTTCTGTCCGAATTTCATCCAACTCATTGAGCTGAAGAATTCTATTCTGCTGGGTTATAGACAATGGCAGACAAACATCCAATATAGTTTTAAGTGTCTGGAGTTCAAATTCTATAGAAAATATAGGCTTTTTCCCATAAACCAATTCATATGGTGAGAACTTTGTTGTGGACTTCCAAGTGGTGTTGTAAGCCCAAACTGCTTTAGGTAATCTACTAGCCCAATCTTTTCTGTTCATTGCTACTGTCCTTGTGAGAATATTTTCAAGTTCCCTATTGGTTACTTCTACCTACCCATTTGCTTGGGGATGGTAAGGTGAAGATTTTCTGTGCTTGACTTGATATAAATCTGTGAATGCTTTGATTACCTGTAAAGTAAATTGAGGTCCTCTATTTGAAACTATTGATCTTGGGGCTCCAAATCTTAAGAAAATCTTATTGTAAAGGAAATCGACAACTTTTTCTTCTCTTAGAAACTGTAATGCTTAAACCTCATCCCACTTAGTAACATAGTCTGTGCATACTAGAATGTACTCCTTGCCTGATGGTGGTGGTGAAATTGGTCCCACAAAGTCTAGACCCCATTTCTCAAATGGTTCCATCATGACTTGAGGATGTAGTAACATCTCCTCGGTAAAGGTTGGCTATCCCATCCTTTGGCACTGGTCACAGTGCCGCACATACTTCTTTGTATCTTTATGAAGAGAGGGCTAGTAGTAACCAACTCTGAGGATCTTGTGGACTATCCTGTGGAAGGAGTAATGGCCACCAGATGGTTCATCATGACATCCTCTCAACACATCAAAAAACTCATCAGCCTTTAAACACCTGCGTAGAATGAAATCAGGACCACATTTAAATAGTAAACCATTCAACCATTTGTAAGATAAACTTTCTTTAACCAAACATTTTCTTTGTTTTGAGGTAAAATGAGATGGATACAAGCCTGTAGCTAAAAGATTAGCTATGTCAGCAAATCAAGGTGCAGTAGAGGATATAGCAAAAAGATGTTCATCTGGGAACTTGTCCTCCACTGGTTGGTTTTCTCCTCCTGTATACAATCTTAACAGAAAATCAGCAACCAAATTAAACTTTCCTGGATTATCAACTATAGTACTATCAAATTCCTGTAATAGCAATAACCACCTGATGATCCTTGCACCCACTACTAGTTTATTCATTAGATACTTGATGGTTGCATGATCAGTGTGTACAAATATCTTATATCCAGTGATATAATGCCTGAATTTGTTTATAGTATAGATGACTGCCAAGAATTCTTTTTCAGTTGTTGTGTAGTTTCTTTTTGTAGAGGTAATATTTTTGCTGATGTAATAAATGGCATGCATACTTTCTCCTTCCTCCTTTTGTCCTAAAACTACCCCAATGGACTCATTTGAAGCATTAGTTTGTATGTGAAATGGCAAAGTCCAATTTGGTCCTCTTAAAATTGGTGTGACAGTAAGCTTCTCTTTCAAGGTTTCAAATATTGATTGACATTCTTTTGTCCACAGAAATTCGGTGTCTTTGTTAAGCAGGGTAAACAGGGGGGCAACTATTCTACTGAAATTTTCTATGAACCTCCTATAGTAGCTTGCATGACCCAGAAAACTTCTAACATCTGTCTGATTTTTGGGTGAAGGCAACTGTGTGATCACCTCTATCTTGTTTTGATCCACTTTGATCCCTTTCTTTGAAATATGGTGTCCCAAAACAATTCCTTCCTCCACCATCATGAAGCACTTTTCATGGCTAAGGGATAATTGATTTTTCTCACAGCATTTCAGCACTTTCTCAAGGTTTGTGAGAGCTTCTTCAAAATTATCCCCATACATAGTAAAGTCATCCATATAGACCTCCATGCATTCATTAGCTAGTTCAGCAAAAATAGCAAAAACAAGTCTTTGAAATATAGTTGGGGCATTGCATAGCCCAAAGGGAAGAACTTTGTAAGCAAAGGTTCCCCAAGAACATGTGAAGGTGGTTTTGTCCTGGTCTTCAGGTGCTACTTGAATTTGATTATACCCACTGAATCCATCTAGAAAAGAAAAATACTTTCTCCCAGCAAGGTTGTCCAAAACTTGGTCAATGAATGGTAAGGGAAAGTAGTCCTTTTTTGTGGCCTTGTTTAGTTCTCTATAATCAATACACACCCTCCATTTCCCATTCTTTTTAGGCACTATGAAAAGGGGTGAGACCCATTGACTATCTGAGATTAGATATATGAACCCTGCTTGAAGTAATTTTTCTATTTCATTTTTGACAATGCCCTTTAAAGTAGGATTCAATCTTCTCTGGGGCTGTCTGACAGGTTTAATATACTCAGTGTATATATGATGGGTACAGATCTTAGGAGGTATGTCTTTCATATCTTGGTATTCCCAAGCAAAAGATGTTGAATGGGAAATCAGAAGTTGGATGAGTTTTTCTTCCTGATTGGCTGTTAACTAAGTATTGATATTAAGTGTTTTTCCTGGTAGAATCATGACCTATTTTGTGATTTGATCCATAGATGTAGTTAATCCATACATTGGAGTCATGGTATTGAGAGGACAAGAATGTGGAAGAAACATGTGGAAAGTGACTACGTCCCTCTAAAAGGTTTCCCCACAAGGAATGATGTTGGCGAGGGTACAATGAGAAGAAGTAAGAAGTTCTCTCTTAGAATCTTGGGCGAGTTCTATCACATCCTTATTGATTAGGATGTCAGTGAAGTCTTCTATTGTATCATAGTATACTTCTTCTTCTAATTCTCCTAGATGTTCCTTGATGGTTACCATAGCTACTAAGGCACTATTGTCATTGTTCTCTGGCTCATCCACCCATACTCTTCCTGTATAATGCATTGATGGTTTAGCTGGAGGATACAAAGATATTTTCTTTAAATCTATCCCATTAGAAATGACCATATCCCCAGTTCGACAATCAATAGATGTTGCTTTTGTAGCTAGCCATGGTCTTCCTAAGATCAATGGATAAGCATTTCTCTGGTTTCTAGGTTCTAGTATCAGGAAGTCCACTGGAAATTCCCATGAATCTATCACAACTTATACATCAGTGATTACTCCTTTTAGAACAGCTACTAACCGGTCAGCAAGTTGAAGAATTGTAATTGTGGATTGGATACCTGATAGAGCTAATTTGTCCATTGTGTGGATTGTCATCACATTAATTGTTGCTCCCAAATCAACCAGAACATTTGAAATTTCTACTCCTGAGATGAAAACACTTATGACAGGGTTTCCAGGGTCTCCATATTTTGGAAGGAGAATTTCTCCCATCAATAGATCTACTACTTTTCCTTCCACCTGTATTGTGGAGGGAAAGTTTTTCTTCCTGCCTGCATTTTGATACAATGCTGTTTAATTAATTGATTTAGTTCTGGATCATCTCTGATTGCCTAGAGAAGAGGGATTACAATGTTTAGTTTCTTGATTTCTCATAAAAGTTCTGATTCGAGGTTGGTTTAGATTTGTTTTTGTAAGATCTTTTTCTAGGAAACATTCTGTTTAAGTCGTTCTGGGTATGGTGCTAGTTTTTCCATCTCCGGAGCATCTCCGAAGCTCTTGTCAGAATTGCATTCAGGAACATTCCTTGGAGTTGGTCTTTTAGGAGCAACTCCAGAGTTGTCCAAGGATAATTCTTTTAGCACTTTTTCATTAGTAATCTCCTCCGTGGGTTGAGTGGATGAATTTTTAGGTTCCTCATCATTGGTTACTTCAACTATAGTTGGAGGAGATGGTCTTGGGAATTCTTTCCCAGAACGCAGCTGGAGATTATTTGAATATATAGCATTAATTCCAGCCATATTTTCTTGCTCTGTCATGTAAACAACTGCTCCATGTTTATTCTGTGGGTTTGGTATAGGCTGAGCTGGTAAAGGTGGTTGGCTAACTGGTTCATTTTGTGCTTGACCTTGTGTGTTGGAGGGTCCAATTAGTAAAGCCTGTTGTTGAGGTTGGAAACATCTAGGTTGTCCCTGGTATTGTTAATTATATCCCTGTTGAGAATCCCATTGAGGTTGCATGTTTTGTGATCCAAACTATGGTGGCCACTGTTGATTTCCCCAAGGCTGATTTTGCCAATTTTGGTTTTACCAATGTTGATTTGGCCAATCCTGTTGTCCCCAAGGAGGATTATTTTGAGGCCCATGCCAAGTTGGATTCCACTGATTATTTCCCCAATTAGAAGGAACCCTATAAGAAGGCTGGTTTGGATACTGATTATAAGGGAAATTCTCAACTTGTTTTTGTCCCACATAGTTCAATTCCTCTTCTATTACAACATTCTTCTTACTCAATCTTTTCAAGGTTGGAAGTTGACTACATTGACTGGTAGGATGTTCCTTATCACAGATCTGAAAAATCTTTGATTTGTCCAAGGGGCATTCTCTCAATAGATGTTTGTTTCTACACCTAGGACAATAGATGGAGAGTGGTTCAGTTGCTCTATTTTGATCAGCTATTCTAGTTTTTTCTTGAATCCCATCCAATGTGGTATTTAATTGGACCAAAATGTCTATTTTTAGATTTGCAATCTCCTCCATCAACTGTCCTATTTCATTCTTCCCTTTAAAAGTTTTGGATGACTCACTCCATCTTGGGTTCTAGAATAGTTCCTGCAGAGTTCTTCTATATCAGGTATTTCTATTTTGTTGATGTTCCCTTTTCCCATTAGGTCCAGTCCCTGTTTTGATTCTTTATCCAATCCTTTTACAAACAGAGTTCTGGCCAAGGAGTGATCTACTGGGTTACCATATCTTCTTAAGGTGAAGTTAAACCTATCCACATAATCCTCTAAGGATTCTTCCTCCCCTTGCCTAATTTTAAACAATTTTTCATTTTTATTATTGGATCTACAGTAATCTTGGTATTTTTCCAAAAACTCTGTTTCCATCTGATCCCAAGAATGGATAGAATTCTGGGGTAAACCCATAAACCATCTCATCACAGAATCTTTCAGAGTTGAAGGGAACAGTTTGAGTTTTTGGTTATCTGATCCATAATCATAAGTTTGGCAGACTACTTTGAATTCAAACAAGAACTAGTTTGGATCCTCAGAAGAAAGTCCTCTAAAATTTGGCAGGTGTGTTGGTGAGATATTCTTCATAGGAGCATTGTCTTCAGCAGCCAAAACAATAGGATATGAGAAGGTTCTTGGAGCCTGATTTTTCTCTTCCCCATGATTATCATTTTCCATGTTTAGTACTGGTTCTTCTCCCTGAGGTTCTAGGAAATTAGGTTCTATTAAAGGATCTGCCTGAAACTTTTGTTGTAATTCCTGGATATAATTGGCAAGTGGAATATTTGGAGGATCTAAGAGATTGTTGTTTTGAGGTGCAGGTTCCAAAGTAGGCTCTAGGTTTCTCTCCTCAACAAGATCTTGTACCACCCCACTACTTTCCCCTATGGTTTGTTGTTGGGGTGTCTACTTTATATATCTTCCTTTCAAGTCTCTAGCTCTAACCATACAGATTTATCCTAAAAACTATTTTAACTCAGTTTCCCTAATTAACACAAGATATCCCTAGCAACGGCACCAAAAATGACAAGGTGTCGTTGTACCTCATCATTTAATCTATTTTCAGATGTCAATAATCCAGGGGCTATGTCCTCAGCTATTTACGACTAGGGATTCTACAGTTACTAGTTTTCCTATCTAATCTTAACAACTTCTACCAATTTGAAAGATTAATCTGTCTACTTACTAAATGAAAAGGAATGCTGAAAATAGGATAAATATAGGAAATTTACTCAAAACAATCTGAAAAAAAATAGTAACATACATCTACCTATCAAAATTAGTAAATACTTTCATAATAAAAAGCTAAAGCAATAAAATAGTGGTACTAGCCTCCTGCCTTAGTGGTGAGAGTGGGCCCTTGCTCCACATCCTTGGGGTTGAAGGCTACATTAGGGAATCAACACAAAAGAAGATCACAACTAGATCTAATCAAATTCATTCACTCTGTACTCATAAAAATATTGTTAACATAGAACTGAGATTACCGAGAATCATAATAATTCAATAATTGTATGTTTCTTCTACTATTTCTACAAGTATATATGAAAGTGAGTGATGACTTAACACTTATCTTATCTATCAGTTCTTCTATGAGATGACATCCATCTCTTTATTACACTAGCTATTTAACTATGAAAGAAAATCATGCAAATAAAAGTAGACTTGAGTGGAACAGAAGTCCACTTAGAAGTCTAAGTTTGAGTCTTAATACATTTGGGCATCGAGGCCCTAAAAATAAGGATATTGAATCAGTTCCATCATAACTCATGCAAAAACTTTGAAAAGATAAAACTCCAACAGTTTAACTAAAGATGACCCTTCACCACTTAGGTGATGATTTGAGTGAAATGAGGGGTATTATGATCACTGCTGAGAAAGTCTAGTCAGCCGCTTATGCTAGAAATATGCCCTGCTCTCAGGAGGCACTGGAGATAACTGTTCCTATCTACAGCTTCAGAGATATGTCTGTAGCTTCGGAGATACCTGTAGCATTCTCTATTCAGCTCCGGAGATGCTCCATACTCCTGCAGAGCTCTAGAGAGTCTTTCCTCATTCTTCAAAACTTCAGGTGGCATGGTCCTTTGGTATTGTCTCCGGAGATCATTGAAATCTATCTCCAGAGATGCACAAAATTGTTGTTCCTAGTATCTACACCTATTGATTCAAAAAGAGAGAAGTTTCTACATTTTTGCATCAATTCCATGCACATTAGTCACTCAATCAGAAATTATAATCTAAGTATTCTATCTCAATTAATCATAAAATAGAACGATCTTGCTAGCTTATTTGGGTGCAGACATTAGGAAAGATGGACTCAGGAAGGAGAAAAAGAGAGGTAAGAGGATGTATTTCATGGGTGCAACTTGGCACTCATCATCATCAACAAATCAATCGAAAGAACTCATAAACTATGTAAGTAAACATTTTGAATCTCTTGAGAAATCTGCAGAAATAAAAGTAAGGCAAGAGTTTAATGAGAAAAGATTGAATGAGTTAGAGAAAATGATAGTTAATGACAAACTCCAGCTAGATAATAGGATAAAAAGAATTTAGAGTGCCATGTAAGAAGTTGGTGACATATACAAATTATGCTTATCCTAGCCAGAAGCCACTAAGGAAATAGAAGAGAAGATCAAGGATTTAGAGCTGAAACTGATAAATATTTCTAAGTAATTTGATCCGGTGGCAGAATCAGTTAGCAGCAAGGAAAGTCAAGTTATCAACCTTCATAATGGCTTGAACAATCTAATAAGTGGGAGGGATCAAATCAAAAATAGAATGTCAGCTAAGAGGAATAATCAGTCCTAATTTAGACTCTATGTTTAATCTGTCAATTGAAGCACAAGTAGCTTCACAATCTGACACACCCTCTAATCCTCACAAGGTAGAGACCATAGTTTTCCTACTTAGTGGTCATATTCAAATTTTGGACAATGCTAAGAAAGGCTAGGATGGTGAGCTAGCCCAAATTAAGAACATTTTCAATGACATCCTCTAGCACATGTAAAATAAAGTTGAAGATTGTACTTTTACATATGCGGTAGAGTATAGCAAATTTTGTAGTTTTGACAAATTTTTGACTCTGAAACCTACACCTTTGCCATTGATGTCAAAGGGGGAGAAGAAGATTAGTGAAAAATAGGAAAACATCTCAGGGGGAGAAGAAATATAGAGTGTATATAGAAAGGGGGAGTAGTCTAGCATTTTTCACTAAGTGTTGCCATCAACGCCAAAGGAGGAGATTGTTGGCAAGAGACATTGCTATGAAAAAGACTTGAATGTTGTCATTGATGGCAACAAGGCAAAGAGGATACATCAGCATGACAAGAAGACATCACTCCAAAAGACCCACTTGGATTGGCAACAAGGCACAAAAGTATTCAAGTCTGGAAGGCCAAAATGACTATGGACAGTGTTCAGAGTAAGGGACAAAAAGTGAATCAATATGCCTCTACAGATGAAGACCTATAAATGAATTTAGGTATGATGACTCATAACTACTTGATGATAATACATTCCAGTGTTCAAGTCATGACTTCCTCCAGAAGTCCTTTAGAGAAAATATCTAAGTCTGGATGAATAGAGGTAAGACAGGGACTGTGTATAATGCAAAGTAAAATGGTCCGTATTCCTCCACAAGTACATATTTTGTTCTGGGGTTCTGAGGCAACTAAGAGACATGTCATGACTACTTAAATCTAGGATTATAGCCTTTAAATTTCAACAAATCACATTCTACAAGCTTCCCAATATCGGCTTCTAGTTTGACAGTATTTCTCTATGACAGTGCAACAGTTCCAAGATCTGCATTTTGTCATACATGTTTATTTGGTTTCGCGGATCTAAAGGCTTGTTAAGAGGTTAGTAATGATTGTTGGATATGATTTATTAAGTCTCCCGTGGTCTACAATACGAGCTATGATGTGATAGATGAATTGATCAAGTATGTTCTTAAGGAACAAGATGACAGACATTGTAGATCCTTATGCAGAGAAGTTATAGCATTTGGATAATTAATCTAAGTGGTTATATGATTGGGGCCAACCTATGTGAAGACTTGTACATGTTTGTTTGAGTCTGCATTGCAGATTGTATACAAGATCAAGCCAACAAAGTACAACTCTTTGTATACACATTTCATGTTTAGCTTGCCGACCTAATTAAGAGATAAATCTTGTTGTGGATATATATATCCTATGGATCTCAGTTTTGGAAGTGTGTTTGATGTGAATGCAAATATATGTATGTGTGACATGTTAAGTAAAGTTATTGTGTGGAAGTAATAAGAGTAGAAGAAGAGAGATCTTGCTCCTATGTAAAAACAGAGCAGTGAAACAGAGCAGTCAGAGATGAAGAGTTTTGAGACAGTATTTTTGTGCTTCATTGGAGCTGTAACCATGCATTTGAGTAGTTCAAATTGGCAGTGAGCCATTCTTCTTTCTTCTTTCTTTCTCTAGGTAGTGAGCCTGTTTTGGTAGTGAGCCTTTCTTGCAGTGAGCAGTTCTTTGGGAAGTGAGCCTTCTTGTAATTCGGTATTGTGCTATAATAATATATTGTGAGCTAACACTCACTGTGGTTTTTCCCTTTTTGGGTTTTCCACGTAAAAATATTGGTGTTAATGTGTTATGTATTTATGGTTGTTGTTCCTATGCTTATTCTGTATTCATATTATTAATTTTGGAAATTGGATTAATAAATTTGTTAAGAAGTGGTTTTGTGGAATATTAATTCACCCCCTCTCAGTATTCCTTGCTATCAAGACATACTCCCAAGGAAAAGAAATTTGATTTCCATCTCAAATGATGATCAGTTGCTTTTTCTACTTCCTCCAATTGTGATGTAGTCTTAACTGTCCTCTGAGCTCCTCTCGATCTTCTCCAATCTTGACTCGATCTGCACCCTATTTCTTGGTTTGCACTCTTTTCTTCCTCTCTTTCTTCTTACATCTTCGCTTGCTTACCAGATTATCTACTTGAAGACTCCAATATTCTATTGCTTTGTCATACACCTCGTTGCTTCTATCCATTTCTTCCTCCTCTTCACTTGCTCCTTGTTTTGCACCTTTAATTTTTCTTTTGTTCTCCTCAATGTTCTTCCAAGGTTCTCGTGGACATCTTCCAATCTTCTTGGACTCTTCTTCATAATTTTTAGTGTGTTATCTTGGACTATCATGATGCAATATTACCTTTTCATACTTGGATGGTTCAATCATGATCTCTTGGTCATTGTTCTTGACCTTGCCTTCATATCTTATCCTCTCTTGAAGTGTTTCCTCATCATTATGCAGTGCAACACCATTTTTGTCTACCTCTTTCATGTTCTTGACCAACCACACTTTTCTCTTCTCCCTATCAACTTGTATATCCACATTCTTGTTTTCAAAGACATATTCAAAACCAAGATTTGTACTTCCATTTACCTATTTAATGGCCTGCTACATGGATTGTCTTTCTTCTCTAACTTCATTGCTTACAAACTCCTTCTTTGTGTATGTTGCATGTCCTTCTTCTGTAGCATTTTCCAAGGCTTCATGAAACTTTAGTTCACCTTCAATTTTCAAAGTAGTCATTCTTTGCTTTCTTCTTTTCTGAATAATCTTCTTTATGGGCCACTTGACAATTTTGTTAATGGTGACGTGCCAACTCCACACACTTGTTCCTATACTCTGTATTCTTTCTTCAAATTTTTGCATTTGTTCTAATGCTTGTCTCAACCCTATTATCTCTTGCTAAATATTTACTTGTTTAGCCTTCTCATCTTTCTTCTTCATCTCACTTCTCTCTCTTCTCATCACTTGTTTCTTGCTTGGTAACTCCTTACTCTGCAAGTCTCCATTAACTATTCTCCTCAGCACATCCATTCTCCTCTTGCAAGAAAGTGTCTCTCACCTTGCTTATTCTAAATACTTCTTTTCTTCATGATACATCACCTTAGGCCCCTTTCTTTTCCCCTGGCCTAGTTTTTTGGTATCTAGGTTCTTCCTTCAACCTGTAAAAAAAATGACAATACACAAACTCCCAAAAATTCCTTCCCCAGATCTTTGGGCTCTGATACCAATAATGATGTAGAGGGATTATAAATTAGCTAAAGTAATCTCAAATTACCCACAAATAACCCTTGACTTACAATCTCTTAGCCATTTCTTTACAAACTATCCTTAACTCTAGTAGCCCTCAAGTGTGGCAATTCAGACCTTTTTGGTCATAACTTTTCATAAAGATCTGTAAATGGAAATATGAAACTTATTATAAATACCCTTTTGTCCCTAACTCAACATATATCAAAATGGGATAGGGTTACTTTGTATGGAATAGGTCAAAAATGGACTATTTCAGAACTGGGAACCCTAGTCAGGGTTCAGACCTGTCCTCACAAAAATGGTCATTACTTATTCAAATCTCCATGAAAATGATCCAAACAAAAATTATTGATAGATAGAAACATATATTCATCCATTCTACTTAATTTTATCCAAATATTGTACCATACATAGCCATACTAGTATGTTTTCATACTGCAAATTATGGAAAACATTGTTAAAATAGGGCAGCCTTCACCAAAATGGCCATCACTCACTCAAAACATAATGAAATCACATGAAACCAAAATAATTTGAAGCTTAAAAAATAGAATTAACTTTACCAATCATTTGGAGGACTATAATAGACTATACAAAGCCATACTATATGTGTTTTTAGACTGCAACTTTCAGAAAAACAAACTCACAAACGTGCCCTTAGTAAAATGATCATAACTTTTTCAAAACTCAATGAATTTCATTCAAACCAAAAGCAATCAGATATAAATACATTCCTTCATTTTTTCCAATTGGTTTTAGGCCTATACTATACCATACAGGGTCGTACAATGCAAAACTTCAAACTGAAAATAGTGGAACAATGAGAAAATAGACGCAAGATTGTCAAAACCCAAGTTTTTCTTCCTCGCAAAACTCTTTTCATTCTTGGAGAGAATTTTACATTTATTTCCATTCATTTTCCACCCCAAGAGATAGTTAAAAATGTTACATACTTTAATTTCCACCAAAATCACTATATGACAGTTTGCAATTTTTCCCATTTTTGCCAACATAGTACTTTTACAACTAGGACTTTGAGTAACCGACACAAAAATGAATTTACCTAGCCTAAATTATTAAAATGGACCTCAAATGACCCTTAAAACCTATATCAACCCAAAAATAGAGACTAGAACATTGAAATTAAAATCAATTGCATCAATAAGGATGCTCCTGCATGAGAATAGAACTGTTTAAGAAGCTGCAGAACAATGATCAAGGAAGTAGACCTACCGAAAGTATATTAGAAAGAAGCAATACACACAACTGTGTACATTCAAAATAGAGCGCAAATCAGAGAAAAAGAAACAAAGACACCTTATGAGCTATGGTATGGTAGAACTCTTACTATCAAATACTTCAAAGTTTTTGGAAGCAAATGAAAGGAAGCTAGGTGTGCAGAAATCGCTTCCTACACTAATCTAATGAGGAGAGGGCTATACAAATTCAATTTATTCCTTACAACTATAGAAACATAGAACATCTAAATGAGATATTGTAGCAACACACATGAACTAGAAAGAAGACAGAAGAAGAGAGACAAAGATATACAGTGGGGAAAACCCTTATCAGGTGAAAAAAGCCACACTCAGAAACTTGCACAATGTATTAACAAATCTGAAAGAATGTTTACAATACACTTGCAATGCAAGCTTCAATGGTCTTCTACACTCATATCTAGAGTTAATCCAAGAGTATAACAATACCTGTAAACTTGTAATACAAACTCCATCTCCAAGCACCTGTTTATATAAAAAATACAAGGCAATATTGGACCTATCTTGGGATGGGTGTCTAACTTGGCTTCATGGACCAAAACCCACACCTAAGGACACTTGGTCAACATTGTAGAATGTGCCTAACACTTTTCCATAGCTCCCATCCCAAATAGGTTTCCTATTTCCAAAATGGGCTATGACAGATGCTCTTACGACACTTACGACCATCATAGAATCTATCATAGCAGTTACAACTTACAGCTGTAAGAGAATCTATCATACACATGCTAGAAATAGCATATTCTCTTACAAAATGTCATAGTCCACCTTGGGGTGCCCAAATATGCCTTTTTCCAAGATGCTTCATGACACATGTCCTCACCTGTCTTACAAACTTCTATTTCTGACTCTTACATGTCATAGATTCTGTCATAGGAATCCGTCATAACCGTTTTGGTCAAACATTCCCTTACACAACATGGAAGATGCTGACACATGGAAAAATGCTCTTACCACAAAGTGGGATGCCTATCTCCTCATGTGATGACAAAATTACAAGTTGTCATATTTCATGTAGGATTGATACATCACCGTGCCACATCCCACAATATGACAATATGGAATTTTAAAATATTTACAACATAGGCAATTAAATAATAAATACAAACATTAATAATGTAAGGAATTACCAAGGTTGAGACACCTTAATTCCCAACATTCTCTCACTTGTCGAACACCTTGTAAGAGCCAATAGAAAAACATGATTTAACTACTATAGGCCGAGAGGCGTATAGACTCCAAACACCATTTGAACTTCTCTGTGCCCATTAGCTTCGTCAATGCATCTGCAACATTCTTCAAAGTATCTACCTTCTCCAAATTTATCTTTCCATCCTCAACCATGTCTCGCATGAAGTGAAACTGAACATCAATGTGTTTTGTTCTAGCATGGAAACTTGGATTCTTTGCATGGCAAATTGTACTCTAACTGTCACAACTGATTGTGATCTAACCTGCATCAACACCAATATCAAAACACAATCTCTTAAGCCAAATGGGTTCCTTACAAGCATGAGTTGCTGCCATATACTCAGCTTCTGTCATGGACAAAGCAACAATAGGTTGTCATTTACTCATCCAACTAATAGCACCACCAAACAGTGTAAACACATAAGCACTGGTGGATCTCCTGCTGTCAATGTCACCTACCCAATCTAAATCCACAAATCCATGAATATCAACAAAATGTGGAGGTCCTAAAACATTACCATGATAGAAAATGGAATACTTGAAAGTACCCCTCAAATATCTAAACACTCACTTAACTGCATCCCAATGAACTCGTCCAGGATTAGCCATAAATCAACTAAGGACTCCCACTGCTTGGACAATGTCTAGTCTTGTGCAGACCATAGCATACATCAAATTTCCAATAGCACTAGCATAAGGTACTTTGCTCATGTCCTCCACCTCACTAGGAGATTTTGGACAATCCTCAACAGACAACTTTGTCCCCAAAGAAACGGGAACACACAATGGTCTATAATCTGCCATGCTGAACCTGTCCAACACGGTCTTCACATACTTACTCTAGCTTAACCAAAGTTTTTTGTTAGTTTTGTCTCTTCTAATTTCCATTCCTAGAATGTACCTGGCTGGCCCTAAATCTTTCATTTCAAACTGTGTTGACAACTAAGATTTAAAATTAGAAATCATATTCTTACCCTTCCCAATGAGCAACATATCATCAACATACAGTGCAACAATGAGAATACGATCACCATCAAACTTATAATACACACAGTGATCTGATTTTGATCTCACAAATCCAATTGACAACACAAAGGCATCAAACTTCAAGTACCATCTCCTAGGGGATTGCTTCAAACCATACAAAGACTTCTTAAGTTTGCAAACCAGATTTTCTTGACCTTTCACCATGTAATGCTCTGGTTGTGACATGTAGATTTCTTCCTCCAAATCACCATGAAGGAAAGTTGTCTTCACATCCACCTATTCTACCTCCAAGAGACAACAGGAATTGAATGGATGTCAGCTTTGCAACTGGAGAGAAGAGCTCACCATAATCTATACCCTCCACTTGTGAATACCCCTTCGCAACCAATCTAGCCTTATACTTCTCAACACTGCCATCTGTACCAAATTTCTTCTTGAACACCCATTTGCATCCAACGAGTTTCTATTCAGGAGGCAAAGGGACCAAGTCCCAAGTTTGATTCTTTTCCAAAGAAGCTATTTCATCCTCCATGGCCTCCTTCCAGAAACCTACATCTTTCATGTCCATGGCTTCTAATACAGTTCTAGGTTCATCACTATTAGTAAGCAAAGCAAAAGCACAACTAGAATCAAGCAATGTAAAACCAAACCTTTCAAGTTGCTTTCTTATCTATGTAGACCTCCTCAACAGCTAAGGTTGAGGTTCAGCTTCTTCATCTGAGCTTTCAGAGCTGCTAGAGTTCTCCTTATCATCAGGTCCGACATTGTCTTTCTGTTTAGTCTTCTCAAGGGTGAGAGGAAACTAAACAACATCCTCTTTCTTTTCCTTTTCTTCTGGCTGTAAAACAATGGAAGAAGGTGTAAGCTCTCTGAAGATGACACTTCTTCTATACAACACTTTTTCAGCCATAGGGTCCCAAAGCTTGTATCCTTTCACATTGACACTATAGCCAATGAAGATGCACTTAACAACCTTGTTCTCCAATTTTGACCGCTTCTCCCTAGGCACATGTGCATATGCCTCACAACCAAAAACACAAAGATGCCTTATTGAAGGCTTTCTACTAGACCACACCTCCATGGGTGTCTTTCCAATAAGAGATGATGTAGGAGATTTATTAACAAGATAGCAAGCAGTGGCAACAGCTTCAGCCCAAAACTTTTATTCTATGCCGCTCCACTAAGCTTACTCCTAGCCTTCTCCATTAGTGTCCTGTTCATCCTTTCTGCAACTCTATTTTGCTGCGGAGTGTAAGGAGTTGTCTTATATCTTTCAATCCCAAGTTCCTTGTAATATTTATTGAATTCTATAGAATAGAACTCACCACCATTGTCAGTTCTCAAACACTTAATCTTCTTACCAGTCTGATTTTTAGCAAAGGCCTTAAACTCCTTAAACTTACTATAGACTTCAGATTTGCTTCTGAGAAAATAAATCCATGTTCTTCTACTGTAGTCATCTATAAAAGATACAAAATATATAGATTTTGATAATGAAGGAACATTAATAGGACCAAATACATCAGGATGAACAAGGTCCAATGCACCAGAAGACTTGTAAGAACTCGAATAAAACTGAACACGGTTTTGCTTTCCATAAATGTAATGTTTGCAAAAGTCAAACTCAAGATTACAATCATCTAACCCCTCAACGAGGTTTTTATTTTTTAGGGTATGTAGACCCTTCTCACCAATGTGGCCAAATCTCTTATGCCATAACATTGTATTTTCAACAGGAAGTTTAACTTCCAAGGCATGATTACAAACAATAGATCTCTTGACTGTTCATTCAGATGGTGGGGATGAAGTGACTGCTGCCCTCTTCTTTGAATCAGAAGAACTATTGCATTGTGAAATGCATGCCTCCAGTTTAAACATAGTACCTCTCCTAGTACCCTTAGTAAGCACCATAGCTCCTCTAGTCATCTTACATCCTTCTTTCGAAAAGACAACCTACACACCAACATAATTCAAACTACTTACAGAAAGCAGGTTCCATGCTAAGCCTGGGATATACATAACCCCAGAAATCCCCTTCACTCGACCATCAGGGAATTGAATAGAGACTCTAAAATGACCAACAATCTTTAGATGAGAGTTGTCACCCAAGTGCACCTTTCCACCATCGAACTCCTCATACTTAGTGAACTAGTCTCGATGCAAGGTCATGTGGAATGATGCACCAAAGTCAATCAGCCACACATCATCAGATGCATGGGTTACCAGGGATGCGATGAAAGCATCACCATCATCTTGTGACTTAGAATCTGAATTAGGAGCTTTCTTCTTCTTCTTCTTCTCCTCTTTGCATTCCTTTCAGAAATGCCCAGATTTACCATAGTTCTAATAGATAGCCTTGGACTTTCCAGGAGATTTGGATCTACCCTTCTTAGCTTTCTTGTCCTTCTTTTTCCCTTTCTCCTTGGTTCTTCCATGAACTACAAGAGCCTCTTTGGCTGCATCAGAAGACTTCCTCTGCATCTCTTCAAATACAATATTGATACCACATCTTCCATCTTGAATGTGGATATGGTGCTTCCAATAGCCATGACAAGGTAATCCCACGAGTCTGGCAAAGAACAAAGCAAGGTCATACATCGATCCTCCTCCTCCATCTTTACACCAATAGATGTCAATTGTGCAACTAGCATGTTAAAAGCATTCATATGTTCGGCAACAGATCTTCTGTCCTCCATTCGAAGAGAATACAACTTCTTTCTCAGAAAAAGTTTATTAACCAGGGATTTGGCTTGATACACATCTCCCAACTTCTTCCAAAGCAAGGTTGTAGTCTTCTCCTCATGGACATTTAACAACATAGAATCAACAAGACTAAGTCTTATGAGACCCTTAGCCTTCCGATCCTTGAGATCCCAATCAGCTTGTTGCATTGCAGCTGGTTTAGTTCTAGTAACGGTTTCCCAAAGGTCTCGGTCAACAAGTATGTCTTCCATCTTGAGCTTCCACAGCTCAAAATTAGTGCCATTGAACTTCTCCACTTCCATTCTTCTGGATGTGCTTGTCATCTCCTTTCTGTAATAGAAAACATAATACTCTGCACAAACTCCCACTCAACTTAAGATTAGCTCAAAAAACCCCTACCCAACAACTAGGACCAAAGGTGATCAAGCTCTAATACCAACTAAAAGGAAGCTAGGTGTACGGAAATCACTTCCTACACAATCTAATGAGGAGAGGGCTATGCAAATTCAATTTATTCCTTACAACTATAGCAACATAGAACATCTAAATGAGATATTGTAGAAACACACATGAACCAGAAAGAAGACAGAAGAAGAGAGACAAAGATATATGGTGGGGAAAACCCTTATCGGGTGGAAAATCCCACACTCAAAAACCTTCACAATGTATTAACAAATCTAAAAAGAATGTTTACAATACACTTGCAATGCAAGCTTCAATGGTCTTCAACACTCATATCTGGAGTCAATCTGATAGCATAACAGTACCTATAAACCTGTAATACAAACTCCATCTCCAAGCACCTGTTTATATAGAAAATACAAGGCAATATTGGACCTATCTTGGGATGGGCGTCCAACTTGGCTTAATGGACCAAAACCCATGCCTAAGGACACTTGGTCAACATTGTAGAATGTGCTTGACACTTGTCCATAGCTCCCATCCCAAAGAGGTCATCTATTTCCAAAATGGGCTATGACAGATGCTCGTATGACACTTACGACCGTCATAGAATCTGTCATAGCAGTTACAACTTCTAGCTGTAAGAGAATCTATCATACACATGCTATAAATAGCATATTCTCTTACAACATGTCATAGTCCACCTTGGGGCACCCAAATATGCCTTTTTCAAAGATCCTTCATGACACATGTCCTCACCTGTCTTACAAACTTCTATTTTCAACTATTACATGTCATAGATTTTGTCATGGGAATCCGTCATATCCGTTTCAGTCAAACATTCCCTTACACAACATGGAAGATGCTGACACATGGCAAAATGCTCCTACCACAAAGTGGGATGCCTATCTCCTCATGTGAGGATAAAATTACAAGTTGTCATATTCCATGTAGGATTGACACATCACTGCGCCACATCCCACAATATGACAATATGGAATTTACAAATATTTACAACATAGGCAATTAAATAATAAATACAAACATTAATAATGTAAGGAATTACCGAGGTTGAGACACCTTAATTCCCAACAGTAAATGCTACATCAAAAGCGATGAAGAATTAGGAAAGTTTGATGCTAGATGTGATGAAGGCATATTCCTTGGGTACTCTACTAAGAGCAAGGCTTACCGATGCTATAACAAAAGACTGAGAAAGATCATTGAAAGTGCAAATGTGAAGGTAGATGAAGATATTCAACCAAATGGATATGAGTCAGATGGATCTACTGATACAAAAAAGATTGAAAAAGACAAAGAAAAGGAAGTTTAGATTGAAGTGAAAGCTAATCCAAAAGAAGAAGTTCAAGTTGAAGCTTCGGTAAGAATCCCTAAAACTCCCAGGTATGTGCAAAGAGATCATTCTGAAGATCAGATTATTGGTGACAAAAGGAAATGTGTGATGACAAGAAGCAGGTCTGCAAATGAACAACTAAATCTCTGTCTACATTCAAAGGTGGAACCTAAAATAGTAAATGAAGCATGCAATGATGAATATTGGGTTAAGGCAATGGAAGAATAATTAATGTAGATTGAGAAGAACAAGACTTGGGAACTTGTCCCTAGACCTGCAAATAAGAATGTGATTGGAACAAAGTGGGTTTTTCAGAACAATATGAATGAAGTTGGAGAAGTTGTGAGAAACAAGGCAAGACTTGTGTGTAAAGGCTACTCACAAGTGGAAGGAATTGACTATGAAGAGACCTATGCTCCAGTGGCAAGAATAGAAGCTATCAGACTATTTTTGCAATTTCCAACACATAAAAATTTCAAGGTATATCAGATGGATGTGAAATCTGCCTTCCTAAATGGTGACCTAGAAGAAGAAGTCTACATAGAGCAACCAGATGGGTTCTAGTTATCAGACAAACCAGACATGGTATGCAAGTTGAAGAAAGTTTTGTATGGATTGAAGCAAGATCCCGAAGATTGGTATGCAAGACTAGATAAGTATGTGTTGTAGTAGGGTTTTAGTAAAGGGTCCGCAGATAGTAATTTGTTTATCAAGGCAAGCAAAGATCAAATCCTGACTATTGAAGTCTATGTGGATGATATCATATTTGGAAGAAATGAAGAGATGTACAAGAATTTTGTAAATGAAATGCAAAAGGAATTTGAGATGTCTATATGTGGTGATATGAACTTCTTTCTTGGACTATAAATCGATCAGAGTGATAAAGGCATTTTCATTTCTCAATCAAAGTATGTTAGGGAATTGTTAAAGAAGTTTGGAATACAGGACTCTAAATTGGTATGCATTCCTATGGTTACTGGGTGTAAATTGAGAAAGAATGACGAATCTCATAAGGCTTATCAAAGCAAGTACAAATTAATGATTAGAGGACTGCTCTACCTAACTGCTACTAGATTAGACATCATGCATGCAGTCTGTCTTGTGGCCAGATTTCAATCTGATCCTAGAGAATCACATGTGATGGCAGTAAAGAGGATATCCAGGTACTTAAAGGGCACTCCAGATCATGGATTGTGCTATCCTAAAGACAATGACTTTTGCCTAAGTGCCTATATAGATGCAGATTGGGCCAGATGTGCTGATAATAGGAAAAGCACAAGTGGAGGTGCATTCTTGCTTGGAGATAGAGCAGTGTCTTGGCATAGCAAGAAATAAGAATCAGTCTCCTTGTCTACTCTAGAGGTAGAATATATTGTTGTAGTATCATGTTGCACTCAGGTGCTATGGATCAAATAGACCTTGAAGGATATCAAAGTTGAGTATGATGAACCAATTCCTATTCTTTGTGATAACACAAGTGCCATAAATATTTCAAAGAGTTCAGTGATGCATTCAAAGACAAAGAACATTTCAATTATCACTTTTTAAGAGAGAAAGTTGCAGAAAATGAAGTGAAGCTTGAGTATGTGCCTGCAAAAGATTAAGTTGTTGATATATTCACTAAGGCTCTTCCAAAAGATACTTAAACTAGATGAATAAGTCTAGTTATTGCCCCTCTCTTCCTTGAACTAGATGCATAAGTCTAGTGTGCTTCATAGTACATTTCTCCTTTTGGACTAATGTTGGAGGCTACCTCTCAGGGGGAGCATGTAGTGGTTTGAGATGATTGTTGCATTTAGGGGGAGTAGAGAAGGATTTCAGATTGATCAGAGCAGTAGTGTGCAAGTATGTGTAGTAGAAGAGAAGTGATGCCATTTTCTATTGATGTCAAAGGGGGAGAGAGATCATGTGCAAAAAGAAAGGGGGAGTCCTGATGCAAAATTGTGTCTTGATGGAGGAACATGCTATTCAGTTTTTCACATCATATGTTTCCATCAATGACAAAGGGGGAGATTGTTACAAGTATGTACTGGTGTTTTCATTGATGTCAACATGTTTTTGTTGTCATTGGTGCCAACTATATCTTTTGATATTGATGTTTGAAGACTGGAGAATGAGATTTGGATATGTTCTAGAAAAGTGTTTGAAGATGATAAATCTAGAATTTGGTGGTCTGGATAGCTATGCAGAAAAATTTCTATTCACCAGTTTAAAGACTATGCCTGATAATATTTGCAGAGTTATAGGGAGATAGTATTTTACTCTGCATTTCTCCGTAGTTTGGATTTTGGTCTTACAGTTATGGACTTAACCTTATAAGGTCCTTATCTATCTTCATTCCAAAGGACTTGTTATTTGGTGCTCCAGAAAGTAAGTTATTGATTAATAGAGTTTGATAGTGTCTATTGAGAAGCAGTTTGTGATGCATCTTTAAGTGATATTTGTTGTATTCAAGTGAGATCTATTGCAGTTGGATTTGTCAACTCCCAAGTGATTCTATGTTGTTCATGGATGTCTCCAAAATGTACTAAAGGAGTGTGCTTGATCCACAAGCTATAATGAAGTTTGTGGAAGCAGGTATCTAAGTGTTCTTGATTTGTACACTAGTTTTGGCCGACCTAGTTAGTTACACTTGTTGCAGACATGATTCGTGAATTGTGGAAGCATGTTGTAACATGTGAAGATGTATTTGGATCTGAGCTAAGCCATGAAGTGTTCCTCATTCATTCATTTGCTCCACAAGTTTGTTTAGGTCTAGTCTTAATTTGATTCACGTATGTATGCCAACCTTGGAGATAGTTACAATGGTTGTAGAATGTAATGTCGACCTTGATGTACATTCCAAGTTTGATGATTGGTATAAATGTATGTAATGAATTTGTGATTGAGGTGAGATGGTGCGAAGGTGTAAAGATAAAGTGTAAAAGTAGAGCAGAGCAGAGGAGATATATTATGCTTCAATGGAACTAAACTCAGTCATGTTGTAGATGCTACTATATCATTTCATGGCAGTGAGCCAACCCTTGGCAATGACCTAACCCCGACAGTGAGCCACCCTCTGGTAGTGACCTTTTCCTTTAGGCAGTAACTATTAGGGTTAGTCAACAGAAGATATCAATTAAATGCAAATAAAGATTAAATAGACAAATGAAAATACACAGAAATAATAAAAGCGAGAGACAAGTTTTAACGTGGTTCACCCAAACATGGGCTACATCCAACAATAGAGAGTCCAATATTATTATCCAGTAAATCAAACTGATTACAACTAGCAATCCCTAGAACTCAATACCACTACAAATACTACAATACAATATCAACAGAAACCCTAACCCTTAGCTGCCCCTTGACCCCATAGTAATTTGGGGGGAAACTGCACCGATAAAAGTGGGGTAAATTTAACCTCTAAGTCTGATTAGGCTCCATATAACAACAATATCCCACTTGGAGACTAATCAGACTCCACGCCATATTATCTCCCACTTGGAGACTGATCATAACACCGCTGACCCTGTAGCTCCCACTGGAAATAAGAACCCTAGACTCTACTTTTTTATTTTTGTTATTTTTAGTCTTGAAGACCAACTGAAGCTGAAGAGGAGCTCAGCTTCTCCCTTGTTACTACCTTTGTAAACATATCCACTAGATTTTCATCTGTATGTATCTTTTCCAGCCTTAACTATCCATCATCCAACACTGACCGAATGAAGTGATACCTCAACTATATGTGTTTGGTCTTTGAATGCAAGGCAAAATTCTTTGCAAGATATATGGCACTCTGACTGTCTGTAAACAAATAACTATTAGCCTGTTGTTTGCCCAATTCTTCCATGAAAGATTGTAGCCATATCATCTCCTTGCTTACCTCTGTTGCAGCTACATACTCTACCTCCATGGTGGATAAAGCAACCACCTTTTTCAACCGTGAGATCTAACTCACCATTGTCCCACCTACAGTAAAGACATAACATGTAGTACTCCGCTTGGTATCAATATCCCCTGCCAAATCTGAGTCTACATTACCTACTAAATTAGTATTAGAGCCCCCAAAACATAAGTGTTTATTGGATGTACCTCTCAAATATCTGAGAATCTATTTTACTACATTCCAATGCTCCAATTCAGGATGACTCATATACTTGCTTACGACTCCTATAGCATGTGCAATATCCGGTCTCGTGCATACCATGGCATACATTAAACTTCCTACAACTGAAGCATATGGTACCTTGGACATTTTTTCTTCCTCCTCTGGTGTCTTAGGACACATCTCCTTAGTCAATTTCAAATGACTAGGCAAAGGTGTGCTGATAGGTTTTGCATTCTCCATATGGAATCTCTGCAACACCTTTTCAACATAATCAACATGAGATAGAGTCAATTTTTTGTTCTTCCTATCTCTGCAAATTTTCATACCAAGGATTTGTTTGGCTGCCCCCAAATCCTTCATAGCAAATGACTGTGCTAACTGTTGTTTTAACTCTCTTATGTGATCCATGTTAGACCCAGCTACAAGCATGTCATCAACATATAAACATAAAATAATATAGCTATTATTATCCAACCTCTTAAAATAAATACAATGGTTAGAGTTACACCGACTGTAGCCTTGCTCAGCCATAAAAATATCAAATTTCAAATACCATTGCCGAGGTGCTTGTTTCAGGCCATACAAACTCTTCTTCAATCTGTACACTAGTTTCTCCTTACTTTTGACCTCAAATCCTTGGGGCTATTCCATGTATATCTCCTCCTCCAAATCACCATGGAGAAAGGCAGTTTTTACATCTACTTGTTCCAAATGCAAATCTTCAGTAGCCACAATACTTAAAATAGTGCGAATAGAAGTCGTCTTAACAACTGAAGAAAAAATCTCATCAAAATCAATGCCTTTTTTCTGTGCAAATCCTTTTACAACTAACCTGGCTTTAAATATTTTCTTACCTCCATCTTCCTCTTTTAGCTGATAAACCCATTTGTTTGGTAAAGCCTTTTTACCTGCAGGCAAATTACATAATTCCCAAGTCTAATTTTTCAACAAGGAGTCCATTTCTTCTTTCATTGCAAGCTCCCACTAAACCTATGTATCCACCTGCATAGCTTCATCATACCCTTCTGGTTCACCAGCATCTATTAACAAAATAGAATACAAAGAGGGAGAGAACCTTTGAGGAGGTCTACTTAGCCTTGTTGACCATCTAACATTCACTGGAGTTTGTGGTATTTCTGGTTGCTATTGCCGAGCATGAGGAACCACTAGAACATCACTATTTGGAGTATCATCTAGCACCACATAATCCTTTTCTTTCTTCTCATGCTACTACAACTGATCTTTGTACAACACCTTCTCATTAAATACAACATCCCTGCTTCTCACAATTTTTTAATTTTCAAAATCCCAAAGCCTATAACCAAATTCATCAATGCCATATCCAACGAAAGTATATTTTTTTTAATTTTGCATCCAGCTTGGTTCTATTTTCAGAATCTACATGTGCAAATGCTTCACGTCCAAAGGTTTTGAGAAAATAATAACTCACCTTCTTACCTATCCATGCTTCCTCTAGAATACCACATTCCAAAGGAACTAAAGAACCTCTATTAATTAAATATATAGCAGTGTTGATAGCCTCTGCCCACATGTTTAAAGGCAACCCAGCATGCAATCTCATCATCCTTGCACACTCCATTATTGTCCTATTCATGCATTCAGCCACTCCATTTTCCTATGGAGTCCCTAGAACCATTTTCGGCCTACGAATTCCATTAAAGGAACAATAATCCTCAAATTCTTTGCTGCAATACTCACCACCATTATCAGATCTGAGACATTTTAATCTTTTACTCGTCTCATTCTCAACCAAGCTTCTCCATTTCTTAAATGTTTCAAATACATCAGATTTCTACTTAAGGAAATAAATCCATACCTTCCTAGTTGTATATCTATGAATGTAACATAATATTGAGAACCATCGAGAGAAGATACCTGAGCTGGTCCCCATACATCTGTATGCACAAGCTCCAACTTTTCATCTTTTTTTTTTGCTTCCCATCCTTGAGAAAACTGACTCTCTTTTGTTTTCCATACACACAACTTTCACAGAAATCCATATTAATACATTTCAAACCTGGTAAAACTTTCTTAGAATGAAGTAACTTCATACCTTTTTCACTCATATGCCCAAGTCTGTTATGCCACAGTGTTGTCTCAGAACCTGCAACAATTGTTTCAGTCTCTTCCTGCGAACCTGCACCAACTGTTCCTGAACCTATTTATTTTTTCTCTGCAACAGCTAAAGTAGAAGGAATAGTCTGACCTGTACAAAGATATCAGGTGCCTACTTTCACACCTTTTGCTACTATTAAGGCACCTTTTGAAACCTTCCAATTTTTATTAGTAAATGTAACAATGCAACCTTCTTCAGCTAGCTGCCCTGCTGAAATTAAATTCCTACTAAGCCTTGAAACATGCCTTACCTCTTGTAGTAGCCAATGATTCCCATTCTGCAACTTAATCTTAATTCTTCCCTTTCCAACAATCTAACAAGGTTCATTATCTCCCAAATAAACCAGCCCAAAATCCCCTTTGACATAATCAAGAAAATAACTTCTATGGGGCGTAGCATGAAATGAGACCCCTGAATCTAAAACCCATGAATCATCAGTATTATCTAGGGAAAGAATCAAAGCATCATCTTCAAACTTATTACTTATCACATTTGCCTCCTTATTGCCTTCTTGTTTGTCTCCTTTATTCTTTCGAGACCAACAATCTTTCTTCAGATGACCTGGTTTCCCATAGTACCAGTAATCCTTCTATCCTCTGGATTGGGATCTCTTGTCCTTTGATTTTCCTCGTGACTTCCCATGACCTCCAAAACCTTTTTCTCTCTCCTTTGATCTGCCCCTACTTTTTGCATTCAAAACACTACCTGATGTGCACCCTCCTAAGCTTTTCCATCACATTTCCTCGCTAAGGATAACACTAACAACATCATCAAATTTTAAAGTGTTTAAACCAGAGACAGAGTTACTTATAGCCATTACCAAGCTATCCTAGCTTTCTGTCAAAGAACATAAAACCAAGAGAGCCCTCATCTCTTCATCAAATTTCACTTTTACAGAAGTTAACTGACTGAAAATTATATTAAACTCATTTAAATGATCTGTCATAGATTGACCTTCAACCATTTTTAGATTAAACAAACGCTTCATGAGAAATACCTTATTTGAGGCTAAGGGTTTTTCATACAATTTAGCCAAAGCTTTCATCAGTTCACTTGTTGTCTTTGCTTTTATTATATTGAATGCCATAGATGGTGCCAGGCACAACTGAATGGTTCTCAGTGCCTTTCTATCCAGAAGTTCTCAATCCTCATCCGTCATTCCTATCAGTTTCTTGGATACTCCTTCCAATGGCCTCCATAAATCCTTTTGATAGAGGTAATCCTCCATCTGCATCTTCCATAACTGATAGTTCTACCCATTGAATTTATCGACCTTCAATTTACCCTCATCCACCATTGCTCCCACTCAACCGTGAGACCTTCCTACAAATGATAATTGAACACAACCCGCTCTGATACCACTTGTTAGGGTTAGCCAAGAGAAGATATCAATTAAATGCAAATAAAGATTAAATAAAGGAATGAAAATACACAAAAATAATAACAGCGAGAGACAAGTTTTAACGTGGTTCACCCAAACTCAGGCTACATCCACCAATAGAGAGTCCAATATTATTATCTAGTAAATCCAACTGATTACAACCAGTAATCCCTGCAACTCAATACCACTGCAAATGCTACAATACAATATCAATGGAAACCCTAACCCTTAGCCGGTTTTATCAATCTTTTTGTTGGTTACAAAAATAGGGTTTTTTTTATGTCGGCCAATGAAAAATAACTCTCGGTGCCTTTATAAAATAATAAAAAACCATGTGAGGTTTCGGGGGCACTGCCCCTCGATCTCGCCCTATATCACAACAGGGAGTACGCCAGCTGCACTGCTCGTGGACCCCACAAGGGGCACTACCCCTTGACCCCGTCTTGGGGGCACTACCCCCAAACCCCCGCAAGGGCGTTGCCCCTTGACCCTATAGGAATTTTGGGGGAAACCGCACTAATAAAAGTGGGGTAAATTTAACCTCCGAGTCTAATTAGGCTCCATATAACAATAGTGACCCCTATACTATGGGCCTCTTTTGTTATTCGGTATTGTTACTACATTATATTGTGAGATAACACTCACAGTGATTTTTCCCTTTTTATGGTTTTGCATGTAAAAATCTAGTGTTCATGTGTGTATGGTGTAGATGTGTTTATGTTTTGATTCTACTATTCATGTTTAATCTTCATGATAGAATAAGGAGTTAAATTAAGTGAATGTGAAATTAATTTTGTTTGAAGAAGTCAAAATTTTTGATACAACTTATTCACCCCCCTCTCAGTTGTCTTGTGCCTTTCAACAATTGGTATTATAGAGAGGTTCCTTAGAAGAAAGCCTAACAACTTAAGGAAGACCCAGGATGGCACACAAGAAAGACATTCCTCAGTTTGATGGATCTGACTATGCCTACTGGAAGGTACAAATTAAAAGTTATCTTATTTCTATTAGTTATAATGTTTAGAAGATGTTCAAACATAAATAAATAGTACCTAAAGGTGTTCCACAATCTGATGAAGAGATTAAGGATGTTGAGACTAATCACAAAGCTAAAAATGCTCTATTAAATGCCATGTTTAACATTGAAATGGCAAAAGTTGTGGATCCGGAAACTGCTCATGAGATTTGGGACATATTGAAGAAAATCCATGAAGGTGATGAATCTATCAAGAAGGCTAAGTTGTAGAACTTGAAGACCACATATGAAACCATGCGAATGGATGAAGATGAGAACATAACAAGTTACATACAGAAGATTTATGAAGTTGTCAGCAACATTAGGGGTCTTGGTGGAAAACTATAGGATGAGGATGTTGTAGATAAGATACTTAGAACTCTTCCCAAATTTTATAGTCACAAGGTATCTACCATTGAAGAATTGTTTGATATAGGCAAACTTACAAAAGATCAATTGCTTGGTAAATTGACTACTTTTGAGATGAGGGAGTTTGGTACTATCGATGGCTCTGTGAAACCTGAGACTTCTTTCAAGGCCAAGGAAGAAAAGACTACTAGATCAGATAAATATGTTGTGGAATCAAATGAAGAAGATTTGTGAGTAGAATAAAAAGAGACATCAGAGGAAAGTTCAAAGGTAAGTTATCTTTCAAATGTTTCAATTGTGGTAAAATTGGTCACTATGCTTCAAGATGTCCTGATAGAGCTTTGAAAATCAAAAACAATGAAAGTAAAGGAAAGATGGTAAGAAAGAGTTACTATGTTAGAGATGATGATGGTGTAACTGATGATGAACCTAATTTTGATGATGGTAATTGTAGTGAATGCTTGTTTATTGCACTTGGAGAAGAACCTATTTCTGCTAATCTTGCAAGTTGTGTGAAGGAAGGAAGTCCAGGAGAGTCATCTGCATTTAATGTTGAAAAGGAAGATGAATGGATCATTGACAGTGGATGTTCAAATCATATGATAGGAGATAAGAGTAAGTTTGTGAAGTTTGAAAAATATGATCGAGGACTAGTTAGGTTTGGGGATGATGCAGCTGGTAAGATTTGTGGAAAAGGATCAATTACCTTTGATGGCAAGCATAATACAGATGATTTTCTTTACATCAAGGGCTTAAAGCATAATCTTCTAATTGTTGGACAAATGTTTGACAAAGGGTATAATCTTGTGTTTAAGGACAATGGGTGTGAGATAAGGAAAAGCTCTGGAACCTTAATTTCTATTGGTAAGAAGACTCATGGTAGTGTCTATCACTTGAAAGGTATTAAAAATTGTTGTTTGTTGTCTAAGATGGATGAAATTTAGCTATGGCATAGGAGAATGTATCATATTAACTTTAATAATCTGGTGAGAATAAGCATTGTTCAAGTTGTAAGAGAGTTTCCTAAGATTGTGAAGCCTGCAAATGTTATATGCAAAAAATGTCAATTTGGGAAGATGATAAAGACTACTTTCAAGAGAAAAGAACAATCCTCTACTAGTTTACTGGAGTTGGTGCATACATACCTGTGTGGTCCCACAAGAACAAGAAGTCTGCAAAGTGAAAGGTATTTCATGCTTCTTATTGATGATTTTTCAAGAATGACTTGGGTTACTTTCCTTAGAGAAAAAGAAGAAGCACTAGATAAGTTCAAGGCATTCAAAGCTATGGTTGAAAATGAGTTGGATTTGAGAATCAAGTGTTTAAGGTCTGACAGAGGTGGTGAGTTTACTTCAAGTGAGTTCAATTCTTTTTGTGAAGAACATGGAATAAAGAGACATTTGTCTACCCCCTGGACTCCTCAACAAAATGGAGTAGTTGAAAGAAAGAATATAACTATTCAAGAAGCTGCCAGAACAATGATTAAGGAAGCATACCTACCAGAAGTATATTGGAAAGAAGCAATACACACTGCTGTCTATATTCAAAACAGAGTGCAAATTAGAGCAAAAGAAACAAAGACACCTTATGAGTTGTGGTATGGTATACCTCCTACTATCAAATACTTCAAAGGTTTTGGAAGAAAATGCTACATCAGAAGAGATGAAGAATTAGGAAAGTTTGATGCTAGTTGTGATGAAAGCATATTCCTTAGGTACTCTACTAAGAGAAAGGCTTACCGGTGCTATAACAAAAGACTGAGAAAGATCATTGAAAGTGCAAATGTGAAGGTAGATGAAGATATTCAACCAGATGGATATGACTTAGATGGATCTACTGATACATAAAAGATTGAAAAAGACAAAGAAAAGGAAGTTTATACTGAAGTGCAAGTTGATCCGGAAGAAGAAGAAGTTTAAGCTGAAGCTCTGATAAGAATCCCTAAAACTCCTAGGTATATGCAAAGAGATCATTCTGAAGATCAAATTATTGTTGACAAAAGGAAAGGTGTGATGACAAGAAGCAGGATCGCAGAAGAACAAGTAAATCTCTGTCTAATTTCAAAGGTGGAACCTAAAACAGTAAATGAAGCATGCAATGATGAATATTGGGTTTAGGCAATGGAAGAAGAATTAATGTAGATTGAGAGAACAAGACTTGGGAATGTGTCCCTAGACCTACAAACAAGAATGTGATTGGAACAAAGTGGGTTTTTCGGAACAAATCGAATGAAGTTGGAGAAGTTTTGAGAAACAAGGCAAGACTTGTGTGTAAAGGATACTCATAAGTGGAAGGAATTGACTATGAAGAGAACTATGCTCTGGTGGCAAGAATGGAAGCTATCAAACTATTTTTTCCTTTTGCAACACATAATAATTTCAAGGTATATCAGATGGATGTGATATCTACCTTCCTGAATGGTGAGCTAGAATAAGAAGTCCACATAGAGCAACCAGATGGGTTCTAGTTATCTTGACAAACCAGACATGGTATGCAAGTTGAAGAAAGATTTATATGGATTGAAGCAAGCTCCCAGAGCTTGGTATGCAAGACTAGATAAGTATCTATTGCAGTAGGTTTTAGTAAAGGGTCCACAGATAGTAATTTGTATATCAAGGCAAACAAAGATCAAATATTGATTATTGAAGTCTATGCGGATGATATCATATTTGGTGGAAATGAAGAGATGTGCAAGAATTTTGTAGATGAAATGCAAAAGGAATTTGAGATGTCTATGTGTGGTGAGATGAACTTCTTTCTTGGACTGCAAATCAATAAGAGTGATAAAGGCATTTTCATTTCTCAATAAAAGTATGTCAGGGAATTGTTAAAGAAGTTTGGAATAGAGGACTCTAAACTAGTATGCACTCCTATGGTTACTAGCTGTAAATTAAGCAAGAATGAAGAATCTCATAAGGCTGATCAAAGGAAGTACAGATCAATGATTGGAGGACTACTCTACCTAACTGCTACCAGACCAAACATCATGCATGTAGTCTATCTTGTGGCCAGATTTCAATCCGATCCCAAAGAATCACATGTGATGGTAGTAAACAGGATATTCAGGTACTTAAAGGGAACTCTAGATCATGGATTGTGGTATCCTAAAGATAATGACTTTTCCCTAACTGCCTATATAGATGCAGATTGGACTGGATGTGCTGATGATAGAAAAAGCACAAGTGGAGGTGCATTCTTCCTTAGAGATATAGCAGTGTCCTGGCATAGCAAAAAACAAGATTCAATCTCCTTGTCTACTATAGAGGCATAATATATTGTTGCAGTATCATGTTGCACTCAGGTGCTATGGATGAAACAAAGCTTGAAGGATATCAAAGTTGAGTATGATGAGTCAATTCTTATTATTTGTGATAAGACAAGTGCCATAAATATTTCATATAATCTAGTGATGCATTCAAAGACAAAGCACATTTCAATTAAGTATCACTTTTTGAGAGAGAAAGTTGTAGAGAATGAAGTGAAGCTTGAGTACGTGCCTACAAAAGATCAAGTTGCTGATATATTCACTAAGGCTCTTTCAAAAGACACTTTTGAGTATCTCCAGGAAAAATTAGGGGTTATTGCCCCTGCTTCCTTGAACTAGATGCATAAGAAGATGCATCAGTCCAGTGTGCTTGAAAGTACATTTCTCCTTTTGGACTAATATTGGAGGCTACCTCTCAAGGGGAGCATGTAGTGGTTTGAGATGATTATTGCATTCAAGGAGAGTAAAGAAGGATTTTAGACTGATTAGAGCAGTAGTGTGCAAGTATGTGTAGTAGAAGAGAAGTGATGACCTTTGCCATTGATGTCAAAGGGGGGAAAGATCATGTGAAAAACTCAGGGGGAGAAAGAGTTCAGATGTGCAAAAAGAAAGGGGGAGTCCTGATGCAAAATTGTGTCTTGATGGAGGAACATGTTATTTAGTTTTTCACATCATATGTTGCCATCAATGACAAAGGAGTATATTGCTACAAGTATGTTTTGGTGTTGTCATTGATGTCAACATGTTTGTGTTGTCATTGGTACCCACTATATCTTTTGATATTGTTGTTTGTTGATTGATTGAGTTGTCATGTTAAGAACATTGTCTGAGTATTTTGCTCCACATTTCCTCTATGTTGAAGACTAGAGTATGAGATTTGGATATATTTTATTAAAGCGTTTGAAGATGTAAATCAATAATTTGGTTGTCCGAATCTCTATGTAGAAAAAGTTCTATTCACCAATTTGAAGACTCTGCCTAGTAATATTTAAAGAGTGATAGGGAGATAGTATTTTGCTCCGCATTTCTCCACAGCTTGGATTTTGGTCTTGTGGTTCTAAACTTAAGCTTATAAGGTCCTTATCTATCTTCATTCCAAAGGATTTGTTATTTGGTGCTTTAGAAATCAAGTTATTGATTAACAGAGTTTGACAGTGTCTATTGAGAAGCAGTATGCGATGCATCTTTAAGTGATATTTGTTGTATTCAAGTGAGATTTGTTGCAGTTGGATTTGTCAACTCCTAAGTGATTCTATATTGTTCATGGATGTCTCCAGAATGTATTGAAGGAGTTTTCTTGATCCACAACCTATAATGATGTTCTTGGAATCATGTATCTAAGTGTTCTTGATGTGTACACTAGTTCTGGTCGACCTGGTTAGTTACACTTGTTGCGGAGGTGATTTGTGAATTGTGGAAGCATGTTGTAATGTGTGAAGATGTATTTGAATCTAAGATAAGCCATGAAGTGTTCCTCTTTCATTCATTTTCTCCACAAGTTTGTTTAGGTCTAGTCCTAATTTGATTCACGTATGTATGCCAACCTTGGAGATAGTTCCAATGGTTGTAGAATGTAATGCCGACCTTGATGTACATTCCAAGTTTGATGATTGGTATAAATGTATGTAGTTAATTTGTGAGTGAGGTTAGATGGTGCAAAGATGCAAAGATAACATGTAAAAGTAGATCAGAGTAGAGGAGATATATTTTGCTTCAATAAAACTAAACTTAGGCATGTTGTAGATGTTACTATATTAGTTCATGGCATTGAGCCAACCCTTGGTAGTGAGCCAACCCTCAGCAACGACCCAACCCCAGTAGTGAGCCACCCTTTGGTAGTGATCCTTTATTTTGGGCAGTGAGCCCTTTGGAAGTGAGCCTATTTTGTTATTTGGTATTGTTACTACATTATATTGTGAGCTAACGCTCACTATGGTTTTTCCCTTTTTAGGGTTTTCCATGTAAAAATCTAGTGTTCATGTGTGTATGGTGTTGATGTGTTTATGTTTTAATTCTTCTATTCATGTTTAATCTTCATGATAGAATAAAGAGTTAAATTAAGTGAATGTGAAAGTAATTTTGTTTGAAGAAGTTAAAGTTTTTGATACAACGGATTCACCCCCCCTCTCAGTTGTCTTGTGCCTTTCAAAATGAATCCCATCAAGAATCCCAACACGAGTTTCATCAACAACCTTATCAAGAGTATCAACAAAAATTCCACCAAGAGTCCACTACCCAAGGTAGAGGAAATATCTTGCCATCCAACATTGTGCCCGGATTTCATGCTAAGTTTTGATTGCCCACTGACATTTTCATACCTGATGTTTATAAAGACATTCTCCAACCATCATCAAACCCCTCTATACATAATCTTGAGCATGTTTATCCTATATAAGAGCCTCAAAGTTTAAGTACCTCTACCCATGAGTCCCTTGATTATGACTCTAGAGTTTAATACTTTATGGAAGACCTCGATAATCAAGCCCTAGTGGACCATATTATTTCCAAGAATGCCAAAGTTACTTCCAAAAGTTACTATACCAAGGAGTAAAGGTATCTCATGTTTTTTATGTGTCCACTTTGATACCTCAAGGTTACCCTCATCAAGTTCATAATCACTTTGGAGGTTCCTTCCAACCACATGTTGATGATACCTTAAATCCCATGTCAAATCTTTACATCAACACATCCATGAATCAACCTATTTCTTCTATAGGTGTGTCACAACCTATCCCTAGCATGCCCATGTCGATTCCTCAAGTTACAACTCCCATCATACCCCCATCTAGTGGTTAAAACATCCCATCATAATCAAACATCCCATCATCATCTATTCATATGATATCATCCATTCCTATGTCACTCAACAAATCCATCCCTACATCATTGATGCAGAGCATCTAGGATAGGAGAAGCATGGTTCATAACTTCACATGTAAAGATCTCTCAAGACTCACTGTTTTCTATGACAGAGATCAAACCACCCATGAAGGGCTTCAACTCAATATCAACTTGTTCTTGAAATACACAAAGAAGGACTCCAAGGCATAACTTCCAAGATGTCTAACTCCAAACAAGACTTCCTCTAACCCACCAAGTAGGGTCTGCAGGACAACAATCCTTATTCTGCCTTTCCAAGGCAGTCACAACCTTATTACTCCATTAGTAAAATAGTCACAATACCTCCTTGGGGTAGTCTCCCTCTATACAAACAAAATCTCATTGCCACTTATCAGACCTATAACATGCATTCAACCGAATGCCTTCATTGGCAAAGCAATAACATGACAACAAAACTTACTACCTTCTTGGGAATGACTGTTGTCCTTCTCTGGCTTCTAACACAAGGTTCTGCAGGGTCTCTTACATGCCCAAACTCATTCTACACCATCCTCCTTCCCTTGTAACCTTCACAAGCCTCTACCATAGCTATTCTACATTCCATTCCACTGACCACCAATAGGAAAAGGTCAGTGGAATGAGGAAATACCCATTGGCTACTCAGGAAAAACCTAGTTCAGGGTTTCAACCTGCCTTCAGATCAAGGGGGAATATAGAGGTCTGGAGGAATGTCAAGAGCCCAAATCACTTGCAAAAGATAGGTAACTCACTACACTAACCAACCATCACTAGCACCATCCACTTCCAGGCCGTACAAGTACGGATTTCTCAGGAAAATAGTGAATAACTTATGGAGACAGCAATTAAAAAATAGTTTTGGGAAAACTAGCTATATCTTTCATCTAGATCAATGTCAAGACTCCAAATAAGATCCAAAGTCAAGCTATTTCAATCCTCCAACATTCCATTGGGCTCTTGTGCTATGACAAATCTGTACAAGTGTGGGTACGACAGAAAAATAGTAATAAAAACACAGAAAATTAGGAAAAAGTAGAAAAAATAGTGATCTTTGTTATTTTTCTTGTAATCCACTGAATGTCTCTTTACAATAATGCTTTTCAGGCTTCAAATAAACCTCCTATATTTGCATAGAGTGGATGGGGGTCAATGTAACTACCCACCATCATGCTTTTCTTTATTTTTAACTGCAACACTAAAGATAGATTTAGAAACTGTCCATTCTTGGACTGCATTTACTGTTTTTGTGTTTAAATGATGCACTCTAACTTTTGGTAACCTTTGGACAAGGTTATAACCTTCCACTTAACCCTTGACATGCCTTTATAGGCTTACTAACATGAAAACTTTAAATGACTACCTATGACTGCCTCAACAAAGGCTTACAAAATTGACTCTTGCAACTGCCTATTACTACAAGACTATCCTACCTAGGACTTACAACATAACAATAGATTCTTTTCAACATTTGGACATAGTCCAACCACAAGCATGGCTTTCAAGCCTTATACAACATGTAAATGGTCTCAAATACCTTATTTAAACAAAATAGCCTACTTGAAAATCATGTAAAATCTTGACATCTTGGTGCTCCTGCACCATACTCCTTGGAATGATGAAAACTCTTATCCCAAGAGTTAGGGGATCTTCTCTGAATGTTCTTCAACCATGTTGGAATGCTCCTCTGACTAGGAAACATGAACTCTCCAAGGGTTATCTTCCTCCTCCAACCTACATGGCTCCTGTAAATAGTGTTAGTACCATAAAACATGTTTTAGTGTCCTCATCTAGGACCTTGCTGCTGCAATGCTGCTATTCTTCTCAACTGGAGGTTCTGATTCATTCCTCCCTATACCATCTGCTATTTGCCTTCCTTCTTCTACCTCTTTATAGGGCAATCAATGTCTCCAACCTTGACATAACTCAAGTCCCAAACCTTCTGTTCTTTAGGACTGTCATCCACCTTCTGCCATTGCAACTGTTCCTACTACTTCCCATCATCCTTAACCTACATACTCAACTGTAGTTTCTCTCCAAAACAAATAGTGACATGTTCCTTCTTCTCTACACAAGGTAAAGGTATCAGTTTGAACTTCTTACCATCTTTATGCACCACATAGTTATTAGTATAACCATCATGAATTGTTCTCCTCAAGTGTTGCCATGGCCTACCCAAAATAATATGCCCACATGTCATTGGAATAACATCACACAAAACATAGTCCTGATATGGACCAATTGTAAAATCAACATATGCCTTCTTAGCAACCATTACCTGCTGCTCTTGACTCACCCAAGTGACATTGTAAGGACTAGGATGATCAAAAGTTTTCAATCCCAACTTGTGCACCATTTCCCAAGAAACTAGATTATCATGAGAACCTGAATCTATAATCAACTTGCATATCTTTCCATGGCTTAAACAATTAGTTCTAAAAATAGATACCTATGGTGGTTGTTGCATCTTGCCTCCTTCCACCATGAGCATTTCTCCCACCATCATTGGAGAGGCTGACGACATTGCTAGTTCTTCTGGCTTCTCCTCCTCTTGTGCCAAGTGAACTCTTCTATCCTTGGTTTTGTCAACACCATCCTTCTTAGGACAGTTGAAAGATGTGTGTCCCACCTCATTGTAGTGATAACATCTGCCTGTGAACACTCCTCTACCTGATCCAAATCTACCTCCACCTCTATATCCACCTCTCTGATCTACAAAAATCTCCTTACCCTTCTCATTGATGTTCTGAACTTCAGTAGTAGGTCTGCCCCTACCTCTGTATCCTCTTCCACTTCCTCCTTGTCTTTCTTTCTTCCTCTTCACCCTCTCTTCAGCCCTGATGGCTAACTAAAAACATTCTCCAAGTGTTTTAGGTACTGTCAAACCAATTTCATCCTACAAGTTATACCTAAGCCCATTAAGGTATCTTGCCACTTTCTCTTCTTCATCTTCTAATCCTCCTCTGATACTAAGCTTATGAAATTGCTCAGTATAGGACATAACATCCATGTCCTTCTACTTTAGATTTTGCCTCATCCTCTTTGTTTGAATGGAGTAATCAGATGGAAGGAATTGGTCCTTCATCATATCCTTCATCCTACCCCAAGAAGTGATTTTTGATGCACCTCTAGCCACTCTTTCTGTCTGCACACTACTCCACCATGTAAGTGATGTACCTCTTAGTTTTGTTTTTGCAAATTTGATCTTCTTTTCATCACTCATCTCCTCATACTCAAAAATTTTTTCCAGGGCATCTATCCACCCTAATACCTCTTCACTATCCATTTTCCCTTGATAGATAGGTAACTCTATGTTTGCCTTTGTTCCACTTCCTTGGACTACCTTCAGCAATCTCACAAACTTCTACTCTTCAGCATCCAACTCATCCTCAGGAGGATTCTCATCAGTATCCTCATCTCCTTCTGACTCATTTTGTTCATCCTTTCTAGGATTCTTCTCCAATGCTTCCAATATAGCCAAGATTGATGCATTCTCTCTTCTCATTTGCCTCAACTCTCTTTCCCTAGCAGCATCCTGCTCTCTTCTGTCCCTCAACTCCTTTCTCTAGCCTCTAAGGCTTCTCTCAACTCATTGTTCTCCCTTGCCATTTGATTTTTAGGAGGCATCTTCACAAATTTCACAAACTCTTACTATTTGATTTTTAGGAGGCATCTTCACAAATTTCACAAACTCTTACTATTTCACATGTAAAGATCTCTCAAGACTCACTATTTTCTATGACAGAGATCAAACCACCCATGAAGGGCTTCAACTCAATATCAACTTGTTCTTGACATACACAAAGAAGGACTCCAAGGCACAACTTCCAAGATGTCTAATTCCAAACAAGACTTCCTCTAACCCACCAAGTAGGGTCTGCAAGACAGCAGTCCTTATTCTGCCTTTCCAAGACAGTCACAAAATTATTACTCCATTAGTAAAACAGTCACAATACCTCCTTGGGGTAGTCTCCCTCTATACAAACACAATCTCATTGCCACTTATTGGACCTATAACATGCATTCAACCAAATACCTTCATTGGCAAAGCAATAACATGACAACAAAACTTACTACCTTCTTGGGAATGACTGATGTCCTTCTCTGGCTTCTAACACAAGGTTCTGCAGGGTCTCTTACATGCCCAAACTCATTCTACACCATCTTCCTACCCCTGCAACCTTCACAAGCCTCTACCATAGCTATTCTACATTCCATTCCACTAACCACCAATAGGAAAAGGTTAGTGGAATGAGGAAATACCCATTGGCTACTCAGGAAAAACCTAGTTTAGGGTTTCAACCTGCCTTCAGATCAAGGGGGAATACAGAGGTTTGGAGGAATGTCAAGAGCCCAAATCACTTACAAAAGATAGGTAACTCACTACACTAGCCAACCGTCACTAGCACCATCCACTTCCAGGCCGTACAAGTACGGATTTCTTAGGAAAATAGTGAATAACTTATGGAGACAGTAATTAAAAAATAGTTTTGGGAAAACCAGCTATATTTTTCATCTAGATCAATGTCAAGACTCCAAATAAGATCCAAAGTCAAGCTATTTCAATCCTCCAACATTCCATTGGGCTCTTGTGCTATGACAAATCTGTACAAGCACGGGTATGGTAGAAAAACAGTAATAAAAACATAGAAAATCAGGAAAAAGCAGAAAAATAGTGATCTTTGTTATTTTTCTTGTAATCCACCGAATGTCTCTTTACAATAATGTTTTTCAAGCTTCAAATAAACCTTCTATATTTGCATGGAGTGGATGGGGGTCAATGTAACTACCCACCATCGTGCTTTTCTTTATTTTTAACTGTAACACTAAAGATAGATTTAGAAACTGTCCATTCTTGGACTGCATTTACTATTTTTGTGTTTAAATGATGCACTCTAAATTTTGGTAACCTTTGGACAAGGTTGTAACCTTCCACTTAACCCTTGACATACCTTTATAGGCTTACTAACATGAAGACTTTAAATGACTACCTATGACTGCCTCAACAAAGGCTTACAAAATTGACTCTTGCAACTACCTATTACTACAAGACTGTCCTACCTAAGACTTACAACATAACAATAGATTCTTTTCAACATTTGGACATAGTCCAACCACAAGCATGGCTTTCAAGCCTTATACAACATGTAAATGGTCTCAAAGACCTTATTTAAACAAAACAACCTACTTGAAAATCAAGTAAAATCTCGACATCTTGGTGCTCCTGCACCAATCATCTATCCCCATGACCTCATACATCCCTCATATTAGCACATCCATAACTCTACCTATTTCTTCCATAGGTGTACCACAACCCATTCCTAGTATACCCATGTTGAATCCTAGAATTGCCACCATATTTCCACATTCTAGTGGTATAGTCATTCTACCATTTACCACTCAAGCATCTAACCCCCTCTACATAACATCATCTATACCCTGCATTCACACCCAACCCAATGTATCCATGCCCCAAAACTCACAAGTCCAAACTCAATCCTCATCATCACATGTTCAAAACCCTACTACATCTTCCCTCCAACAACTCATCCTCCAACAACAACACATTCTTCTACAACAACTCATATCCACCCAACAAGCCCAAACACAACAACAACAACCACACTCGTCATCCAACACATCCACCATGTCACCTAATGAGTCATCAAACATGCAACAACTTATGAAACAAATGATAGCTGATATGCAAAAAAGGAACCAAAAGAAGTGATACACCTTTGAAGAAATTTGTCCATGTCCATTTGATAAAACTCTAGTCATGACCCCTTTTCCTCAAAATTTTGAATTTCCAAAATATGACAAATAAAAGGGAAAGGGTGATCCTAGAGACCATCTTAGAGAATTATTCATAGCATGCATGGATGTCTCATATGATGATACTTACGTGATAAGACTTTTCCCTCGTAGCCTAGGAGGTCAAGCCATTGAATGATTCTCCCATCTTCCTCATGGGATCAAAACTTTCCAAGAGCTTGCCAACAAATTCATAGCTCACTTTTCCTAAAACATTAAACATGCAATGTCTATGACCGACCTTTGTAATACTAAACAAAGAAATGGGGAATCATTCACTGCCTTCTTGCAACATTGGAGAAATCTTTCTAGTAAGGTCCCTTGGTCTATTCCTAAGAAATAACTTGTCAATCTTTTCATCCAAAAATTAAATTAGGAAATGGCCTTTCACCTTCAAGTCCAATGTGCCAACAATTTTGAGGAAATAATTGATAAAGGTACAACCATAGAAAAAGCCCTAATAGAAAAAGGACTTGTCAAAATCTTCAAAGACAATAAAGACTCCAACAACCAATTCAATGAAAAACCACATTTTTTTGCCAAGAATAAGAACATTGTCAATGATGGTGTCACAAATTTTAAGCTTGTACAAAATGTCCAAAATCCTCCATTAGCACTCAAATCATCATCATCAAACACAAATGTTACCATTCCCAAGAACAATCCCATACAAGGATTAAGACCTTGACGTAAATTCATAAACTTGGGAGAACCCAAGGAATCCATAATTTTTTAAAAACTTTTACAAGCCACCCTCATTAAGCTTCCCAAGATCAAACATTATGAGGATATTGTCGTTAAACCCCATTGGTACAATGATAATGAGTATTGTGAATATCATAGGATCAAGGGTCATAAAACAAACAATTGCATGAGACTTAAGAACTATATCCAAGATCTTATAGATCGAGGAGATGTTACTATAGATGAACCTCCTCCAAAGTCTTCAAATGAGAAATTGGGAGTATATCAAGATCCATTCCCTCACCATGGTCAAGGTAGTTCCACCAAAAACAATCCTAATACCACCAATAAATTCAATGCCTCCCCTTCACATGATTTTGTTGTGGGTCATTGTTATGTCAGAAAAATGCACCCTTGGGGGATTTTTCCTTTAAGGTTTAGCTCCCAAGTCCTTAGATTGCATTTAGAGAATCTTGCATGATAATTCATACTCCCAATGAGAAAACCCTTGGGTCTTGTGACAAATAGGACCTAGGGGGTACTAATTTAATGATTCTAGAACAAAGACACGGGGTGGACAAGGGCATTAGCGCCCTAGCCCAGCCCTATTTTGGGTCTGCCCTAATTTCAAATGTCTAGTTTGTGACCTTTATTTGGTTCCCAGGCTGACATCATAAGTTTCAAATACAATATTCTTGGTGGGAATCTTAATAGTTGCATATACACACATGTTTAGGTTATCATTTAGAAACTAGAATATGATTGTGAACTTTATGCATACTTGAGATTTTTATGATATCATTGTGTTGCAGAGCATAGCATTGTTATTGTGTTTTTTTTGTAGGTTGGATTACATCTTCTCCTCATGGCATTGAAGAGTTTCTTCCTTCCATGAGAGCTCCATCATCAAGGTGACATCTATTTTGTTTTATCATCATTATCATTTGGATTTTCACCTCTATCCCACAATGATACACACTCTCTTTGACAATGGTGTTCGGAAGACTTGAATGTCTCTCTGGGGCTTGACCGAGGCAAGCCTCTAAACACCACAACACCCTCCCACACTCCTTGTAATTGCAAGTTATATGTATCAGATCAAGAGAAAGTGGAGTTGCAGGGAAGATAGGGAAACATTTAAGATTTGGGATCTAAAAAGAAGCAGACACTATGCAGGATTTTGGGACAAGGGCACCATCACCATTGTTCTCAATTGTCAGATCACTAGAAATAGAAAATATAGCAGAGATCAGTGTTAGAAGGAGAGAAAGAATCCATAGAAAAAGAAGCACATTGGACTAGGGTGCCATCACCATTGTCCTTGACATTTCTATTTTCTAGACTACGAAAAATAGTGAGTTAAGATTCTCTACCCTTTGTCTAATTCTTGTAGCATTTGTCATGATTTGCAGATTTAATTACTATTTTTCTTAAATTAGAGTTTCAAGAGCATTAAAGAATTGATTAGAAACATTGTGTGATAACTTCTAAATTTCCAAGTAGAAAACTAAGTGGCAACCCAATCTGATAGATGACTCTCCTCTCGATAGGAGAAGCACTCGGTTGAAAAGCCCTTGGAATGTTTTGTGGAAAGGAGGATTCAAACTAAAACAACCGCATTCCATCATCCCCATTTTTCATATAAATTTTTTTGTTGAACCCATGTTTTGAACTTTTTGGCACCTTGTTGAGTGTTGTTTCATAGATTTACATTCATTCATTTCATTGCATTCGAAAATTTACAAAAAAATTGATAGATTTGGAAAAATTGAAAAAATTGCATTCTAGGGTTTGATTGTTGAAATAGTTTGCATTCATTCAATTGTATTTAATTAATTCTCTAATTTTTTTATCATATCTGAAATTCATTATCATTCAATTCATTATTTTCAATATTGCATTTGAAAAATTACAAAAAAATTGAAAAATTTGGAAAATTTGCAAAAATTGGCATATTAGGCTTGCATTTGTGTAAAATTTGAATCAATTGGCATCTAATTTCAACTAATTGCTGTTATTTTAATTATATCTGATCCAAAATACAGAAATTCATCATTTACAATTCATTTGCATTGCATTTGCATGCTTGATTTGTTAGAAATTGCTTAAAATTGTGCATTTTTTCATGAAAACCTAGTTTTGCATGAGCTAAGGTTGTAGTCAAAATCTTGTTTCATATTTTACTACCTTGTTAGAACACTCATTAGGTATTATTTCTAATTTTAGTGTTGCATCATAGTGGCCTCCTTGTGAAATTTCATGTCTAGGGCTTGAAAAACTTGCATTTTTCATTAGATTTGGCCTTATCGTCTTGCTAGACTTGCACTCCAAGCGTGTTGTAAGGGATTTTTCTGCACTAATTGGATTTTATTAGAATTATTTTATTCTTCCCCTTCTCAATTTCCTTACAACACCTTTTATTTTGGGCCTTTGCATTGAAATTTTGTGAAAATTTGCATATTTTTGCTATTTTTGCACTAGGGTTTGATCTAGAGTGGCACTATAGGCATGTTGTAACAGATTTTTTGGAATTAGGTGGCTGTTATTACTGTTATAAGTTTATTTCAATCATAATTTTCATTACAACACCTGTTACCCTACTCTTTTGCATTGAGATTTGGTGAAAAATTGCATATTTTAGCCTATTTTCACTAGGTTTTGGCTTATCAACTCTCTAGATTTGCTTCAAAAGCGTGTTGTGAAAGGTATTATTGAATTAGTGGACTGTTATTAGGCATATAATTTTATTTCCCTCTATAAAATATTTACAACACCTCTTCTTTCGTTTATTTGCATGAAGATTTGGTGAAAAATCACATATTTTAGCCTATTTTCACTAGGTGTTGACTTATCGACTCTCTAGAGTTGCTTCAAAAGTGTGTTGTGAGAGGTAATTTTGAATTAGTGGACTTTTATTAGGTATATAATTTTCTTTCCCTCTTGAAAATCTTCACAACACCTCTTCTTTCACTTGATTGCACAGTGAACAGTTAAAAAATCAAGCATTTTTACCTTTAAACATATATTGCTTCTAGGGTTTATTCTATTAGTTTGTGCATGCTGTTGCATGAGTATTATAACTTTCTTCCCTAATAGAAATATCCCTTTAAGAAGAAGCATAAGACTCATGGGATCTAGTTCTCTTGAAGAAATTGGTACACTGAACACCTTCTTTACAAAAGGAGAGACACAAATGATACAAGATACTATACCTATCATGAGTACAATGGAAGAGAAAAATTTTCATGATGTTGATGATACTATTGAGGTGAAAAGACATGTATTTGATGAGAAAATAGATAAACTTGATAAAGAGTTAGTAGAATTCCAAACATTTATGGAAAATGAGAGAATAGATGAAGAAGCTATTCCTGCAATTCATGACATAAGAGAATTGATAAAAGAAGGACAAGATGGTGTTAATGTGATCCATGGTTTAGCACATATTGTACAAACTAATATTATGCCAGTCACTGAATGTGCAAAAGCAATAAATAACACTTTGTCACCATCTCATATGCAAGTATCGGTACCTATACCAACCACAGGAATATCTACATTTACATCGAATATTTTGACAACTAATGCAAATGCTTGTAGTAACATCACCACTGGTATTGGAGTATCTAATGGCACTAATTCACAAAATTACAGAGCTATCGGATTCAACTATCAGAATCTTGCCTCTAAGGTGTCTTCATATCACTCTCAACCACCCATTCAATCTGCTTACTCTCAACCATTTTCTACCTATCGCTATGTCCAACCACCACCCAATTATTCACAACCTTCACTTGTCACTACCTATGCTTAACCTCCTCCACACTTTGGTTCTAATTCCTCACCACAAGTTGTATCTCCTAATGATTCCATTTTAAATCAACTTTTGCAAGGCATGACCTCTTTACAACAAAAAGTGACAAGCTTGTCAAATTCTTCACAACCTAATATACCAACATACCATGCTCGTAATCCCTTATCCTATGCAATCTTGAGAATTCCTATGCCTGAGAAGTTTGAAACTCCTCTCTTTGAAAAATATGGTGGAAAAGGTGATCCTAATACTCATGTGGCAGCGTTCACGGCTATGTGTAGTGATTTCTACTTTGAAGAGGACTTGCTAGCAAATCTTTTCCCACGATCCCTCAAAGATATTACTTTGGAGTAGTTTTGCTCTTTACCTCTGAATTCAATACATTCTTTTTCATAGTTAATTGATCAATTTCTACAACATTTTCAAGCAAACATCGGACCCCAAGTCTCTCTGATTGATTTGGTTCATTGCAAGCAAGGTCTGAAAGAGAAGTTGATTGAGTTTATTAGCCGCTATCAAGGACTTCATGCACAAATTCAATATCAGATGAAAGATGACAATGTTTAGAAGATATTTATAACAAATTTGTAGCCTAACATTCATGATAAGATCCTCTTGATGAAGTATAACCCTTTTCAACACCTATGTACCGCCCTTCGTGACTACCAACTTTCTTCTAGTCAATATGAAAATTAAAATTCATCGGCTCAAGTTGGTCAATCCAAAGGTGGATCATCACAAAACAATTTTAAGAGGAATAATAAGAGTTTCATCAAGGTTAATGGACCAAATAACTTTTCTCAAATGTCTACTATCACTAATCCAAAGAAGGCACTGTACCAACAAAGAAAGTTCCCTCCGATATCTGAGTCCTATCATTCTATCATGAATCAAGCTCTAAGTAATAATATCTTGAAGCTTCCCCCGATTAAACCAATGGATCCTAATAGAATGAAAGGACATTATTTTCATGCTAATGCCTTTTGTCACTATCATCGAACACAAGGACATGATACTGAATGATGTATGCATCTTAAAAATGAAATACAAGACCTCATCGACTTGAATGTTATACAGGTATCTAGTGTGAATGATAATGGGAATAAGTCAGTTGCTTCGCCGAATCAGAATTTACAAATCTTCACTAATCCTTTCTATAAGCATACGGATAACAATTTGATGGAACAAAACACACTACAGGTAGAAAAGGATTATTTAGATTATGATGAGATAATTGCTACAATTGAAGTGGATAAGGAAAATACTCAAGTATCACCTTAGCCATGAGGAAAAGGTATCTACTCTGAAGTTCCTCCTCCATTATCCCTTCAGGGATTAGGAGAGAATCAACATATACCAAAAAGACAAATGGAAAAATTGAAGCAAAAGATTATGACAATAGAAAAGGTTGAAACAATACAAGATAGTCCTTGTCATTATGATAGACAGAACCAATAGAACACGAGAAATAAAAATTGGAAACGAGCAAGACGATTATCATCAATTTGAAATAACAATGGTTCTCCTCCTCACAATCAACAAAAGATTTAACATAAACAAGGAAGTGTTGAGAAAGTATAGCATGGACTCTCTAATAATAAGCAATAGCATAATAAGAACAACTCAAGCTTCTCATACAACTTGATTGAGTACCTCTCTAAGAGGAACTTGTAAGTTCTCAAATTTAGTATGATAGTACTACAGGTAAGTATCTCTAACCCTCCATCTCTCATGATGTGCTTCCCCTGTGATGTGCTATGTGTTGTTTAGGCCTCCTAGGATGACCCTTGATTCTCTTGTAAGGTCAAGGATACTAGGAGACAACCTTTGTTGTGACCTTCTTCTATTCATGTCATCATTCTTCTATATTTTCCTCTCCTCTGATTTCATTATTGTGTGTTGTGTCTTATAGACATAGCATTGCAGTTGGTGAATTGGGGGCACCCTCCTACGTGACTGTCCCTAAGGCACTTTTTCTCCTCTCTGATTTATTATTTACCTTCCTCTAGTGTTTCCATCTAGCTAGCGGATGACGAAAAATATATTATACTAATGCGGACCTAGTGTCCCTTTCGCGAGTAATAAAAAAATGGACCTAGTCCATATATATGACAATGTGGTTGTTACATATTATCTGACACTTGGCTAGTGGAATCACTCTGTGATTTCTCTATCTTGATGTTGATGTCGATGGTATCTTATCTTTCTAACAATACTTTAACAATACTTCGGCTCTGTGCACTTTGTTTAACATGAATATCGCCTTGCTTGGCTCTTTCATGTAGTTGATCATATGCATTATTGTTTATCATGATTATTTGGACACTAACACCTTTCTTGTGGGGATGTCTTTGTGGGAACATTTGGTGACCGTAAAGTACATTTCACCTCTAGGGGGCATCAAATTTGTGAGAGCTCATGTTCCCTTGTGTGTTTCCTTCCTACCTTTACATGCTTGATATTAGTACGTGATATCAACCACCTTAAGGTGGGGGCATATATAAGGTAAGTTGTCTGCTTTAGCTGATAGTAAAGTGTGTTTGAACAATCTAAAAATCAATCAAAATCATTTAATCCCTCTACGGACGTGGGATATTGAGCATATCCTTTTATCTTAAGCCCTCATCTTGAAGCGGGGATGGTGTATTTCTCAGAGAGATTGCATTATCCTGTCATTTTCAAAAAGTCCTCACCACAAGGAGGGGAGCAGTTCTGTGACTAAATCAACCCTTAAGTGTGTTTTCAGTAGTTGTTGTGGTGAAGCCCAATCGTTGGTGTGTTTCTGTAATGTGCCTAAGATGGTGATGGACCTAGCAATAGTTTCACTCCATCACTTGTCTGCCATTTTTTCTTCGTGTCTTCATCATGTGTGTGTGTATGGCATGTTTGTTCTCAAAGTGCAAGACTGGTGGTGATGAGCTCCTCTACACTTTGGGATTTGTTTGGCATGTTTGTTCTCAAGGTGCAAGACTAGTGGTGAACAACTCTTCTACACCTTGGGATTTTGTTTGGTGTGTCTGTTCTCAAAAAGTGCAAGACCAGTGGTGAACAACTCCTCTACACTTTTTAGGATTTGTTTGTTTACTTTCCTTGTACTTGGATCTTACATTTCATATGGGAAAATCAAAAAAAAAACAATCAATGCATTCATTATATTCTCTATGCTCTGTGTGTCTTCAATGTTGTATTCTCCATGTTTTGCGTGACCGTAACTGTCTTCTTTGTGTTTTGTGTGCTTGTTATTGTCTTCAATGTGTTTGGTGTGTCTTCTCTATGCTTAGCGTGTTTGTTGTGTTTGTTGACCTTTCTTTAATGCATGTATTGGCCTTGCATTTAATACATACATTAAAGTGGGGGCTAAATCTTATGTCAGAAAAATGCACCCTTGGGGGCTTTTCCTTTAAGGTTTAGCACCTGGGTCCTTAGATTGCATTTAGAGAATCTTGCATGATAATTCAAACTCCTAATGAGAAAACCCTTGGGTCTTGTGACAAATAGGACTTAGGGGGTGCTAATTTAATGATTCTGAAACAAAGACAGGAGGGTGGACAAGGGCGCTAGCGCCCTAGTCCAACCCTATTTTAGGTCTACCCTAATTTCAAATGTTGGGTTTGTGACTGTTATTTGGTTCCCAGGCCGACATCATAAGTTTCAAATATGAAATTCTTGGCAGGAATCTTAATAGTTGCATATATAAGCATTTTAGGTTATCATTTAGAAACTAGAAGATGATTGTGAACTTTATGCATACTTGAGATTTTTATGATATCATTGTGTTGCAGAGCATAGCATTGTTATTGTGTTTGTTTTTGCATGTTGGATTACATCTTCTCCTCATGGCATTGAAGAGCTTCTTCCTTCCATGAGAGCTTCATCATCAAGGTGACATCTATTGTGTTTTATCATCATTATCATTTGGATTTTTACCTCTATCCCACAAGGATATGCACTCTCTCTCTCTGACAATAGTGTTTTAAACACCACAACCCCCTCCCATGCTCCTTGTGATTACAGGTTACAGGTATTGGATCTGGAGAAAGTGGAGTTGCAGGGAAGATAGGGAAACATTGAAGATTCAGGATCTAAAAAGAAGCAGACACTGTGTGGGATTTTAGGACAAGGGCGCCATCACCATTGTCCTCCATTGTCAGATCACTAGAAACAAAAGTTATAGTAGAGACCAGTGTTGGAAGGAGATCAGGAATCCACAGAAAAAATAGCACATTAGACTAGGGCACCATCACCATTGTTCCCAACATTTCGATTTTTTGGACTGCGAAAAATAGTGAGTTAAGGTTCTTTGCCCTTTGTCTAATTCCTGTAGCATTTGTCATGATTTGCAAATTTAATTATTGTTTTGTTTAAATTAGGGTTTTAAGAGCATTAAAGCATTAATTAGAAACATTGTGTGATAACTTCTAAATTTCCCAGCAGAAAACCAAGTGGTAACCCAATCTGATAGATGACTCTCCTCTCGATAGGAGAAGCACTTGATTGAAAAGCCCTTGGAATGTTTTGTGGAAAGGAGGATTCAAACTAAAACAACTACATTCCATCATCCCCCTTTTTCATATAAAATAGTCATATTGAATCTTATCATTCACAAGTAGCCACCATAGCCATAAGAGCCAATAATCCTGATTGTGTCGTTACCAAGTTCGTCATAGTCAAATTACCATCCAAGAAGCCCCATATTCATCTATGCCATCTTCATCCACCACACCTTCCAAATATAATATCCTTGATCATTTAGCAAAAAACCCCACACAAATCTCAATCCTAGAGCTTCTTCATACATCTCCTATTCATAAAGAGATATTAGACAAGGCCTTGCTAGAATCTTGTGTCCCTAATGACATTAATGTTGAACAATTCCAAGCCATGGTGGGACACCTTGCATCTACTCACTACCTAGTTTTCACTGAGAAAGACATGCCTATCACTGATTCATTCCATAATGAACCCCTCCATATTGAAGTGTTCATCCATAAACACAAAGCCAAAAGGGTCCTAGTAGATGGTTGATTAGGCTTAAACCTATGCATATTAAGATTGGTAAAATAATTGGGATAGTCCATTGCAGTTATTGATAAAAAACATTCCATTATAATCAAGGCTTATGATGAAGCTGAGATATGATCAAAGGGACCATTAAGCTACCTATTGAACTAGGTCTTACACCTATGGAAATCACTTGTCAAGTCTTAGACCTTGATCTCCCTTACAATATCCTCCTAGAACGCCCATGGATTCATGCCATGAGGGCCATTCCTTCCACCTATCACAAATCCATCAAATTTCCCTATAATGACTAAGAAATTACCATATATGCCGATCCACGCCCCTTTGAATATTTTTGCCTATTGGAAGGTCCATATCGCAAAGCCAATTCTTGCCCTACCAATGATATCACTAAACCATCTCCATCCTACATTGATCCATCCACACTTGCTTCATCATCCAAATCATCCACCACACATCCCAAGATCAAGGATAAGATTAATGACAAGGGATTTGGAGAGTATACTTTACAAGGAGCCTTTTGTGTGGGTCAACTCCCACTCTCTCCTAGAAGCTTTGGAATACTTTGTCTTAATGGCTCTATTTCAACTATCTCAATCAATTGTAAGCCAACCAAGTTTTCCCATTTGGTTGTACTAGATAAAGAGATCATTGATGGGGATATTTCAGAATGGCTATATAAAGACAAAGATGAACAAGATAATCTACATCTTGAGAAATATCCTAAAGGTTTTCATATGACACAAAACATGGGTTATAAAGGAAAAGGTGGTCTTGGCTTACAAGAACAAGGAATTATTGAGCCATTAAAGCTACACGTAGACCTAGACACTTGGGACTAGGGTTTGCATCACAAGAGTTAGTATCTCTAGAGCTTGAATTTATCTTGACTGAGGTAGCTAAAGCATTTCCTATTGTTGAGAGTACTAATGAGGATACCTACGATGACTCCCTTGAGTGTATCGCTGAGCTATATGATTATTTCATATTTACCCTTACCATGACATTTCCACCACCATCATCATCCCATAACCTTTCACTCATTTACCCTAAACTCATTGATTGGGACCAACAAAGGCAACTTGTTTTAGATGTCTTTCAAAATGACGAGCCTATCGCTGAATTCTTGGGACTAAGATTAGGAATGACAATTGGGGATCATAAGATTGGATACACTATAGTGTTCAAAACTAATGCCTACTTTGGAGAGATAATCAAATTCCTTAGTCACAAAAGTGTAAGTTTAAAAATCATGTCCCCTAGTGAAAACTACTTTGTGGCACTTTTAGACAATAAAAAGTAAAAATATAGGATGTATCCAAGGGTGAAAAACTCCCTAAGGTGCCTAAGGATGATGAATTTGAGCTCCTTGAAGTTGAGGTATATCAAGAGAGATCACCCATTCTTGTTGAAGAAACATAAGAGATGAATTTGGGAACACCTAAAGAACCAAATATCACATTTGCAGAAGCATCCATTTGAGAATTTGAACTATGAGAGTTTATCACATTTTTCAAAGAAAGATCAAAGAATTTCACTTGGCCCTATGTGGATATGCTTGGTTTAGATCCTTCATTGGTGGTACATCATTTGATGGTATATCCTAATGCAAAACCAATCAAATAGAAGTTGAGAAAAATGTATCCCAAAATTGCTCTCCTAGTCAAAGAAGAATTAGATCTAAACTATTAGTAGTTGGCTTCATCAAACCTATAGATTATTCAGAATGGATGTCAAACATAGATCCAATTTCCAAAGTTACTGGGGGCATTTGTATAGATTTTAGAGACTTGAAAAAAGCATGTCCTAAAGGTGACTTTCCACTACCAAACATTGATATCATAGTCAACCTAACAACTAGACATGAAATGTTATCCCTAATGGATATATTTTCTAGATATAACCAAATAAAGATTGCTAAAGAAGATCAACACAAGACCACATTCATATGTTCTTGGGGAGTTCATTTCTGGAAAGTAATGCCTTTTGGTCTTAAAAATGCGGGAGCAACCTATCAAGGAGCAATGACTATAATCTTTCATGATATGCTTCATAAAACTATGGAGGACTATATTGATGATATCCTTGGTAAATCAAACATAAGAGAAGGTCATTTATATGTTCTTGCAAACATCTTTGACTGCTTAAAGGAATACAAGGTACACCTTAATCCAAAGAACTGTGTCTTTGGCATCACATTTGGCAAAATCTTAGGCTACATTGTCACTTGAAGAGGTATCAAAGTGGATCCTGCTAAAGTGAAAGATATAGTCAAAATGTCACCACCATAGAATTTAAAGCAACTACATCGTCTTCAAGAAAAATTACAATATATCAAGAGATTGATAGCACAACTTGCTGATAAGTGTCAATCTTTCACACATCTATTGAGAAAGAATGTAGAATTTCATTGGGATGAAAAGTGCCAACAAGCATTTTATAAATTTAAAGAATAGCTTGCATCACCACTAGTTTTGGTACCACCTGTTCAAATAAATTTTCTCCTTCTATGGATATCGGCCACATTAGTAGCATTAGGAGTCTTGTTAGCACAAAATGATGACACTAGAAAGGAAAAATCTATTTAATACATTAGTCATACTCTAGTGGGCTACAAGCTAAACTACACACCTATAGAGAAGGCATGTCTTGTTGAACTATCTTTGCCTCACAAAAGCTTCAAAATTAAATGCTCAATCATCAAACTAATCTCATTTCAAAGATTGACCCACTAAAATATCTTCTATCCAAGGCTACTCTAACAACACGAATGGAAAAATGGACCATGGTTTTAAGTGAGTTTGATATTGAATATGTGGATAGAAAGGCTATCAAAGGACAATTCCTTGTTGATCAATTGGTAGAAGCACCTATTGAGGATGATCACCCACTTATTTTAGAATTTCTAGATGAATCAATCTTTGTCACTGAATCCCCTACAAATTGGCAGTTATATTTTGATGGATCTTTCACACATCATGGTTAAGGAGCCAGGATCCTCTTTGTTACACCACAAGGAGATTTCATACCAAAATCTTATAACATTCTATTCCCTTTTACAAACAACATTGTAGAATATGAAGTACTCGTCAAAGGATTAAGAATGGTTATCCAATAGAAAATCAAAGTACTTGAAGTCTATGGTGATTCTCAACTTGTCATTTTCCAAGTCAACAATGAATATCAAACAAAAGATGACAAGTTTCTCTAGTATAAGAAATTGGTTGAAACATTCAAGCAATCATTTTCATGCATCCATTTTGAATAAATTCCAAGAATAAACAATAAAGTTGCTGATGCTATGGAAACTATGGGGTCATTGATTGACATTCATTCAAATAGTCCACAATCAAAATTCTTGATTGATCGACTTTACATTCCTATATTTGATATCCTAGAATCTAAGCTTTTTTTTGATATTCTTAGTCCTGATACACTTTGGTACAATGAGATCTATACCTTTTTCGATGACAACATTCTACCATCTAATCTTTCATATTACCAATCCCAATGCCAAACCTTCATCTGCCATTCATCCTGTTATACCATTCTCAATGATACACTTTATCGAAGGACACTCGATGGAATTCTCCTTAGATGTATTAACATAGAAGATGCCCAAGCTGCCTTACAGGAGGTACATGAGGGTATATGCGGTGCACACTCTAGTGGTCCAACTTTGGCCAAAAAATTGTTAAGGATTGTATCTTATTAGTTGACTATGGAAAAAGATGCACATCAATTTGTTAAGAAATGTCTTCCTTATCAACAACATAGTGATTTGATTCATGCACCTACATAAGAATTGCACCCAATCACTACACCATGGCCCTTTTCACAATGGGGACTCAATCTCATTGGTAAGATTCATCCACCCTCATCCAATGGTCATAAGTTCATTATCACCACCATTGAGCATTTTATGAAGTGGGTTGAAGCCATTCCCCTTACATTACCGGTAAATGGATTTCCAAAGTTTATCCTTCATTACATTATTTGTCGGTATGGTATACCCCAAGCCATTTTTACTGACAATGGTAAGCCATTTAAAAACCAAGAGGTTTGCCACCTTTGCCATCAATTCCATATCCAACACCACTTTTCCACTCCATACTATCCCCAAAGAAATGGTCAAGTTGAGGCTTCAAACAAAACTATTCTCAAGATTTTGAAGAAAATAGTCAATGAAGCTAGTCAAGATTGGCACTTGCAACTCAATCTTGCTTTGTGGACATATCACACTAGCATCTGTACACCTACAAGAGCCATGCCATATTTCCTTGTCTTTGGATCTGAAGCTATTTTACCAATTGAGATCGAACTCCCCTCTTTAAGGGTATCATTGAAGCATCTTATTGATGAAGAAGACTATAGGGCAGCCTAGTTGCAAGAATTAGAATCGCTAGATGAAATGCATCTCAATGCTCTTAATCATGTCATGGCCTATCAAAATTGTCTTTGTCATAGCTACAACAAGAGACTCAAAGAATGCAAATCTGAAGTTGGTGATCTTGTACTTATGGAAAATCAAAAAAATCTTCAAGATCAAGATAGAAAAGGAAAATTTGAGCCAAATTAGTTGGGACCATTCATCATTACCAGTCGTTATGGTTTTGGAGCCTATCAACTTTCTACACTTGAGGGCCAACCCCTTAAGGAACCTATCAACATCATTCACCTCAAGAGGTTATATGCCTAAGCCTTGGGGTATCCAAATTGTATTATAAAAAAAATCAAAATTTAGTAAAGAAAAAATAATCCGTCCTATGGTGAAAACCATTTCAGTGGTGTCTTGGACAAGTACCATGTTGAAAACCTGTTTACAAGTGCCATGTGTAGTAGCCTTGCATCTATCATCTTCTAGATAACCACTTTGACTTCCACTTTCCATTCACCTAAGTTTTATCTACCCACTGCATCATCATCCATCTACCTTATCATTGTCCTATCATGGATTAAATTTTTCACTTAGTGTCATTTACCATCATACCATAATAATTCATCTATTAAATATACTATACTACCCTATCCATCCATATCATAATAAAACCCTATCACTTGGGAGGCACATTACCAACACCTAGTTATGGTTTGGATTGGTCTCCCAGTTTCCATAGGACATTGGAAGGTAAGTTTTTAGATTAAGTCTCATGCATTTCATCCCCACAACATTTCAAAAATACAAAAAATCAAAATATTCTGAAAGCACAAAAAATCACATATCCCAAAAATCTAAGCAATAAACAACAATGCAAAGCATCCTTAATCCTTACCATATTCATAATAAACTATTTCCATCCCTTTCCATGATAAATATCACATTCACATTTTCACACTTTTCATAATAAAACACTTGACATTCAAACAAAACAACAACCATGCGATACATTGTGCCTTCACAAAAATCATAAACATTTTGAAACAATAACTAGTCATGTTATCAATTGTCACATCATTCAATATCAAACATCATCATCAAGATTCATCTAGGGATATATCATTCCTATCATCAGGCACTTATCCAAACATCATCCAAATCTTTTGCAAGAGATACAATGGTTGTGTGACTTGTGTCATCATTTGGTCTTTTATTTTTGATTTTTTATCTTTTCTATCTCTTTCTAATATTTATCAAAACCACCTAGATCCATTCATATCTTGGTGCATTACAACTAGCAGAGAATGGGGCATAGCATTTTGTGTGTTTGTTGGATGTTCTTATTACTACAACTAATATTCATATCTTGTGTGTAGTGGAATAACTTTTTTCATACTAGTCATCCTTTGAATCTAAGGCCATATCATACATTTTGTGCACTTGGACTTTAATTCTCTAAGTTTCATTCCTCACACATCTAGAGAAGGTTGTATTACACTGGGCATGCATAATGATACTCCTTTTCATTTGTAGTGTCAAGTCCATGCAAAGGATACAAAATTCACCTTGATTCCTTATACCTTGGTGCATAATATCTTATTGCTATATCAAATTAGGATTGTTGTACATGTTTTACCAGCATAATCATACCCTTCTTATCCATTACCTATATTAGTAACGTATCCATTTTTAATATCCTATTTTAGAGAATTGTTTTTCACTCATCTATCATCTATCATACCATATCAACTCATGTTCAATTCATATTAATCCTAACATTTTATCTTAACTTTTCATCATAACATATCCATTCTAATATTTCATCCTAACATTTCACTCTACTTTGTATCATGACCAAACCAAAAATAATAATCCATCATGCTGCGCCATCACCCTTTCAATCACAAACACATGTTATCCATAACCATTTCCATAACTATATACATATAAGCATTATTATTATCCATAGACTTTGCATACTATTCATTATGTCCATATATACATCATCATAAAATAAAACAAGTACATATCCATATCTACATACTTTTCCATATCTATATCCATATTCCATTTATAACCATTTATCCAAAGCATAAATCACATAGCCTTTACAACATCATATCCTTAATATCCTATCCATGTCAATCATATCATCAAATCATATAAATCATCATATAGAAAACATCATATCCATATCCCTAACATAACATCATTTCAATCACATCATATAAATATTATCATCCATATAGCCATAAATCCATAAAAATCATAGCCCATATAATCATAAATCCATACATCATCATATACCATATCATCATCATGAATAAGCAATACAATCACATCATCACAACATCATAATAAACCATAAAACCATCACATACGCCGCCAAAAATCTATCATCTGATATATATAGTACAAAAAGGGTCATGATACAAATGTATGTGTACAAAAGGCTTCGCAAAGCTATCAAAATACATCAAGCCCACAAGAATCAAAATAAATATCAAATACATATATGCATGGTCATGACGTGATGCCTCCCTTTGACTGCACTGACAGTGTAGGCTATGGTTCTTATGTTAAAGGTGGAGGAGGGCATGGTCCCTGAGTCCCTGTGGCCTATTCTGGTGGTCATGTCAATGGTGGACCTTGTACCCCATGATCCCTAGGTGGAGGAGGTCCCATAATTGATGGTCCTAATCTAGTTGATCTAGTAGCCCATGATCTACTTTGCGTGCTAAAACTAGGTGTCCTCTAACCCTTTGGAATCACACTATGATGTAGAGTATGATAGTACTCTACTCTCTAAGTCATAGTAGTCATCTCACCCTAAACCCTCATCACATCGACCCACATCTAACTCATGCCTCCACCTACCAGTATACCCTATGTTGTATCACGATCCTACTAGAAACGTGTAGCTAAGGCCTTTTCTATTACCCTCTAAGCCACAACTGTATCCCTCTCTACCCTCAGGGTATCTCTCTCTGCTATGACCTACTGTAGTAACCCATCTCCATCTCCACCTCCCACTAGAGCCTATACCTATGCTTGTAACAAATATACCTATGCTTGTAACAATTATGAAGGAGGGCACTATCCCTCTCCATCGTTACACTAGTTAGTAAACCTTGCACTTGCTCAACCTCCACCTATAGGCTCGTGAGAAGCCTGTAGTGTCTCCATGTCCTCCCCCTCCTCTCCAAGAATGTCAAGGGCACCTATCTATATTAGTTGAGGTACCTTTCCCTATCCACCTCCATCACCACTAGCAGGTCCCTGACCTCCATCTCCACCACCATCGACTCCTCCAGCCTGTCCTCTAGTACCTCCCTCCACTCGCTGCCTAACTTGTCTCTAGAACTGAGGTGCTGCCACCTATCTAGCATGTGTTCTTGGAATAATCAATCACACCGAACTATGAGTGTCCCACCATGCATCATAATTCAAGCTTGTACTTGCATCCTCCATATCAAACCTTGGTGATGTTGGGACCTAAAATATCATGCCAAATTTTGCAAAAATTTTAGGTTCCCATGTGAAAACATCAATTTCAGCACCCAAAAATGCATGTGAAAAAATTGCCTCAGTGACCTACTTTGGCAGATAGCGGTGGTGATTCTGTAACATTTGAAACTGTCACTGCTAGTCCTAGCAATTTAGAGATAGAAATGAAGCAACCTGCTTCATCAACACTGGAAAGGAATACATGTTCATATGGAAATGTGATACTTCATGTTCCAAAAGGTGACAAAGCTGAACAAGTTCATGTTTCTCAAGGAGATAGTGCTTTCCATGGTGATGCTCCAAGGAGATGTTTATTGAGAAGTATGACATTGGAAGATGTAGCAGATACTCTATTATTCTACAGCTCAATAGTTCATGACCTGGTGTACAAGTGTAATGACCTTGTACCATGCCATTCATGTTTCTCATTCCAGCTTCCCTCCCTAGAGAAAAGAGGATGTCTCAATTGGCCATGAGACCTCTGAGCTAGGACCATTGTTGTCTATTTGTCTCTCTTCACTAGTTTTCGCATGCAAATATGCTAATGTTTCATAAGAAGAGTCAGAAGCATTAGATGAAGAGGAACAATTCTTATAGGAATCACTTGTACATTCATTCTATCTCGTTACAGTGCTTTGGTTAAATGTCAATGGATAAATTATATTTGCAACAGGCACCTGCATCCCATCTCCTGTTAACTCCTTGCACCTCTCTTGCATGATGGAGCTTGTTTTCCTGCCATAAACAAAAAAAATTATATTAGTACGCACAAATAACACACCACATTAGAGACACAAAACTACATGAATAAAGGAAGACAATCCTTTCTGTGATGTCCCTAGATTTGAAAATGCATGCATGAAGCTTTTAAGACATGTTTCATTTGTTGATTGCCTAGGTCATGATATTGTTATGGCTACTATGCTAAATGGTGCTGCTATTATCGATGGTGCATTACTTCTAATTGCAAGTAATGAGAGCTGTCCTCAGCCTCAAAATTCTGAGCACCTTGCTGCTGTAGAGATAATGCTCCTTCAACATATTATTATTTTGCAGAACAAAATTGACTTGATCCAGGAGAGTGTAGCCAACAACTAGCATAAGGCAATTCAGATATTTATCCAGTGGTACCAATATCTATACAACTAAAGTACAACAACAACATTGTATGTGAATACATAACAAACAAGATTCCTATTCCTGAGCATAATTTTGTTGCCCCACCCAACATGATTGTAATAAGATCATTTGATGTTAATAAAAGGCCTATCAGATTCCTGCAAATTTAGTTGTGGACAAATGTATCTATCTTATTTCACATTCACCTAGTTTTCAAATCCTTTGAGAAGCATCAGAGGAATTATTTTGTTTATGTTTCTCCCCCTTTGGCTGCAGCAAGACACTATGGGAAATTGTGATGTATATGGTCCTCAATGTTCCTGAGTGTGTAGACAGATTGCCGACTGTGAGGCAATTTGCACCAGGACCCAAGGTTGTGGGTTTGCTACAGAGATCAAGATGCCTCCACGAAGCAACCGTGGTGGGAGGAATGCTTTGACAGAAGAGGGTTTTAGAGCCCTGCAAAGAAAAATTGATGCATTACAAGAGGAGCTGTGAAGAGGGTTCGAGCTGAGAAGGAGAAAGGAAAGCAAAGATGAAGCTAAAGAAGAACTATCTGAGGAAGAACATGAAGCTGCAGGAGATCCTACAAAAGTTAGGTTGTTGAGGGTCATTTCAAAGATCGAAAAGAGGCCCAGGATCAAAGTTTCTACCTATTTTGGAGATTTGAATCCAGAACAACTTATTGATTGGATCAATGATATAGAGGAGTATTTTAAGTATGAAGATGTGGAAGATCCTGAATGGGTCAAGTTTGCAAAGACAAATTTGAAGGGCCATGCTAGTATTTGGTGGAAGGAGGTCCAGTTAGAGAGAAATAAAAGAGGAAAAGCAAAGATTACCAGATGGTATCAGATGGTGCAGAAATTGAAGAAGTAGTTCATTCCTGTGGACTATGAGATAGAGTTGCTAAAGAAGATGCAATGATTGAAGCAAGGTAACAAGTTTGTTAAGGAGTATAGAGAAGATTTTTATAAGATCACTATCAAGATAGGCCATGGAGAGGCCAACAAGGAGAAGGTAGCCTGTTACATTAATGGGTTGAGGCTAAGTATTCAAGAAGAGTTGAGCTTGGTCAGAATGACCACCATAGAAGATGCATACCAGTTTTCCCTAAAGGTGGAAGAGAAGCTGAATAAGAGATTTGAAAGCAAGCAAAGGGGAAGAGATCAAGGCGAAAGGATTGGTGGAAGACCCTATAGAGACCAAAATGAAGATCCAAAGAAAAGTGAAGAAGCTGGAACCAGTCAAAATTAGAGAAGAGATAATACCTACTGCCCTCATGACTAGAATAATGGTGAGAAAAGAGGAAGAAGAAGAGGTAGACCTGGGCAAGGACCTGAAAGAGGAAGTTTCAGAGGAACATGTTTCCAATGTGGAGAAGAAGGGCATCAAGCATATGAGTGTTTGCAACATCAAGGAAGGATGAATAGAAGACCTGAAGGTAATGCACGAGTTGTCCATGTGGATGAAGATGCATAGTCTGAGCACTCTGAAGATGCAAAAAAGGGAGAAACCCTAGTTGTTAAAAGAACTTTGTTGAATGAGGAGAAAGAACCCAATCAGAGGAAGAGTTTATTCCACACAAGGTGCAAATGTGAAGGTAAGTGTCATGATATTATTATTGACAGTGGAAGCACTGATAATCCTGTTTCAGGGGAGATGGTTGACAAGTTGAAGTTGACAAGAAGAAAGCATCTGCCTCCATACCGGATTGTATGGTTGCAGAAGGACCATAGAGATTTGGTCAATGAGCAGTGTTTAGTGAAGTTCAAGATTGGTGACTACCATGATGAGGTGCTGTGTGACATCATACCGATGGATGCATGCCATATGTTATTGGGGAGGCCGTGGCAGTATGATAGGAGCACTGTCCATGATGGCCATGCAAACACATACTCGCTAACAAAGGATGGAGTCTGTCATAAGTTGAAGCCCTTGAAGGAGGTGGAAGAAAATGTATGTAGTACTGCCAGAATTTGCTTGGTAGATGGTAAAATGTTTTTGGAGGGTATGAAGCATGAGCGTCATTGCTTTGCATTGATTCCTAACATTAGTCAATAGAAATGTGAAGATGTACCAGCAGAAGTCTCAGAAATGTTGGAAGAATTTCAAGATATTATCTCTGATAATGTACCAGAAGGTTTACCACCAGTGAGGAAGATAAGTCATCAAATGGATTTGATACGAGGAGCTAGTTTGCCAAATAAGGCAGCCCATAGAATGACTCTAGTAGAGAATGAAGAGTTGAACAGACAAGTTCACGAGCTGTTACGGGACTAATAAGGGAGAGCCTAAGTCCATGTGCGGTACCTGTAGTACTAGCACCAAAGAAAGATGGAGAGTGGAGGATGTGTACAGATTCCTGAGCCATCAACAAGATCACAATCAAGTACAGATTTCCATTGCCTAGAATGGATGACATAATGGGTTGTTTGAGTGGAACCAACTACTTCACAAAGATTGATATGAAGAGTGGGTATCACCAGATTCGAATTAGAGAAGGAGATAAATGGAAGATAGCCTTCAAGACAAAGGAGGGTTTGTATGAGTGGTTAGTCATGCCATTTGGGCTAACCAATACACCGAGCACATTCATACAACTCATAAACGAGGTACTGAAAGAATTTTTGGGAAGTTTTGCTATTGTTTATTTAGATGACATTTTGATTTTCAGTAAGACTTGGGATGAGCATTTGATGCACATTAGAAGAGTTTTAGAGAAGCTGAGGGTGGAGAATTTGTTGATCAATCTCAAGAAATGTAGTTTTGCAAAGAAGGAGTTGGTATACCTGGGATTTGTTGTCTTAGAGGAAGGTCTTAAGATGGACCCAGAGAAGGTGAGGGCTATCATTGAATGGCCTATGCCAAGGAGTGCTTTCAAGGTAAGATCTTTTCATGGTTTGCTAAGTTTTTAGAGAAAGTTTATCAAGAATTTCAGTAGCATTTGTGCACCCCTAACTGAGACAATGAGAGGGGATAGAAAAGAGTTTAGATGGACTAAAGGAGAAGACAAAAGCTTTGATACATTGAAGCAAAAAGTCATAGAACAACCTATTTTGGCACTTCTAGATTTCAATAAGGTATTTCAGGTAGATTGTGATGCTAGTGGTAGTGGTATAGGGGCTGTTCTGAGTCAAGAAGGTAAGCCCATTGCCTATTTTAGTGAGAAGCTTAATGATGCCAAGAAAAAGTATTTTGTTTATGATCAAGAGTTTTAGGCAATTGTTCAAGCTTTGAAGAAATGGAGACATTATTTGTTGCCAAAAGAGTTTGTTTTATATACTGATCATTAGGCTTTGCAGTATCTTAATAGTCAAGGGAAGTTAAATCAAAGGCACCTAAAATGGGTTGGGTTTTTGTAGAGTTATACTTTTGTTTTGAAGCACAGGAGTAGGAAGTCCAACAGAGTTGCAGATGCCTTGAGAAGAAGGCAAAATTTGTTGACAGAAATGAAGATAGAGGTTGTTGGGTTTGATGAACTCAAAAGTTTGTAACCTGAAGATCCAGATTTTGTAGAGGCTTGGAAAGCTTGTCTGGAACCTGCTACTTTAGATAGAACAAAATGGTTGGATTTCATAATCCAAGATGGCATGTTGTTTAGAGGAAGCCAGTTGTGCATTCCGAGGAGTTCCATGAGAGAGAACCTGATTAAGGAGAAGCATAGTGGAGGATTAGCTGGACACTTTGGTCAAGATAAGACCATTGCTATTGTTGGTGAATATTATTACTAGCCACAATTGCAGCAATATGTGAGGAAATTTGTGCAGAGTTGCAGAGTGTGTCAGATGGCAAAAGGAATAAGTCAAAATACAGGGCTATATCAGCCATTACCTATACCAGAGAAGCCATGGGATGATATTAGTATGGATTTTATTCTTGGTTTACCAAGGACATAGAGAGGACATGATTCTATTTTTGTGGTGGTGGACAGATTCTCAAAGATGGCCCATTTTATTCCTTGCAAGAAGATTAATGATGCGATTCATATTGCACAGTTATTTTTCAGGGAGGTGGTGAGACTACATGGTCTACCTAAGAGCATAGTTTCAAATCAAGATACCAAGTTTGTTGGTTATTTCTAGAGGACATTGTGGAAGAAGTTGAAGACAGATTTGAAGTTCAGTTCTGCACACCATCCACAAACTGATGGATAGACAAAAGTGGTGAATAGGAGTTTGGGTAACCTGCTACGATGCTTAGTAGGAGATAAGCCCAAGGGATGGGATTTGATTTTACCACAGGCAGAATTTTCTTACAACAATTTTGTCAATAGGAGCACGGGTAAATCTCTATTCCAGGTTGTGTATGGGAGTAACCCAAGAACTGCTTCCGAATTGAGGAGGATGGATAAGGGGGAGAAGAGTAGTGCTGAAGCTGAAAATTTTGCTGAGCACATGAAGAATTTGCACGAAGAGGTAAGAAAACATATCCATAAGATGAATTCTCAGTATAAGGCTAAGGCAGATCAGAAGAGGAGACAAGGAGTTTTAGGGGGGTGATGAAGTCATGGTTCACTTGAGAAAAGAAAGATTTCCAGTTGGTACATATAATAAGATGAAGATGAGGAAATTTGGACCATGTAGAATCCTGAAGAAGCACGATTCAGGAAATGCATTTGAGGTAGAGTTGCCTAATGGCATCAATATTTCACCAGTGTTCAACATTTCAAATCTGATAGAGTATCATCATGATGGACTTGATAAAGGAACACAGTGGGACATTCCAGCATCTACTTTAGAGAAGGAGGAGATAGAGGGCATTCTAGATAGCCGTGTGGGTAAGAGTACAAGAAACAGACAGTATATAGAATACTTGGTGAAATAGAAAGGAAGGCCTATTGAAGATTCATCATGGTTATCTGAGACTGAGGTTAACTGTTTTGGTTTCCCTCTAACTCATGAGAAGTGACAAGGCCATTCTTTAAATTACCCCGGGTGTCTGATGTAGGAGCATCCAAGGTGTAAGAGCAATCTTGCATCAACAAAAAAAAAATAAAAGATGTGTTGTTTCTTTTCAATAAGGGCTAAATTTGGTAGGGTTACTATTTTTTAGTAAGTTTGCATTTGTGCACGGGTGGATACAAAATCTTACACGGACCTCCAGAATGGTGAATTGAAGCTAATGGTGAAGAAATCACTTCAATATCATTTGTCATTTGTGAGATATTAAAATTTCAAATTCCAAAAATCCTATTGAAATATTCAAAGTCAAATTTGAGGCACTTAGAGGCTTTGGATGGGCCCAAAATTTGGTGGGAAACCCAAGTAGTCTACCTATTGATACTGCTTGTGCACCATCTTCTTTTTGAGAGCTTTCTGAAAAGGTATTATAGTTGAAAATCTAACAGTCGGATCGAAAGTTATGGCCCCACGAAGTTGACCTATTTTTTGGAGGGAGATGCAAATTTTAAAATTAAGCTGGTGGCCGCCAAAAAGGGCTATATATGACCATTTTTTGGGAACCCTTAGGGTAGTAGAGTTAAGGGGGAAGGTGTAGAGTCAAGAAAGGCAAGGAAATTAGAAACCCTAGTTGATTTGGGAATTACAGAAGACTGAAGATTCCAAAGTCTTGAGAGAGGGAGTTATAATGTGTTGCAGCCTGTAGGGGATTCATCCTCTGATTGTATTTGAGCTTCTGTAATGTAATGTTTTGCCCATATTAATAAAATATCATTCTATTTTCTATGTGTAATTTATGTTATTGTGTGTTTTATGATTTACCCCCTTCATCAAGTGGTATCAGAGCAAGGGTTCCTGAGTGTGTAGATAGATCGCCGACTGTGAGGTAGTTTACACCAAGACCTGAGGTTGTGGGTTTGCTGCAGAGATCAAGATGCCTCCACGAAGAAACTATGGTGGAGGAATGCTTTGACAGAAGAGGGTTTTAGAGCCCTGCAAAGATAAATCGATGCATTGCAAGAAGAGCTGCGAAGAGGGTTCGAGTTGAGAAGGAGAGAGGAAAGTGAAGATGAAGCTGAAGAAGAGCTATCTGAGGAAGAACAAGAAGCTGTGGGAGATCCAACAGAAGTTAGGTTGTTGAGGGCCATTTCAAAGATCGGAAAGAGGCCCAAGATCGAAGTTTCTACCTATTATAGAGATTTGAATCCGGAAGAACTTATTGATTGGATCAATGATATGGAGGCGTATTTCGAGTATGAAGATGTGGAAGACCTGAACAGGTCAAGTTTGCAAAGACAAAGTTGAAGGGCCATGCCAGTATTTGGTGGAAGGAGGTCCAATTAGAGAGAAATAGAAGAGGAAAAGCAAAGATTACCAGATGGGATCAGATGGTGGAGAAATTGAAGATGCAGTTCATTCTTGTGGACTATGAGATGGAGTTACTGAAGAAGATGTAAGGTAACAAGTCTGTTAAGGAGTATATAAAGATTTTTATAAGATAGCTATCAAGACAGGCCATGGAGAGGCCAACAAGGAGAAGGTAGCCTGTTACATTAATGGGTTGAGGCCAAGTATTCAAGAGGAGCTAAGCCTGGTTAGAATGACCACCATAGAAGATGCATACTAGTTTTCCCTGATGGTGGAAGAGAAGCTAAATAAGAGATTTGAAAGCAAGCAAAGGGGAAGAGGTCAAGGCAGAAGGACTGGTGGAAGACCCTATGGAGGCCGAAATGAAGATCCAAAGAAAAGTGAAGAAGCTGGAACCAGTCAAAATTAGAGAGGAGATAATACCTACCGCCCTTGTGACCAGAATAATGGTAAGCAAAGAGGAAGAGGAAGAGGTAGACCTGGGCAAGGACCTGAAAGAGGAGGTTTCAGAGGAACATGTTTCCAATGTGGAAAAGAAGGGCATCGAGCATACGAGTGTCTACAACATCAAGGAAGGATGAATAGAAGACTTGAAGGTAATGCACGAGTTGTACATGTGGATGAAGATGCATAGTCTGAGCGCTCTGAAGATGCAGAAAGAGGAGAAACCCTAGTTGTCAGAAGAACTTTGTTGAATGAGGAGAAAGAACCCAATCCGAGGAAGAGTTTATTCTGCACAAGGTGCAAATGTGAAGGTAAGTGTTGTGATATTATTATTGACAGTGGAAGCATTAATAATCTTGTTCTAGAGGAGATGGTTGACAAGTTGAAGTTGACAAGAAGAAAGCATCCACATCCATACCGGATTGCATGGTTGCAGAAGGACCATAGAGCTTTGGTCAATGAGTAGTATTTAGTGAAGTTCAAGATTGGTGACTACCATGATGAAGTGTTGTGTGACATCATACCGATGGATGCATGTCATATGTTATTGGGGAGGCCGTGGCAGTATGATAGGAGCACTGTCCATAATGGTCATGCAAACACATACTCGCTAACAAAGGATGGAGTCCGTCATAAGTTGAAGCCCTTGAAGGAGGTGGAAGAAAAGGTATGTAGTACTGCTAGAATTTGCTTGGTAGATGGTAGAAAGTTTTTGGAGGGTATGAAGCATGAGCATCATTTCTTTGCATTGATTCCTAAGATTAGTCAAGATAAATGTGAAGATGTACCAGCATAAGTCTCAGAAATGTTGGAAGAATTTTAAGATATTGTCTCTAATAATGTACCAGAAGGTTTACCACTAGTAAGGAAGATAAGTCATCAAATGGATTTGATACTAGGAGCTAGTTTGCCAAACAAGGCAGCCTATAGAATGACTCCAGCAGAGTGAAGAGTTGAACAGACAAGTTCAAGAGTTGTTGAGGAAGGGATTGATAAGAGAAAGCCTAAGTCCATGTGTGGTACCTGTAGTAATAGCACTGAAGAAAGATGGAGAGTGGAGGATGTGTACAAATTCTGGAGCCATCAACAAGATCACAATCAATTACAGATTTCCATTGCCCAGAATGGATGACATAATGGATTGTTTGAGTGGAGCCAAGTACTTCACGAAGATTGATTTTAAGAGTGGGTATGACTAGATTTGAATCAAAGAAGAAGATGAGTGGAAGACAACCTTCAAAACAAAGGAAGGTTTGTATGAGTGGTTAGTCATGCCATTTGGGCTAACCAATGCACCGAGCACATTCATGCAGCTCATGAATGAGGTACTGAAAGAATTTTTGGGAAGTTTTGTTATTGTTTATTTAGATTACATTTTGATTTTCAATAAGACTTGGGATGAGCATTTGATGCATATTAGAAGAGTTTTAGAGAAGCTAAGGGAGGAGAAGTTGTTGATCAATCTAAAGAAATGTAGTTTTGCAAAGAAGGAGTTGGTATACCTGGGATTTGTTGTCTCAGAGGAAGGTCTTAAGATGGACCCAGAGAAGGTGAGGGCTATCATTGAATGGCCTATGCCAAGGAGTGCTTTTGAGGTAAGATCTTTTCATGGTTTGGCAAGTTTTTATAGAAAGTTTATCAGGAATTTTAGTAGCATTTGTGCACCCCTAACTAAGACAATGAGAGGGGATAGAAAATAGTTTAGATGGACTAAAGGAGCAGATAAGAGATTTGATACATTGAAGTAGAAAGTCATAGAACAACCTATTTTGGCACTTCTAGATTTCAATAAGGTATTTTAGGTCGATTGTGATGCTAGTGGTAGTGGTATAGGAGTTGTTTTGAGTCAAGAAGGTAAGCCCATTGCCTATTTTAGTGAGAAGCTTAATGATGCCAAGAAAAAGTATTTTGTTTATGATTAGGAGTTTTATGCAATAGTTCAGGATTTGAAGAAATGGAGACATTATTTGTTGCCAAAAGAGTTTGTTTTATATACTAATCATCAGGCTTTACAGTATCTTAATAGTCAAGGAAAGTTAAATCAAAGGAACTTAAAATGGATTGAGTTTTTGTAGAGTTATACTTTTGTTTTGAATCACAAGAGTGGCAAGTTCAACAGAGTTGCAGATGGCTTGAGCAGAATGCAAAATTTGTGGACGGAAATGATGATAGAGGTTGTTGGGTTTGATGAGCTCAAAAGTTTGTATCCTGAAGATCTAGATTTTGTAGAGGCTTGGAAATCTTGTCTGGAACCTGTTACTTTGGATATGACAAAATGGTTGGATTTCATAATCCAAGATGGCATGCTGTTTAGAGGAAGCTAGTTGTGCATTCTGAGGAGTTCCATGAGAGAGAACCTGATTAAGGAGAAGCATAGTGGAGGATTAGCTTGACACTTTGGTCGAGATAAGACCATTGCTATTGTTGATGAACATTATTACTAGCCAAAATTGCAGCAAGATGTGAGGAAATTTGTGCAGAGTTGCAGAGTGTGTCAGATGCCAAAAGGAACAAATTAGAATACAGGGCTATATTAGCCATTATATGTACCAGAGAAGCCATGGGATGATATTAGTATGGATTTTGTTCTTGGTTTACCAAGGACACAGAGAGGACATGATTCCATTTTTGTGGTGGTGGATAGATTCTCAAAGATGGCCGATTTTATTCCTTGTAAGAAGACTAATGATGATGTTCATATTGCAGAGTTATTTTTTAGGGAAGTGGTGAGACTACATGGTCTACCTAAGAGCAGAGTTTTAGATTGAGATACCAAGTTTGTTGGTTATTTCTAGAGGACATTGTGGAAGAAGTTGAAAATAGATTTGAAGTTCAGTTCTACACACCATCCACAGATTGATAGACAGACAGAAGTGGTGAATAGGAGTTTGGGTAACCTGCTACGATGCTTAGTAGGAGATAAGCCCAAGGGATGGGATTTGATTTTTCCACAGGTATAATTCACTTACAACAATTCTGTCAATAGGTGTACTGGTAAATCACCATTCCAAATTGTATATGGCAATGGACTAAGAAATGCTTCAGAGTTAAGAAAGCTAGACAAAGGAGAAAAGACAAGTGCCAAGGCCGAAGACTTTGCATAACACCTAAAGAATTTGTATGAATAAGTGATAAAGCACATTAATAAGATGAATATTCAGTACAAGGCTAAGGCAGATCAAAAGAGGAGATATAAGGAGTTCCAGGTAGGAGATGAAGTCATGGTTCACTTGAGAAAAGAAAGGTTCCCAATTAGAATATACAATATGTTGAAAATGAAGAAATTTGGACCATGTAGAATCCTGAAGAAGCATGATTTAGGAAATGCATTTGAGGTAGAGTTGCCTAATGACATCAATATTTCACCAGTGTTCAACATTTTAGATTTGATAGAGTATCATGATGATGGACTTGATAAAGGAACATAGTGGGACATTCTACCATATACTTTAGAGAAGGAGGAGATAGAGGGAATTCTAGATAGCTGTGTGGGTAAGAGTACAAGAAATAGGCAGTATACAGAATACTTGGTGAAATGGAAAGGAAGGCCTGTTGAAGATTCATCATGATTATCTGAGACTGAGGTTAACCATTTTGGTTTCCCTCTAACTTATGAGAAGTGACAGGGTCACTTTTCAAATTACCCTGGGTGTCTGATGCAGGAGCATCCAGGGTGTAAGAGCAATCTTGTATCAACCAAAAAAATAAAAAAATGTGTTGTTTCTTTTCAATAAGGGCTAAATTTGGCAGGGTTACTATTTTTAGTAAGTTTGCATTTGTACATGGTTGGATACAAAATCTTACACGGACCTCCAGAATGGTGAATTGAAGCTAATGGTGAAGAAATCACTTTAATATCATTTGTCATTTGTGAGATACTAAAATTTCAAATTCTAAAAATCCTATTGAAATATTCAAAGTCAAATTTGAGGCACTTAGAGGCTCACACACAATAATAGAAATTGCACACAGAAAATAGAATGATATTTTATTAATATGGGCAAAAAATTACATTACAGAAGCTCAAATACAATTCGAGGATGAATCCCCTACAGGCTGCAACACATTACAGCTCCCTCTCTCAAGACTCTGGAAGCTTCAGCCTTCCGTAACCCCAAATCAAGTAGGGTTTCTATTTTCCTACCTTTTCTTGACTCTACACCTTCCCCCTTAACTCTACTACCCTAAGGGTTCCCAAAAATGGTTATATATAGCCCTTTTTGGTGACCACCAGATTAATTTCAAAATTTGCATCTCCCTCAAAAAATAGGTCAACTTCGCAGGGCCATAACTTTTGATCCGACTGTTAGATTTTCAATTATAATACCTTTTCTGAAAGCTCTCGAAAAGAAGATGGTGCACAAGTAGTACCAATATGTAGACTATTTGGGTTTCCCACCATATTTTGGGCCCATCCGGAGCCTCTCAATGCCTCAAATTTGACTTTGAATATTTCAATAGGATTTTTGGAATTTGAAATTTTAATATCTCACTAATGACAAATGATATTGAGGTGATTTATTCACCATTAGCTTCAATTCACCATTCTAGAGGTCTATGTAAGATTTTGTATCCAACTGTGCACAAATGCAAACTTACTAAAAATAGTAACCCTGCCAAATTTAGCCCTTACTTCTTTTGAGTATGGGACAATCCTGGCTCTAATTGAGTCAGATGTAGAAGATATTGGTGGAAGTGGATTTGTCGAATGTATTAGAGAGCATATCTTGCAAATAGGTACCTAAGTGGTGTTGTCATTGATGTCAACATAACCTGGTTGCCATTGATGTCAATTGTATCATATTTTATTGCCTGGTTAGAAGACTAAAATGTTGATGATATTGAGAAAATTAATAAAGATCTAAGTATACAGATCATATGGCTATGTAGAGGATTGTCTAAAGTAGCTCCGATTAAGATTTGAGAGGTCCGCATAAATATTTGAAGAAGTTATGGCCATCTCAGTAGAACTGGGTTTTAGAGTGTTTAGAAGAGATAAAGTGACAGGAAATTAGTCCGGATTACTCCTCAAATGAAACACTATGATCTGTGGACCTAGAGACATGTTGGGAAGTCATTGTGTGTCATCAACTCAAGTTGTTCATAGTTTGGAGGTCCGCAAGCAATCTTTCTAGTGTGACAGTCATGGCAGATAGTGTTCTTAAGGTATCAGATGAAAATGCAAGTGATTCTATTGATTTGGAGTAGTGCAGATGTTATTGCTGAATTAAATGTGCTTTTGGAGGTCTCTAGATCATGTTCCTACTGTGTTAGAGGTTTGGATTGAAGATTGAGCTTGTTGTTGAAGATTTCTTCCTTGGTGTTACTACTTTCCCAATCTTGGCCAACTGGATGATTCAAGCGTGTTGTGGATGATCTAAGAGAAATTTTATGGAGCGTGGCATGTTGATCAAGGAAGATTTGAGTCCCAGTTATGTTTGGCCAACAACTTAGTGATTCACATTAAGTCTGATGCTTGTAGTGCCAACCTTGATGTTTATTCCAAGGTTGATGAAGCATATAATGGTATGTAGTTGAGTTGTGGAAAATCATCCTTGTGCAAAAATGATAAAATCATAAGAAGGGAATAGAGGCAGAGCAGAAGAGAGGAGAAGGAGAAAAATAGGAGCAGTAAAGGATGAAGAGATAGTGAAGAAGTGTTTGGAGGTAGAGTAGAAGTTTTTGTGAGCTTTCAATGAGACTGAACCAGGCATGATGAAGATGCTATTTCTCAATTAAATCTTTTTGTAATAAACATAAATTCCTGTAGGCAGTGAGCCTCTTTGAGCAGTGAGCTCTTAGCAGTGCACCCGAAGGCAAGTGCCTTCCCATTTCTTTCAAGTACTTTTAACAAGGTATGAATCTTGTGGCTTAACCCCCACTATGGTTTTCCCTTAACTGGGTTTCCACATTAAAAATCTTGGTGTCAAGTGTGTTCATTTTGTTTCTGCTCATGTGTTGTTGATTCATGCTTTAATGTTTACATCATTAATCTGTTTGTAAGTTGTGAAAGAAGATTAAAATTAGAAAAGATTAAATTTGTGAGACAACTGATTCACCCCCCCTCTTAGTTGTCTGGTCTAATTCCAACAATTGGTATCAGAGCTAGTTCCTCTAAAAGAAGCTTGACCGCTTGAGGAGATCCAAGATGTCGAGTTACAAGAAGGAAAGTCTGAGATTTGATGGAACAAATTACTCTCTTTGGAAGGTATGCACACAATTTCATTTGCAATGTATGGGTGATTTCTTTTGGCTCATAAAAAAAGATGAATATAAAATTCTGGAGAAAGGCCCTTCAACTCTAGACAAACTTAAGGATGGAACACAACATTCAAGCCAAAGAAGCAATGTTGAGTGCCCTGACTGATACAAAGATGAAAAATGTCCTAGAATTGAAAACTGCTCATGAAATCTGGAATAAATTGGAAACTCTATATGAAGGTGATAAACATGTCAAATGTGCCAAGCTATAGAGCCTGAAGGGTAAATACAAAAGGTTGATGATGAGTGAAGATGAAAACATTACTTCCTACATGCAAAAGGTAAATGAATTTGTGATTAGCATCAGGAGTGCTAGTGGAGTATTGGATGAATCAGAGATTGTTGCCAAAGTGCTCAGATCCTTACCTCTGGCATACAAGCATAAAGTTACTGCCATTGAAGAGATTAGGACTATGACAACTATTACAAGGAATCAGTTGGTTGGTAAGCTTTCAACATTTGAAATGAGTGAATTTGGTAATTCTCTTCCTAAGTCTGAATCTGCATTTAAAGCCAGTATTCATGGAAAGCAAAGATATGATCCGGGTGAAAGCTCTTCAAGAAGATCAAACAGATTTGACAAGACAAGGAAGGATCTTGAAGATGATGAAACTAATTTCGATGAAATTGAAGCCCTTTTTGCCAAAAGATTACTAAGAGGATCTGATAACTATGAAGGAAAGTTGTCATTCAAATGTTTTTCTTATAATAAGATTGGTCATTTTGACTCAAGGTGTCTAAAGAGAGGTTCAAAGCCAAACCCTAATAGATCTAGAGTTCAGAAGAAATGCTACTATGTCCAAGAAGCTAGTGAAGAAGGAGTTACAGATGATTAATCTGATCATGGAAGTTCCACATAAAGTGATTGGGTGTTCATTGCTATCAAAGAAGAAGATTCGGTGCCTACTAAATCTCCTAGCTGTACAAAAGTGGAAAGTGCCTTGGCTTCTCAAGTTATGGAAAAAGATGAATGGGTAATTGATAGTGGATGTTGTCATCATATGGCTGGTGATAAAAGTAAGTTTGTAAGCTTTGAAATATAGAAGGTGGAATTGTGAAATTTGGAGACAACTCAGCTGGTAGAATCCATGGTAGAGGATCCATCTCTTTTGATGGTAAGAATAACACTAATGATGTTCTGTATGTGGAAGGATTGAAGCATAATCTTCTCAGTGTTGGACAATTGGTTGACAAGGGTTATGATCTCCAAATCAAGGATGGAAAATGCAGAATCTTGGAAAGCTCTAGAACTGAAATTGCATCTAGTACTCAGACTAGAGGTAACATCTTTCATTTAAGTTTCTCTGGTAAAAGTTGCTTGATTGCTCAGGTTGATCAGAGTTGGCTCTGAAATAGGAGAATGTTTCATGTAAATTTTGATAACATTGTCAAGATAAGTTCCACTCAGGCTATAAGAGATCTTCCAAGACTTGTGAAACCTGCTAATAGCATGTGTAGAGAATGACAATTGGGTAAACAGAGCAAAACTTCATTCAAGAGTAAAGAACAATTTTCAAGTGTACGGTTGGAACTTGTGCATACTAATCTATGTGGTCATGCTAGAATTAGGAGTGTGCAAGGAGACATATATTTTATGTTGTTGATTGATGATTACTCTCGAATGATTTGGGTAGCCTTCTTGAAAGAAAAATTAGAAGCTCTTGACAAGTTCAATGTGTTCAAGGTTATGGTGGAAAATGAGATTGGTGAGAAAATAAAGTGTCTGAGATCTGACAGAGGTGGAGAATTTACCTCTGGTGAGTTTGATACATTCTATGAAAAACATGGAATAAAAAGACAGTTATCTACTCCTAGGACTCCTTAGCAGAATGGAGTTGTGGAAAGAAAGAATCGAACCATTCAAGAAGTTGCTAGGACCATGATGATGGAAGCAATTGTTCCTCAAGTCTATTGGAGAGAAGCTATGAGTATTGTTGTCTACACTCTTAACCGGATCTAGATCAAAGGCAATTCTGGTAAGACACCTTATGAACTATGGTTTGGTCATCCTCCTACTATGAAATAGTTTAGAGTTTTTGGTAGTAAATGCTATATCAAAAGAGATGAGGATCTAGGCAAGTTTGATGCAAGAAGTGATGAAGGAATATTTCTAGGTTACTCTACTCAAAGCAAGGCATACTGGTGCCTTAACAAGAGATTGGAAAAGATTGTTGAAACTGCTAAAGTTGATGAGAGCAAAGAAAGATCTTTCAGGTTTTACGGATATGATTCAGATGAACAATATGAAAGTCAAAATCAAGGAAAGCAAGTTCAACCTTAGATTTAGATCCAGATTGATCCAAAATATCTAGTAACTCAAGAAGTTAGTACAGATGTTGAGGAACAAAACTCTAGAATCAGAAGTTTAGGCAATTCCCAAAACACCCAGGTATGTAAGGTTGAATCATTTAGATGATTAGATCATAGGAGATAGAAACAAAGGTGTTCAAACTAGAAGAAGATATGTTGAAGATCAAGAGGAGATTTGTTTGATTTCAAAGATTGAATCAAAATCAGTAAGTGAAGCTTGCAATGATGAAAATTGGATAAAAGCAATGGAAGAAGAGTTAATGCAAATTAAAAAGAATCACACTTGGGATCTTGTTTCTACCTGAAGAAAAAATGTAATTGGAACTAAATGGGTCTTCCGGAATAAACTAAATGAGGATGGTGAAGTTGTGAGAAACAAAGCAAGGTTGGTGTACAAAGGATACTCTCAAGTGGAAGGAATTGATTTTGAAGAAACTTTTGCTCCAGTGGCAAGAATAGAAGCAGTCAGATTATTTCTTGCATTTGCTACTTATAAATATTTCAAGGTTTACCAGATGGATGTCAAGTCAGCATTGGATGAAGAAGTCTACATTGAGCAACCGGAAGGATTTTAGTTGTTTGGTCAAGGAGATGTGGTTTGTAGATTAAGGAAAGTATTGTATGGACTTAAACAAGCCCCAAGAGCCTGGTATGTAAGATTGGATAAGTATCTGCTAAAGCTAGAATATAGCAAAGGGACTACTGACAGTAATCTTTACTTCAAGATTGATCATGAGCACATTCTGATTGTTGAGGTATTTGATGATGATATCATTTTTGGTGGAAATGAGAATATGTGCAAAACATTTGCTAATCAGATGTAGAGTGAATTTGAGATGTCCATGTTTGGTGAAATGAATTTCTTCTTAGGTATACAAATCATTCAGTCAAATAAAGGTATCTTCGTATCTCAATCTAAGTACATGAGAGAATTGTTGAAAATGTTTGGAATGGAAGATTCAAAGCCAGTAGGTACACCCATGGTAACTGGATGTAAGTTGAGTAAAGATGATGACTCCCCTAAGGCAAATTAGAAAAGGTATATATCAATGATTGGAGGACTGCTTTATCTGACTCATACTAGACCTGATATCATGAATGCAGTTGGACTTGTTGCTATATTTCAAGCTAATCCTAGAGAATCCCATGTTGTAGCAGTCAAAAGAATTTTTAGATATCTCAAAGGGACACTTGATTATGGCTTATGGTATCTAAAGGATAATAACTTCACTCTTCATGCATACACAGATGCTGATTGGGCAGGAGATGTTGATGATAGGAAAAGTACTAGTGGTGGTACATTCTTATTGGGAAGGAGATTGGTTTCTTGGATGAGCAACAAGCAAGAGGCAATATCTTTGTCTACTATAGAGGCAGAGTATATAGCAGCAACAAACAATTGTACTCAAGTTCTGTGGATGAAGCAAATGTTGAAAGACATCAAAATTGTGTTTGAGGAGCCTATTACAATCTTCTGTGATAATTCAAGTGCAATAAGCATCTCAAAGAATCTGGTGTTGCATTCAATGACAAAGCATATATCAATCAAGTTTCACTTCTTGAGAGAGAAGGTTAATGAGAATGAAGTCAGATAGGAGTTTGTTTCTTCGAAGGATAAGATTGTGGATATTTTCACTAAGCCTCTACTCAAGGATACATTTGAGTATCTTAGAGAGAAGTTAGGGGTTATTACCCCTCCTAATCAGAACTAAGATGCACTAGGTTGAACTAGTCTTGTGGAATTCACAATCATATCTTGTAATCTGGATTGATGTTAAGGAGAACTACTTAGGGGGAGTAGTCAATATGCAAAATTTGGAGATTAGTTTGAAACAAAAAGGGGGTGAAAAGATTGCAAATATGTGCCCTTTGCCATTGATGTCAAAGGGGGAGAGAAGTCTTGTGAAAAACTAGTTGCTGGTAAAAGGGGGAGTTGTAAAGAAAAATGGTTGGAGGTGTCATAAGATAAAGAGGGAGAAGTTCTTGTCTTGATGGTTAAATCAAATTTTCACATTATATGTTGCCATCAATGACAAAGGGGGAGATTGTTGCAAATAAGTACATAAGCGGCATTGTCAATGATGTCAACATATCCTAGTTGCCAATGATGTCAACTATATCCTATTTTATTTCCTGGTTAGAAGGCTAAAATGTTGAGGATATTGAGAAAATTAATGAAGATCTAAGTATGTGGACCATATGGCTGTGTAGAGGATTGTCTGAAGTAGCTCCAGTTAAGATTTGAGAGGTCCACTTAAATATTTGAAGAAGTTATGGCCATCTGAGTAGAACTAGGTTCTGGAGTGTTTAGAAGAGATAGAGTGACATGAAATTGGTCCAGATTGCTCCTCAAATGAAACACTATGATCTGCGGATCTAGAGACATGTTTGGGAAGTCAATGTGTGTCATCAACTCAAGTGGTTCATGGTTTGGAGGTCCGCAAGCTATCTTTCTAGTGTGACAGTCATGGCAGATAGTGTTCTTAAGGTACCAGATGAAGATGCAAGCGATTATGTTGATTTGGAGTAGTGCGGATGTTATTTCTGAATTAAATGTGCTTGTGGAGGTCTCTGGATCGTGTGCCTGCTATGTTGGAGGTCCACATTAAAGATTGAGCTTGTTGTTGAAGATTTCTTCCTTTGTGTTGCTGCTTTCCCAGTCTTGGTTGACTGGATGATTCAAGTGTGTTGCGGATAATCTAAGAGAAATTTTATGGAGCGTGGCATGTTGATCAAGGAAGATTTGAGTCCCAGTTATGTTTGGCCAACAACTTAGTGATTCGCATTAAGTCTGATGCCTGTAGTGCTAACCTTGATGTTTATTCCAAGGTTGATGAAGCATATAAAGGCATGTAGTTGAGTTGTGGAAAATCATCCTTGTGCAAAAATGATAAAATCATAAGAAAGGAACAGAGGCAGAGCTGTAAAGGATGAAGAGATAGTGAAGAAGTGTTTGGAGATAGAGCAGAAGTTTTTGTGAGCTTTCAATGAGACTAAACTAGGCATGATGAAGATGCTATTTCTTAGTTAAATCTTTCTATAATAAACATAAATTCCTGTAGGCAGTGAGCCTCTTTGAGTAGTGAGCTTTGGGCAGTGCGCCCAAAGGTAAGTTCCTTCCCATTTCTTTCAAGTACTTTAACAGGGTACAAATCTTGTGGGTTAACCCCCACCGTGGTTTTCCCTTAACCGGGTTTCCACGTTACAAATCTTGGTGTCAAGTGTGTTCATTTTGTTTTTGTTCATGTGTTGTTGATTCATGCTTTAATGTTTACATGATTAATCTATTTGTAAGTTGTGAAAGAAGATTAAAATCAGAAAAGATCACCCCCCTCTCAGTTGTCTGGTCTAATTCCAACAGCATATTCACTCGGGATGACAATGCCGGTTGACGGAGGAATAGTTTATTGCAGTTAAGGAGTTGCTTAAGATAGCAATTAGTCGTGCAATATCAAGAAATGACATGATTACTGTCATGGATGCTCTAGAAATTTCTGCTGATATATATATAAAAGAGATGATAATAGTGTACCTGATTATGTTCAATGACATCTTGGCATGCTTCCTGCTTGGGATGAACTACGATTTTGGGAAGTGTATTTTGAGACCGTAATGGAGAAAGCTACAATCAATTGCACAAAAGAACAATCTTGGATACAAGCAACTTTTTAAGCCAAGGGGCTTATTATCATATATGCAACAAGTCCAACAAGGTTACTGGGGCTACTAGGACATTCACAGTTGTTATCATCTGGGAAGCACACTCAACAATCACAAGATTCCATGGATGAGAGTCAATAGCCAGCTAAGGCATCAGGTTTACGAAGGAGATGGAAACAAAACTCAGGCAAGAAACCCTAAAAAAACATGCAGCACTACAAGATAAACATCATATCAAAATATTGATAAGATGATTTTTGGAGTCACTCTGAAATACAGATGAAGTGGTCCCCCAAGAATGTAACTGATGAACATTACACAAAACAAATGTTGAGCAGGCTGCATATCAGAATGACTATTCATCTAGTCATCCTGAAATTCTGAAAAAGCACATAAAGAAAATATTGCAAAGAGAAATCTATCAGGATATTGGCAAGACCCCAAAACTTGTCACTCCAAAATGCCGATGATATGGTCCCTGATTTTAATTTATGAACATTGTCAAAATGGATATCGAGAAATCAAAGGGAGTTTTTTAAGAGTATGTTCGAAAGGCGGGTGAAAATAAAAGAAGTGTAAACATTATCGAAATGAAAAATAATATTGACAATAGGTACAAATACATGATCAAATAAAATGTGATTATAGTGAAACATAATGACCCTTTCATAAATGGATTGCATCAGGAGGTGGATAAAAACTCAAGTAAATGGATTTCATGCAGAAATGAAGAAGATTTAATCAAACATTAATGAAAAGTAAAATGTCAAGTAAAATGTCAAGTAGATAAAATAATTCAAAGAAGTGAGAAACATTTTACCAAATGAATATGTTGCACATGTAAAATATTTTCACCAAGGGCGTAATCATTTTCATCCAAAAGAATATTTTTTGCCAAACAAATGTGAAGACATACATAGAGAGATACAATCAAGAAATAAATAAAGAATAAGGTATTGACAAATATTTTATTTTTATCGAAATGATGAAAGGAGTTAAAATAATTAATTCTATTGAAGACAACTTATTAACTGAAGAGATGCACCCGAGGAAAACTCTGAATTAAGGGTCACAACCCTACAAAAGTGTAGTATAAATGGGAGATCCAATAAAAAATTAGAGGCATCAATCAATTGGAAAATAAATCATCCAAGCAATAATCAGAATGCAGCAACACTAGAAGCAATTATTAAGGTTAGATAAAATATATCAAAATGAAGATTTCTAAGAATATACTGTAAAATATTTTTTGAACGGAGCAGGAATATAATCATTTGATGACCAACTTTTGGCATTTAATTATTTGTGGATATTAATGCATATGTGTTATCTGTGTTGTCTCCAAAATGGTTTCCTTTGTTATTTAAGTTAATATATCAAGAATATGTTTAATTTATCAGGGCACACTTGCTATTCTTGTGTGATTGATTTGACTGGCTCCTTCAAGGAAGGATTAAATCCTTTCAATTAATCACAATAACCTAGGAAAATATCATTGGGATAAATAACAAGAGCACAAATAACCTATAACCTTGCATGTTTATACAAGGTATAAACACCTGAAAGTGCCAAACAATTAGAAGTAAACCAAGAAGGGGAAATGTCTATCCTACACATCCTGACTCCATTTCCCATTTATGATAAAGCACTGATCATTTCAAGAAACATTTCAAAACCTTTCACACATTTTATCTCAAACATTAGCATTAGGAATAACTTTCCCACACTTACTGTTGCAAGTATGAGGTTAACCAATGTTGTCATTGATGTCAACATACTCATATTGCATTGATAAGAAGGATTGGATGAGCTGTGTGCTGAGGATATTGAGAAAATTAGTCTCAATCAGGAACAGTGAAGAACAGTGATGAGAAGAAGGAAAAAGTACTCAATAGGTTGAGGATCAGAGGATGCAGATTAAAGGGTTTGTAGATATTAGTCTTAAGATGTTCCAGTTAAGATTTCAGAGGTCTGCATAAAGATATGAAGAAGTTATGGCTGCTTGTGTAGAACCGGTTCCAGCAGGTGTTCCGGCAGAGACAGAGTGTCACAGATTGGTCTGGTGAGTTTCGGAATTACATTCTCTCATTCTGCGGATTGGAGGGAGTGTTGAAGAAGTCAGTGTGAAGTGACAACTTGATTCGTCCATTGTTTGGAGGTTTGGAAGAACCTTTTGCATTATGACAGTGGCGAAAGACTATGTTCTTGAAGTTTCAGATGAAGAAGAGAAGAATTCCAGTAAGCTGATAAAGTGCAGATGTTCTTGATGACTCAGGAAAGGTTTAGGTGATCCTTGGATCATGTACAATTCTTATTGGTGGTCTGCATTGAAGTTAGAGTTTGGATTGGATGTAAAGACCACCGGTTGTTGGTGTTCTTCCTGAGATAGGTCGACCAGATGTATTACACGTATTGCAAATGATTTTATAGGTGGTTGCTGACTTAGATGATTGTTCCTAAGTTGATGCCTTGTATAAATAAGGGTTTGTAAATTTATTTTGAAGTGTGTCTTATGGTGATGAGAGTGAAATAGTGAAGAGAAGTGCGAAAGGCAGAGCAGGAGTTTTTGGGCTTAAATGGAACTGATCCGAACATGGTAAAGATGTCAATCTCTAGTTCAAGTTTGTAATGCTTGTTATCTTTGTAGATAGTGTGTCTCTTGTAGGCAGTGTGCCTCTTTGTGAGCAGTGTGCTCAGGCAGTGAGGCCTAATTGGCATGTGCCATCCATTTTTCTTATTCTTCTAACAGAGAATAATCCTTCAGTTAATCACCCTGTGGTTTTTCCCTTAACCAGGTTTTCCATGTCAAAATCTTGGTGTTTCATGTGTTGATGTGTATCTGCTCTGGTGTTTATATCTTATGCTTCCATGAATGGTTAATTGCTTAACAAAGTGGATTTAAGTGTTTGAATTGAAAGAGAAGTAAGGATAACTGATTCACCCCCCCTCTCAGTTATCAACAATTGGTATCAGAGCCAAGTTCCTCTAAAAGGAGCTTAACTACTTGAGGAGATCTAAGATGTCATCATATAAGAAGGACAGTCTGAAGTTCGACGGAACCAACTTCACTCTTTGGAAAGGCCGCATGAAATGTCACTTGGAGTGTATGGGAAAAGCATACCTGTCCATGGTCACAAAACCATATGTACCTACACAGGGTGGTCTGACAACTCTAAATGAAATCACAGATGTTGAAAACAATCTACGGACTAAGGAGGCTCTTCCAAGTGCATTAACTGACTTAGAGCTCTCAAATGTTATTGACCTACCAACTGCCTATGAGATCTGGATTAAACTGGAACTTTTGCATGAAGGAGATGAGTTTGTTAAGAGTGCAAGGTTGCAGAGTCTCAAAGGGAAATTTGAAAGATTGAAGATGAGAGATGATGAAAATATCACTACCTTTATGCCAAGAGTAAATGAGCTGGTGTGTGGAATTAGGAATGCTGGTGGAGTTTTGGATGAAAATGAGATTGTTTGCAAAATTCTCAGATCCCTTCCTGCTGCCTACAAAATCAAGGTTACTGCCATTGATGAATTCAGAGCCCATACAACTGTCACAAGAGAGCAATTGGCTGGCAAACTGGCTGCATTTGAAATGATCGAGTTTGGAGATGATCCCCCCAAGACTGAATCTACATTCAAAGCCAGTGCCTATGTGAAAGGCAAACAAAGATTTGATTCGGGAGAAAACTCTTCAAGGAAGCTGTCATGGTATGATCAAGCAAGGAAAGACATGGAAGAGGAAGAAGCAGAAATAGCTCAACTTGAAGCCCTCATTGCAAAAAGACTACCAAGAGGATCCGGTAAGTATGAAGGAAAATTATCTTTTAAATGCTTCAACTGCAATAAGATTGGTCACTTTGCCTCAAGATGTCCGGAAAGATCTACAAGGTCAAATTCTAACAGACAAAGGTTCCAAAAGAATTGTTATTATGTTCATGAAGAAGCTAATAATGAAGGAGTAACAGATGATGAATCAGAGATAGGAGACAAATCCGGAAATGAATGGGTGTTTATTGCCATCAAGGAAGAAGATCTAATATCTATCAATCATAAGGTTGTAGAAAGAGCTTTGGCTGCCCAAGTTGAAGAAAAGAATGATTGGGTTATTGATAGTGGATGCTCTCACCATATGACAAGTGACAAGAACAAGTTCTTAGATTTGGAAAGGTATGAAGGAGGAATGGTAAAGTTTGGTGACAATTCTACTAGTAGAATCAGAGGTAGGGGAACTATCTCTTTTGATGGGAAGAACAAAACCGGTAATGTACTGTATGTTGAAGGATTGAAGCACAATCTTCTTAGTGTTGGTTAGTTGGTAGACAAAGGCTATGATCTCCAGTTCAAGAATGGAAGATGCAGGATCTTTGAAAGCTCTAGAACTGAGATTGCATCTGGTACTCAAACAAAAGGTAATATCTTCCATCTAGTTGGTACTAATCAAAGTTGTTTGTTTGTTCAAGTTGATCAGAGTTGGTTATGGCATAGAAGAATGTGTCATGTAAACTTTGATAATACAATCAAGATAAGCAATACTCAGGCTGTAAGAGATCTTCCAAAGTTGGTAAAACCTACAAATAGTATGTGCAAAGAATGTCAGCTAGGTAAATAGAGCAGAGTTTCATTCAAGAGCAAGGATCAGTCCTCTACCGGATTATTGGAGTTAGTTCATACTGATCTATGTGGTTTGACAAGAATCAAGAGTATGCAAGGTGATAGATATTTCATGTTACTAATTGATGATCATTCCCGGATGATGTGGGTTACCTTTCTGAAAGAGAAATCAGAAGCTTTTGAGAAGTTCAAGATCTTAAAGGCTATGGTAGAGAATCAAACCGGATTGAAACTAAAATGTCTAAGGTCTGATAGAGGAGGTGAATTCACATCCGATGAATTCATAGACTTTTGTGAGAAGCATGGTATAAAGAGACAGTTGTCTGCTCCTAGGACTCCACAGCAGAATGGAGTAGTTGAAAGAAAGAACCGGACCATCCAAGAAGCATCCAGGACAATGATGATGGAAGCAAATCTTCCCCAGATGTTTTGGAAAGAAGCTATCAGCACTGCAGTCTACACTCTCAATCGAGTTCAAATCAAAAACATTACCGGTAAGACTCCTTATGAACTTTGGTTTGGCATCACTCCTACTGTGAGATATTTCAGAGTATTTGGTAGCAAGTGTTACATTAAAAGAGATGAAGATCTAGGAAAGTTTGATGCTAGAAGTGATGAAGGAATCTTCTTGGGTTACTCCACTCAAAGCAAGGCATACCAGTGTTACAATAAGAGATTGAGAAAGATGATAGAAAGTACAAATGTGAAGGTTGATGAAGGTATTGAGAAGCCCTCAAGATTTTATGAGTATGATGAAGATGATCAGAATGATGTTCTGGTTCAAGGTACTCCATCCTCTCCTGAAAGACAGATTCAGACTGATCTGGTAAATCAAGAAGAAGAGACAGGTCTGAATGAGCATAATCAAGAAGCAGAAGTGCAAGAAACTCCCAAAATTCCAAGGTATGTAAGACAAAACCACTCTGAAGATTAGATCATAGGTGACAAAAGCAAATGTGTGCAAACTAGAAGGAATGTTTCTCAAAATTTAGATGAATGTTGTCTGATTTCAAAGATTGAACCTAAGACAATCAATGAAGCATGCAATGATGAAAATTGGACAAAAGCAATGGAAGAAGAATTAATGCAAATTGAGAAAAATCACACTTGGGATCTTGTTTCTAGACGTAGAAACAAGAATGTAATTGGAACCAAATGGGTCTTCTGGAACAAACTAAATGAATTTGGTGAAGTAATCAGAAATAAGGCCAGATTAGTCTGCAAAGGCTACTCTCAAATAGAAGGGATTGATTTTGAGGAAACCTTTGCTCCGGTGGCAAGAATTGAAGCAGTCAGACTATTTCTTGCATTTGCTGCCTTCAAAGATTTCAAAGTGTATCAGATGGATGTCAAATCTATTTTCCTGAATGGTGACCTAGAAGAAGAGGTGTACATTGAACAACCAGATGGATTTCAGTTATCTGAGCATGGTGATATGGTCTGCAAATTAAAGAAGGCACTGCATGGTCTAAAGGAAGCCCCAAGAGCATGGTATGAGAGGCTGGACAAACATCTTTTGAAAATTGGTTTCAACAAAGGTACTACTGATAGTAACCTATATTTCCAAATTGATCATGAAAACATCTTGATTGTTGAAGTATTTGTTGAAGAGACAGTATGTGTAAGACCATTGCAAACCAAATGAAAAGTGAGTTTGAAATGTCAATGCTCGGTGAAATGAATTTCTTCTTCGGTCTGCAAATTACTCAGATAGAGAAAGGAATCTTTATCTCTCAGACCAAATATGTGAAAGAACTATTGAAGAAATTTGGAATGGAAGATTCAAAGCCAATGAACACTCCCATGGCTACCGGATGTAAGTTGAGCAAAGATGATGACTCTCCTAAGACAGATCAAACAAAGTATAGATCAATGATTGGTGGATTACTGTATCTCACTCAAACTAGACTAGATATAATGTAGGTTGTTGATCTTGTGGAGAGATTCCAGACTGATCCCAGAGAATCTCATGTCATGGCAATCAAAAGAATTTTTAGGTACTTGAAAGGAACAGTTGAGTATGGCCTATGGTATCCCAGAGATCATGACTTTTCTCTTCATGCATATATAGATGCAGATTGCGCAGGAGATGTGGATGATAGGAAGAGTACAAGTGGAGGAGCATTCTTTTTGGGAAAAAGGTTGGTTTCTTAGCTAAGCAAGAAACAAGAAGCAATATCCATGTCTACAACAGAAGCAGAATACATTGCAGCAGTAGGTAGTTGCACTCAACTTTTGTGGATGAAGCAAATGCTAAGAGATATTCAAGTAGAATATGAGGAGCCTATCACAATTTTTTGTGATAATTCAAGTGCAATAAATATTTCTAAGAATCCAGTATTGCATTCTAAGACCAAGCATATATCTATCAAATTTCACTTTTTGACAGAACAAGTGAACAAGGGTGAAGTCAGATTGGAGTATGTGCCCTCCAAGGATCAGCTTGCAGATATTTTTACTAAACCTCTTCCCAAGGACTCTTTTGAGTATCTCAGGGAGAAGTTAGGGGTCATGGCCCCTCTAGTGATGAACTAGGATGCACTGATGTGCATCAGTCTAGTGGATATCACAGTCATATCTTGTGATCCGGATTGATGATGGGGAGCTGCTACTAAGGGGGAGCAGCTGGTATGATTTTGATGTGTTAGAATTGCAAGTATAAGCCCTTTGCCATTGATGTCAAAGGGGGAGAGAAGACATGTGAAAACAAGTGGTTGATGATCAAAGGGGGAGCAGTAAAGGAAGAGAAGACATGTGAAGAGTTGTTGCTGATAGGGGGAGCTATGACAAAAAGGAGAAGTTTCTATCTTGATGGTTTTTCACATCATATGTTGCCATCAATGACAAAGGGGGAGATTGTTGCAAGTATGAGGTTAACCAGTGTTGTCATTGATGTCAACATACTCATATTGCATTGATAAGAAGGATTGGATGAGCTGTGTGCTGAGGATATTGAGAAAATTAGTCTCAATCAGGAATAGTGAAGAATAGTGATGAGAAGAATGAAAAAGTACTCAATAGGTTGAGGATCAGAGGATGCGGATTAAAGGGTTTGTAGATATTAGTCTTGAGATGTTCTAGTTAAGATTTCAAAGGTCCACATAAATATATGAAGAAGTTATGGTTGCTTGTGTAGAACTGGTTCCAGCAGGTGTTCCGACAGAGACAGAGTGTCACAGATTGGTTCGGTGAGTTCCGGAGTTACATTCTCTCATTCTGTGGATTGGAGGGGGTGTTGAATAAGTTAGTGTGAAGTGACTACTTGATTCGTGCATTGTTTGGAGGTTTGGAAGAACCTTTTGCATTATGATAGTGGTGACAGACTGTGTTCTTGAAGTTCCAGATGAAGAAAAGAAGAATTCCAGTAAGCTGATAAAGTGCGGATGTTCTTGACGACTCAAGAAAGGTTTAGGTGATCCTTGGATTATGTACAATTCTTATTGGTGGTCCGCATTGAAGTTAGAGTTTGGATTGGATGTAAAGACCACCAGTTGTTGGTGTTCTTCCTGAGACAGGTCAACTGGATGTATTACACATCTTGCGAATGATTTTATAGGTGGTTGCTGACTTAGATGATTGTTCCTAAGTCAATGCCTTGTATAAATAAGGGTTTGTAAATTTATTTTGAAGTGTGTCTTGTGGTGATGAGAGTGAAATAGTGAAGAGAAGTGCGAAAGGCAAAGCAAGAGTTTTTGGGCTTAAATGGAACTAATCCAGACATGGTAAAGATGTCAATCTCTAGTTCAAGTTTGTAATACTTGTTATCTTTGTAGACAGTGTGTCTCTTGTAGGTAGTGTGCCTCTTTGTGAGCAGTGTGCTTGGGCAGTGAGCCCTAATTGGCATGTGCCATCCATTTTTCTTATTCTTCTAATAGAGAATAATCCTTGGGTTAATCACCCCATGGTTTTTTCCTTAACCAGGTTTTCCACGTCAAAATCTTGGTGTTTCATGTGTTGATGTGTATCTGCTTCGGTGTTTATATCTTATGCTTCCATGAATGGTTAATTGCTTAACAAAGTGGATTTAAGTGTTTGAATTGAAAGCGAATTAAGGATAACTAATTCACCCCCCCTCTTAGTTATCAACACTTACATCTACTTCACACCCATTTGCCACCATGAAGGTCAAATCAAATATGCATCAACCATTTAGGTATACCCACCTAGGTTTGGCAGAGCCTAAAGAGAAGAGAGTTTAACCATATTAACCTTGTGCTTGTTAGACAAAAGCATGAAGAGAGATTGGAAACCTCTTAGGGTTTAGGACCTACATTTTTTAGGCCTAACAGAATTGGCGACTCTGCTAGGGAGTAATACATAATTCTGGTTAAAAGACCATATCAATTCAAAGTCATCAAAGTTTTGAATTCAAATACAAATTGGTAACTCTACTGGCAAAGACTTGGAAAGATAAATTTTATTCCTTTTATGACAAGAGGTGGTGACTCTGAAAACAAAATTGATGAAAAAATGTGAAAGACATCTCAGAATTACAATATTTCTAGTCAGAAATAAAAATCAAAGGCTGAAGTATGCATAACATTTTTTCTCTGCCCTATACACATTATGGTACAATTAGGAATCTTTACAATAGAAGTGGTGCACATCACTCATAGAAGAACATTTTTACACCACACAGCTCAAATCACATAAATTATTATCATGTCCCTCCTAGTCAAAGTTTTTTTAGGCTACCAGGATCATGAATATAACCAGTATGTTGGGCATAATCAATACCCAATTCCATGTCAAAATCTACAAACCAATGTTAGCCCTCGTGTCAATCAAAATCTACAAGAAGAAGTAAAATTGCAGCAAATACTTTTCCAACAGAGGGTTTAATAGGTCTTGAAATACATAAACCATTTGATTTCAGAAACATTCAGAGTTACCCAAATCTTCCTCCCCCTTTGAATGTTAAAAATCATTTGCCAAAATTTAGTGAATGCAAATCAAAATCAGCAGATATGCACCTACAACAATTCATTAATTTAGTGGTGAATTGGCAAATCAGTGGAGAGGATGTTATCATGAAACTTTTTGTGAAAACATTAAAAAATGATGTTGAAGATTGGTTTTACAGCCTTCCTATGCTTTGCATAACCTTGTGGAATGAACTTACAAGTAAATTCATGTACCTGTTTAAAGAGAAGAATGATGAGTATTTTCAAAAGGGAAGTCAATAAATTTGAGGAATCTACATTTTCTTTATTCAAAAGAACATTGGAATCTAGATTTTCTTTGTTCAAAAGAACATTGGATATCTATATGCAAATACCTATTAATGTTAGGCCTGATAAATCCATATCCATTAAAACATTCGTGAAATTATATGTGCCTCATTCAGACAAATGGCTCGAGTCATGGAAACCAGTTACTTTTGACCAGGTGTATGAAATGGTTGGTTTCGTAGAGAAAATCAGGTATGAGCATGCTAGCAATATTAAATCTAGCAACATAGAAAATAGTGATTCCATTGATGAATATGGAGAAATTGATCAAGCAATATAGTTAGAAGAGGAAACATGTGCGAGTAAAGATTTCAATGATGATTTGAATGAAGATGAACTTGTTGAAGGCTGATCTTCCACCTTGGAGGATGATTGCAGTATTAAACATATTGTTAGAAACACATCGCCTAAGGAATAAATCAGTAATGAGTCAAACAATATAGAGGTGTAGCCATATATGCATTATCATAGCATTGAGAATAATGAATTAAAGGCTGAAACAAAAGGGGACAACATGCTTTGCAACAATGAAGAGAGAAATAATTGCAATCAGCCCATAAAGGATGGTGGTTCCTACAGAGATCATGAGGAAGAGACAGTAGAGGATATGGAAGAGGAGGCATGTTCACTCAATAGTGAACAAATTTTAGAATTATTGACCATTGAATATCAGAGATATACACATGGGAGTGATCTAGAAGTTTCATGTCTAGCATACATTTGCTTTGACAGTGAAAGCACTTTGTGTAACAATGATGAGAAAACTCTTGGAGTTGATCAAGATTATATGTCCATCCCTATTCAAGAGGAGATATGCAAGTCAAACTTGAAGATCTTTCTCTCACATAAGAAAGATATTGGTTTGCACATTAAGGATATTGAATGTTCAACATTGATTAATTCAAGTATGTACAATGATGACTGTACAGATTAGAAATTTGCAATTAGTGACATAGAAGAAATAGAAAATGTTTTAGATCTGATTGTTTCAGAAGATATTGACATGGAAAATTTCTTAGACCCATGTGAGAAGTATTCATATAATGGAGTGAGCAGCATAAATGAGTCTAATTAGTTTTCTTCCCATACACCTGGAACTCCTTTTTTTAGTTTGCATCAATGGCCATGTGATGGTTCTAGAATTTCTATATAGACTTATGATGAAGAGAACAATAAGTATTCTCATTTTTTAGATCAGCTAGGAGGTCAATTTACAATGCATGACAGTGAGAAAAATAATGAAAAATGTTGCATTGAAGGGGGATACTCTTTATGTGGCAAGAGTGTATCAGATGGTGAAAATTTTTAGATTATACCCAATTTTCAAATGCAAAACAAGGAAGAATGCACTGGCATGAAAGATAATCACATCATCCAACCAGATTTTGGTGATATTTCCAAATTGGATTCAATATAGTCAAATGGAAATAAGGTGTATGATAGAGGTAAATAGGGGTTTCACTTTTCTGGTGGCCTTGAGCCATCAGCCATGGTGTGGTTTTTTGAACCATGTCAGTTTAGGGCGGAAATAACATTTGGACTCTAATGCCCAATGGAGTAGGCACTAGTCTGCTCCCTAGAGATCTAGGATCTTGCTATGCCCACAAGGTGCATACATCCTCAGATAGAGCCACTGTTGGGACCTAAAATTTCATGCCAAATTTTGCAAAAAAATAAGGTTCCCATGTGAAAAAATCAATTTTAGCACCTAGAAATGCATGTGAAAAAATTGCCTCAATGACCTACTTTGGTAGACAACAGCGGTGATTCTATAACATTTGAAACTGTCACTACTAGTCCAAGCAATTTGGAGACAGAAATGCAGCATCCTGCTTTATCAACACTGGAAAGGAATACATGTTCAGATGGAAATGTGATACTTCATGTTCCAAAAGGTGACAAAGCTGAACAAGTTCATGTTTCTCAAGGAGATAGTGCTTTCCATGGTGATGCTCCAAGGAGATGTTTATCTAGAAGTATGACATTGGAAGATGTAGCAGATACTCTATTATCCTGCAGCTCAATAGTTCATGATCTGGTGTACAAGTGTAATCACCTTTTACCATGCCATTCATCTTTCTCATTCCAGCGTCCCTCCCTAGAGAAAAGAGGATGTCTCAGTTGCCCATGAGACCTCTAAGATAGGACCATTGCTATCTATTTGTCTCTCTTCACTAGTTTTTGCATGCAAATATGGTAATGTTTCACAAGAAGAGTCGGAAGCATTAGATGAAGAGGAGCTGTTCCTATAGGAATCACTTGTAGATTCATTATGTCTCATTACAGTGTTGTAGTTAAATGTCACTAGATAAATTATATTTGCAATAGGCACCTACATCCCATCTCCTATTAACTCCTTGCACCTCTCTTGCATGATGGAGCTTGTTTTCCTGTCATAAAAAAAATGTTTATATTAGTACGCACAAATAACACACCACATTACAGACACAAAACTAAATGAATAAAGGAAGATAGTCCTTTCTATGATGTCCCTAGATTTGAAAATGCACGCATGAATCTTTTAAGACATGTTTTATTTATTTATTACCCAGGTCATGATATTCCTATGGCTACTATGCTAAATGATGTTGCTATTATGGATGGCACATTACTTCTAATTGCAAGTAATGAGAGCTATCCTCATACTCAAAATTTTGAGCACCTTACTACTGTAGAGATAATACACCTTCAACATATTATTATTTTATAGAATAAAATTGACCTGATCCAGGAGAGTGTAGCCAACAACTAGCATGAGGCAATTCAGAGATTTATCCAATGGTACCAATGTCTTCACAACTAAAGTACAACATCGATGTTGTATGTGAATACATAACAAACAAGATTCCTATTCCTGAGCATAATTTTGTTGCCCCACCCAACATGATTGTAATCAGATCATTTGATGTGAATAAAAGGCCTATCGGATTCCTATGAATTCTTTTGTGGACAAATGTCTCTATCTTATTTCACATTAACCTAGTTTTCAAATCCTTCGAGAAGCATCAGAGGAATCGTTTCGTTTATTTTTCTCCCCCTCTAGCTACAACAAGCCACTATGGGAAATTGTGATGTATATGGTCCTTAATGTTCCTTTGTTGAATCCAGGAAAGAGCTGTAGAAAGAGAGTGCACGGTTCTGGACATAAAAGTCAAGCTGCAGAGTGATGTGCTTGTCTAATTTTTGAGTTCTAGAATTGTTTTGCAATTGCAAAATGTATTCTCTCTAAAGTAGATGTGAAATGGAAATTTGCAATTACATATTATCTAGTTTACACCTGGATACAAATTTCTTCATGATATTAATAGGGACTATGGATGAGCCTCCTTAAGCTGGGTGCAACTGACGATCCTCTTTCTTCTTTTGAGTACGGGACAATCCTGACTCTAATTGAGTCAGATGTAGAAGGTATTGGTGGAAGTGGATTTGTGGAAAGCATTAGGGAGCATATTTACTCGAGATAGCAGTGTCGGTTGATAGAAGAACAGTTTATTGTAGTTAAGGAGTTGCTTAAGATAGAAATTAGTCGTGCAACATCAAGAAATGACATGATTACTATCATGGATACTCTAGAAGTTTCTGCTGATATATATATATAAGATGATAATAGTGTACCTGATTATGTTCAACGTCATCTTGGCATGCTTCTTGCTTAGGATGAACTGCGGTTTTGGGAAGTGTATTTTGAGACCATAATGGAGAAAGCCGTAGTCAATTGCACAAAAGAACAATCTTGGATACAAGCAACTTATTAAGCTGAGGGGCTTCTTATCATAAATGCAACAAGTCCAACAAGGTTACTGGGGTGTTTTACCATGACATTCACAATGTTATCATTTGGGAAGCACACTCAACAATCACATGATTCTATGGATGAGAATCAACAGCTAGCTGAGGCATCAGGTTTATGAAGGAGATAGAAACAAAACTCAGGAAAGAAACCCTAAAAAAAATGCAGCACTACAAGATAAACATCATATCAGAATATCGATAAGATGATTTTTGGAGTCACTCCAATATATAGATGAAGTGGGCCCCCAAGAATGTAATTGATGAACATTACACAAAACAAATGTCGAGAAGGCTACATATCGGAATGACTATTCATCTAGTCATCCTGAAATTCTAAAAAAGCACATAAAGAAAATATTGCAAAGAGAAATCTATCAGGATATTGGTAAGACCCCAAAACTTGTCACTCCAAAATGTTGATGATATGGTCCCTAATTTTAATTTATGAACATTATCAAAATGGATATCAGGAAATTAGAGGGAGTTTTTTAAGAGTATGTTCGAAAGGCAGGTGAAAATAAAAGAAGTGCAAACATTATCGAAATGAAAAATAATATTGACAATAGTTGCAAATACAGGATCAAATAAAATTTGATTATAGTGAAACATAATGACCCTTTCATAAAAGGATTATATTAGGAGGTGGATAAAAACTCAAGTAAACGGATTTCATGCAGAAATGAAGAAGATTTAATCAAACATTAATAAAAATTAAAATGTCAAGAAGATAAAATAATTCAAAGAAGTGAGAAACATTTTACCAAATGAATATGTTGCACATAAAGGCCAATAAAATATTTTCACCAAGGGGGTAATCATTTTCATCCAAAAGAATATTTTTTGTCAAATAAATGTGAAGACATACATGGAGAGATACAATCAAGAAATAAATAAAGAATAAGGTATTGACAAATATTTTATTTTTATCGAGATGACGAAAGGAGTTAAAATAATTAATTCTATTGAAGACAACTTATTAAATGAAGAGATGCACCTGAGGAAAACTCTGAATTAAGGGTCACAACCCTACAAAAGTGTAGTATAAATGGGAGATCCAATAACAAATTGAAGGCATCAATCAATTGGAAAATAAATCATCCAAGCAATAATTAGAATGCATCAACACTAGAAGCAATTATTAAGGTTAGATAAAATATATCAAAATGAAGATTTCCAAGAATATACTATAAAATATTTTTTGAATGGAGCAGGAATATAATCAACCGATGACCAACTTTTGGCATTCAATTATTTGTGGATATTAATGCATGTGTTATTTATGTTGTCTCCAAAATGGTTTCCTTAGTTATTTAAGTTAATATATCAAGAATATGTTTAATTTATCAGGGCACACTTGTTGTTCTTATGTGATTGATTTGACTGGCTCCTTCAAGGATAGATTAAATCCTTTCAATTAATCACAGTAACCTAGGAAAATATCATTGGGATAAATAAGAAGAGCACAAATAACCTATAACCTTGCATGTTTATACAAGGTATAAACACCTAAAAATGCCAAATAATTAGAAGTAAACCAAGAAGGGGAAATGTCTATCCTACACATCCTAACTCCATTGCCCATTTATGATAAAGCACTGATCATTTCAAGAAACATTTCAAAACCTTTCACACATTTTATCTCAAACATTAGCATTATGAATAACTTTCCCACACTTACATCTACTTCACACCCATTTGCCACCGTGAAGGTAAAATCAAATCTACATCATCCATTTAGGTATACCCACCTAGGTCTCGCAGAGCCTAAAGAGAAGAGGGTTTAACCATATTAACCATGTACCTGTTAGCCAAAAGCATGAAGATATCTTGGCAACCTCTTAGGGTTCAGAACCTACATTTTTGAGACCTAACAGGTGGTACCCACTACTATATTAGTATCAACCCCTAAAACTCTGCAAGTGAGATCTAAGGATCTAGAGCCAACCCCCAAAGTCCAACATCCCTAATCACTCTAGGAAAGGTAGCCTCATGTACTGGTGCAATCTACCTCTCACCAAACTACCATAGAACTCATCTAGGCATATACCTCTCTACAATCTATGTTGTCCTCCAAAGGATGTATCTAGTCTGTCACAGATATGATAACAGCTCAGTGTCATCCTCCCATGCCTCATACTCCCTACATTGCCTCCATGTGACTATGTCTAACTCATCTAAAATCCCCCTCTAATAATCCATATCACCTATATGGAAATAATGTAATATCCCTACATATAACCAATAATAAGGATGGTCCTTGCCTCTCACCTGATCACATAATGGCCTCAGAACAACAATGTTCTCCCATACCCATATATGAAGTAGCATCACTCCAAACTTGATGTACTAGCTCCTACTATAGACACAATTGTCCAAACCTCTATATAAGTGTGCTAGGATGTAGGGACCCCATGCAAAAACTTCTCCATCCATCATCTACTCAAGTACATCCCTCCATCCTATCGTAAAGTACCTAGCACATCACCTTGGTACCAAAATAAATAAGATCAATCCTACTATGAATAGTGGTAGTGGGGAATCTACCTCCACTCGAGTCAAATCCATTTGTGTGCCCTCAGTCAGTAGATCATCATCTGTAAATAATCTCTCCAGTGTAGCCAGTCTAGTATCCAAATCATATCTAACTAAGGACTCGTGAATCAAAATCCTTAACATCTATCATACGTCCTCTAATGTCACCATCATCTCACCGGTGGGTAGGAGAATGTTCGCACTCCTTTCACTATGTCATCTCTCGATTAGTGCATCCATCATGGTTGTGTGTGCCCTGATCTATGGCATCCAAGAAATATGGATCATCCCAATCGCACCTAAGAACTATTTCTTCTCCTTAGTAAACCCTGAATTTACAACCTCATGGTCCTCAGCCACCTAACTCATGATTGTATTGCTAATGGCCACTCTTGCATCCATCCAAATCACCCAGTCAAATATTTATCCTAAGTCAAATCCCATTCCCTTTTACTTAACTACAAAAGTACATCCTTTTCATGCATAGGCACACTGTTACACACAAGCATGCTATTTTTCCTCATAGGCACATTGTCACACACAAGCACATCATTTTCTAGCCTAGGAGATCTTCCATTGTGAAAGAGCATTGTTTTCTATCCTAGGTGCTATTCCACATGAAAGTGTTGCAAGTATGTGCTTACCGATGTTGTCATTGATGTCAACTATGCTCTTGTTTTGATGCTTGCTTGTGTTGAGATAATTGGTTTGTATTGGCTTACATAAGTGTTGAAGATAATGAGAAAGTGTTCCTGGTATTGAGTTTCCAAGTGCTTTTGAGAAAATTTACTCTCCTAGTGGAAATAATGTGTTGCAGAGTATCTTGGTTTGTAGAAGAACAGTAAAGTCTTTTGCTCCACATATCTTGTAGATTGAATATCTTTTTCTATGGTTTGGAAGTTATGTTAAAGGATGTATATAGTTGTTATGTTTCAAGTTTGAACCTCTGGTGTGAAGATTTGAGCAAGTTATGTTCACCAGAGTAAAAACTATTTTTCTGTGCATTTAGTGGTGACAGGGAGAATATATTCTGCTCCGCATTTCTCTATAATTAAGTCTTACAGTCTACGGTTCTGGAATTAAGCTTGTAATGAGTATATGTGCCTTCAGTTCAAATGGTTCATGATTTTGTTGTCTACAAGTAATCTTTCTTTTATGACAGTGGCCAACAGTAAAGTTCAAGTGTTCTGGTTTGAAGAATCTTATGTGTTAGAAATGAAAGCAACACTACTTCAATGGAAATTTGATTCAAGATAAATTTCAGCAATCTTTAACCGTGTGTTATTAATGGAGATTGTAACACAGAAACAAAACTATGCTTCATAGAAATGTAAAATCAGAAATATGAATAGATAACACAATGTTTAACATGGAGAAAACCCTTTCGGGTAAAAAAACTCCACACAGGAAAGAGGCCCAATGTTTGTATTAATTTGAAAATGATTTACAATACAACAACACTTCAACTCTCTCCACCAGTCTTCAATCTAACAGCATTCCGACAGCACCCGAGTACCTCAAATCTGTATTACAACAACTAATACATGGCAAATACTTATAGAAACATTTTCTAACTCATCTTAGGTGTTCACCTTCTCTCTCCTAAGATTCTCCAACATGGAAACATTAATTACCATCTTACAAGCATCTTACACTTGTCCAAAAACAACCATCCAAAGGTTGGGCTCCCAAGACTAAATCTGGCCTCTTATAGCATCTTATGACACATCATAACTGTCATAGATTCCAGAAAAAGAGTATCTTTCCAAGATAGGAATCTTGGGCTAAATATAGCAAATATACAACTAACATATCTATTATATGCGTCATAGAATCTCAGAATCTTATGACAACTTGCAGCTGTCATAGATTCACTCACCAAACATTATGATAGTTGTCATACATGCCAAAAATAGTATATTCCTCAAGGGAGCACACCTATCCTCATTTACCATGAGTTTTTACATTTTCTACTAATAAAAGTCACTCCATAACTATCGCCAATAACTCTGAAATTACAACTGTCAATGAGACTACCTCATTTCCTTATGGGTAATTACAAATAACAAATAATAAATGGAATAAAATACAATATTGAAATTTACAAGGTTAATGGCACCTTATTCCAACATTCTCCCACTTGACATTATACATTGTAAATCAACCCATAGGAAAACAAATGAAAAATAATTAGGCACTAGAAATAAGGCCCATGGTCTCTCTGCACCATACAAACTTCTCTGTGCTCACAGGCTTGGTCAATGAATCTACAACATTCTCCTGAATGTCTATCTTCTTCAGCTAAATCTCTCCATTTGCAACCAACTCTCGAACAAAGTGATACTAAACATCAACATGCTTAGATCAAGCATGATACATAGGATTTTTGGCCAAACATATAGCACTCTCGCTATCACAACCAATCTAAATGATCCTGCAATCAAAACCAATACCTGTACATAGTCTCCTCAACCAAACTACCTCCTTAGAGACATGAGTAGCAGCCATATACTCTGCTTCTATAGTGGACAAAGCAACTGTGGGTTGCCTCTTAGTCATCCAACTCATTGCACCTACAAACAGAGTAAACACATAGCCACTAGTGGACCTTCGACTATCCAAGTCACCTGCCCAATCTGCATCAACAAAACCCTTATGTCCAAAGATTTATCAACACTATTAGCACTAGAATAAACCAAACAATGATTAGGGATACCTACAAGATATTTAAATACCCTCTTCGCATAGTTCCAATACTGTCTACTAGGGTTAGACATAAATCTGCTCAAAACTCCCACTGCTTAGGCAATATTTGGTCTAGTGCAAACCATTACATACATCAAACTCCTTACAACACTAGCATATGGCACATTAGACATATCCTCAAGATCATCCTTAGTCTTTGGACACATATCTAATGAAAGCTTAGTACCAATAGGTAAAGGAACTCTAACTTGGTTACAGTCCTGCAAACTAAACCTATGCACAATAATATTCACATACTTCCTTTGTGACAACCAAATCTTTCTGTTAACTCTGTCCCTCCTGATCTCCATTCCCAAAATATAACTTGTAGCACCAAGATCCTTCATCTCAAATGCACATGAAAGTTGGGCTTTAAGCTTACTAACCATACCCTTAGTATTGCTGAAAAACATGTCATCAACATACAAAGCAATAACCAGTATAGAATTATCAACACAATGAATGTAAACACAATGATCCTCCTCGCTTCTAACAAAACCCAATTTCAAAACAAATGAATCAAACTTTTGATACCAAATTCTGGGGGATTGTTTTAGACCATAAAGAGACCTCTTTAACCTGCAAACCCAATGTTCTTTTCCTTTTACCTCAAAACCTGTAGGCTATTGCATATAAATTTCTTCTTCAAGATCTCAATGTAAGAACATAGTCTTAACATCCATTTGCTCAATCTCCCAATCATAAGCTATAGAAATGGATAAGAGAAATCTAATAGAAGTCAATTTAGCAATAGGAGAGAATATCTCACCAAAATCAACTCCCTCTCTCTAGGAGTAGCCCTTGGCTACCAGTCTAGCCTTGTACTTCTCTAATGACCTGTCTGCTCCAAACTTCTTCTTGAAGACCCACTTACAACCTATGGCCTTTCTTCCTTTGGGAAAATGAACAAGATCCTAGGTGTTACAAGAGTCTAAAGCCATCATCTCCTCTTGCATGGCTAGCTACCAAGACTCACTATCATCTGTAGAAACAACTTCCTTGTAGGATCTAGGTTCATCGTTAGTACTCAATAAAGCATATACACAATGGAAATCTAGTGGGCTATACCTGTCAACTAGATTCTATTGTCTTGTGGATCTCCTCAAGGGTGGAGTAAGAGACTCTACTCGTTCTTCTACATGATCATCTATACCAACTTCTTTTGTCACAATAGATTCATCTTCATTAGAACTACTCGAATCTTCTTCTTCTTCTTCACCCCCTAATCCATCATTATTTTCTTCCTGAGGTGCATCTTGCTGCTCTAAATCAAAGTGCACCTTCTTTACCTTTTCATCTGTTTCTTTTGGCTTCTCAGGTTTAGAAATAGCCCTAAGTTCCCTGAAAATAACATCTCTAGAGAACATAATCCTGCGGGTTAGTGGATTCCAAAGATTATAACCTTTCACATTATCACCATATCTAATGAATGTACACTTTTCAACCTTTAGATCCAACTTAGATCGCTTTTCCTTAGGCACATGAACAAAAGTCTCACAGCCAAAAACCCTTAAATGTGAAACAGAAGGTTTCTTACCTATCCACACATCATAAGGTGTTGAATCAAGAGCCTTATAAGGAGACCTATTTATCAAGTAGCAAGCAGTACACACATCCTCTACCTAAAAGCATTTATCCAACTATGCATCACTAAGCATACTTCTAGCCCTTTCCATAATTGTTCGGTTCATCCTTTCTACAACACCATTGTGTTGTGGTGTATACAGAGTTGTCTTTTGTCTAATTATACCTACATGCTTGCAAAACTCATCAAATTCCTTAGAGTAATATTCTTCTCCATTGTTAGATCTTAATATTTTTATCTTTAAATCTGATTGGTTCTCTACTAAGACTTTGAATTCCTTAAACTTAGTGAAAACTTCAAATTTATGCTTCATAAAATAAATCCATGTAAATCTAGATACATCATCAATGAAGGTTACAAAATAATGAGATTTTCTGATAGATTCATTATCCAAAGGTCAAAACACATCCGTATGAATAATTTCTAACTTCTCTTTTGCTCTATTGCTTCCTGAAGGAAATGATTTTCTATTTTTTTTTTACCAAACACACAATGCTCACAGAAATCAAAGTGCTCATCAGAATAGGAGAAACCATCCAATTTTTTATTCTTAATAGTTTTTAATACATTATTGCTTGTGTGGCTCAATCTACGGTGCCACAACATACAAGTGTTTTCAGAAGCCTCAGATACATAGGAGGCATTATAAACTGTAGTGGCTTCAAGCTTGAACAGGCTTCCAAATCTCTTCCCCTTTGCTACCACCAAGTTCCCTCTCACTAATCTGCATCCATGCTTGTCAAATGTCACATGCATTCCCAAATCATTCAACTTCAAAACTGAAATCAGATTTCTAGCTAATCCAAGAACATGCAAAACACTAGGGAGGGTTTTAATCCTCCCATCACTGAAACACAACAATACCTTTCCTTTCCCGACAATCGGATATGTAGAGTTGTCACCAAGGTAGCTATTACCTCCATCATATTCTTCATATAAGGAGAACCATTCCTTATGCGGAGTCATATGAAATGAGCATCCTGAGTCAATCAACCAGTGATCATTAGAAATAAGATTACATGTAGAAAGTAAAACTTCTTCACCTTCATTCGAGGACTTATCTGAAGCACTCTCCCACTGTTTCTTAGGATTTCTGCACTCCTTCTTTACATGTCCCCTTTTACTGTAGTTCCAACACTTAACTCTATTCTTTTTACCAGGAGTCTTAGACCAGCCCTTGGACTTGTCCTTAGCCCCTTTCTGATCTCCCTTAGGTCCTCTTTCCTTAGACCTTCCCCTAACATTGAGGGCATCCCCTGAACTATCCGAACTCTTCTTCCTCAATTCCTGTGATAGTAGTACTGAAACAAGAGCATCCAACTTCAGATCTGCAAGGTTAGTAGTGATAGCAAGGATAACATTCTCCCAAGACTCAGGTAAAGAATAAAGAAGTAAGATAAATTTATCTTCCTCACTAACCTCAACATCTACTGGATCAAGCTGACTCACTAACAAATTAAAAGAATTTAAATGCTCTGCAACTGATTCACCTTCTTGTATTTTCATGGAAACCAATTTTCTTTTTAAATAAAGTTTATTTACCATACTCTTGGCTTGATAGATCTCACCCAACTGTTTCCACAACTTGTATGCAATCTCTTCCTCTGCGACATTCAATAGGATAGAATCTGAAAGACACACCCAGATGGTTCCCCGTGCCTTCTTATCCAGTCTATCCCACTCATCTTGAGATACATCGTCAGGTTTCTTCTCTTTTTGGACAGCCAACCATTGGTTTCTTTCTTCCAACAAATCTTCCATTTTCAACTTCCACAACTCATACCCTGTTCCATTGAAATTCTCAATGTCCAATTGAGAGGTTGATACAATGGTGGATGCAGCCATAATAACAACACAAGATCTGCAAAACAAACACAACCAAATCTCCCACTGTAGCTACAACTTCCACACTACCACCCAAGAGTCAAAGCTAGCCAGGCTCTAATACCAAATATTATAAATGAAAGCAACACTACTTCAATGGAAATCTAATTCAAGATAAATTTCAGCAATCTTTAATTGTGTGTTATTAATGGAGATTGTAACACAGAAACAAAACTATGCTTCATAGAAATGCAAAATTAGAAATATGAACACATAACACAATGTTTAATGTGGAGAAAACCCTTTCGAATAAAAAAGTACACATAGGAAAGAGGCCCAATGTTTGTATTAATTTGAAAATGATTTACAATACAACAACACTTCAACTCTCTCCACCAGTCTTCAATCTAACAGCACTCTGGCAGCACCCAAGTACCTCAAATCTATATTTCAACAACTAATACATGGAAAATACTTTTAGAAAAATTTTCTAACTCATATTAGGCGTTCACCTTCTCTCTCCTAAGATTCTGCAACATGTAAACATTAATTACCATCTTACAAACATCTTACACTTGTCCAAAAACAGCCATGCAAAGGTTGGGCTCCCAAGACTAAATCTAGCCTCTTACAGCATCTTATGACACATCATAACTATCATAGATTCCAGCAAAAGAGTATCTTTCCAAGATAGGAAGCTTGGGATAAATATAGCAAATATACAACTAACATATCCGTCATATGCATCATAGAATCTCATAATCTTATGACAACTTGCAGCTGTCATAGATTCACTCACCAAACATTATGACAGTTGTCATACATGCCAAAAATAGTATATTCCTCAAGGGAGCATGCCTATCCTCATTTACCATGATTTTTTACATTTGCCAATAGTAAAAGTCACTCCGAAATTAGAACTATCAATGAGACTACCTCATTCCCTTATGGGTAATTACAAATAACAAATAATAAATGGAATAAAATATAATATTGGAATTTACAAGGTTAATGGCACCTTATTCCAACATTATGGATAAAGTGTTTAGAGGTTGTGCGGATGTTCTTGGTGATTGTAATGTGCTTGTGGATGTCTCTAGATCATGTTCTTACCTTTTTATTGGTCCACAAAGTATAATCTGGATTGTGCATGAAGTGTGTTATTAAAGATTTCAGTGTTAACACCAGTTTTAGCCGACTTGGTTGTTCTCACTAGTTACAGTTATACTTTAGAGGTTGTGATAGAGTGTTGTAGCATGGAAGATTGTGTTTGAGTCCCAACTAAGGTATAGTTTGGTCCACATTCATTCTTTCTCTTTCATTAAGCTATTTAGGTCTAGACCTATTCTTATGTGTTTGTTGACCTTGGAGATTGTTCCAATGGTTGATGATTGTAATGCTGACCTTGATGATTATTCCAAGGTTGATAAATTGTATAAATACTTGTAATTGAATCGTGAAAATGTATCCAAGTGTGAAAATGAGAAGATAAGTGTGAAGTGAAAAAGTAGAACAGAGTAGAGGATGTTTATTGTGCTTCAATGGAACTGAACTTTGGCATAGTGTAGAAGTTATCTCAGTTCACCAAATCTGGACAGTAAGCCTTTGATTTTCGGTATTGTTATTACATATTATATTGTGAGCTAACAATCACCATGGTTTTTTCCTTATTGGCTTTTCCACATAAAAATCTGGTGTCTCATGTGTTGAAATGTGTGAATGTGTTGAGTTTCTGATTTCATGCTTTCATGCTTAAATTACAATAATATTGTTTAAGTGGATGTTGATTTAATGGTTTTGAAATATTGGTTACAACTGATTCATTCCCACTCTCAGTTGTCTTGCCCTTTTCAACAATTGGTATCAGAGTGAGGGTTCCTCGGCAAAGAGCTTAACAGCTTGAAGTAGATCTGAAATGGCACATAGGAAGGAGTCACCACAGTTTGATGGAATGAACTATGCCCTATGGAAGGTATGAATGAAAAGTCATCTTACATTGCTTGGCTAGTGTTTGGAAGATAATAGAGAACAAGTATACTATTCTTGAAAATGGTCCATCAGATGATGATGAAGTCAAACAATATGAATTAAATGGAAAAGCTAGAGATGCTCTATTAAATTCCTTATCTAGCATTGAGTTGGTAAATTTTATGGATTTGTAGACTTCCCATGAGATCTGAGATCAATTGAAAAGTTTATATGAAGGAGATGATTATGTAAAGAGTGCCAAATTGCAGAACCTGAAGGCGAGGTATGAAACCTTGAAGATGAGTGAAGATGAAAACATAACTATCTACATGCAGAAAATTGATGAAATTGTTAATGGAATCAAAGGTCTTGGAGGAAATATTAATGAGGATGAGGTTTTGATGAATATTCTTAAGTCATTGCCTAAATCCTACAGTCACAAGGTGGAAACAATTGAAGAAGTTGTGAGTGTGCAAAAGGTTACAAAAGATCAGTTGCTCAAAAAACTTACAACTTTTAAAATGAGAGAATTTGGTGAAGCTCTGCCAAAGATTGAGACTGCTTTCAAAGCCAGCACTTCAGAAAAGACTTCAGGAGCTTAGAAATATGCTGCAAAATCTAATGATGACCTAGATGACGTTGAAGACAACTTTGTGGACAAAATGCAAAGAGGTTCTTGTAAGTTCAAAGGTAAATTACCATTCAAATGCTTTTCTTGTGGTAAGATTGGTCACTATGCATCCAGGTGTTCGGAGAGAATTGAGAGAGGTAAGAAGAAATTTGAAAGTAGACCTAGAGTCATGAAGAAATGCTATATAGTCAAGGATCTTGATGATGATGGTGTAACTGATGATGAGTCTAATGATGCCAATACTAGTGCAAATGAATGCTTGCTTATTGCCATTAAAGAAGAACCTGTGTCTACTAATCCTGCTAGTTGTGTGAAGGAAGAAAAGCCAATGGAAGAAAGTGCTTTGTCTATTTAGGTTGAGAAGGATAAGGATGAATGGATTATTGATAGTGGATGCCCACATCACATGACTGGTGATAAAATTAAGTTTGTAAGTTTGGAAAAGTATGATGGAGGACTGGTTAGGTTTGGAGATAATGCAACTTGTAAGATCTGTGGAAGAGGATCTATTTCTTTTGATGGAAAGCACAATACAGATGATGTTCTATATGTCAAGGGCTTAAGAATAATCTTTTAAGTGTTGGTCAGATGTGTGATAAAGGGTATGATCTAAGTTTCAAAGAAAATGCACACAAGATCATGGAAAGCTCCAGAACAGTGATTGCAATTGGTAAGAAGACTAGAGGTAATATTTATCATTTGAGAGGAACTAATGATTGCTGGTTGTTGGCTGAGATAGATGAGAGTTGGCTATGGCATAGAAGGATGTGTCATATTAATTTTGACAACTTGGTAAAGATAAGTTTAGTACAAGCTGTGAGAGATCTACCTAGGCTTGTAAAACCTGCTAATACTATTTGTAAGGAATGTCAGACAGGGAAACAGACAAAGACAACTTTCAAAAGAAAGGAATAAATTATTGCTGGTCTACTTGAGTTGGTACATATAGATCTGTGTGGTCCTACAAGAACATGAAGTCTACAAGGAGACAGGTACTTTATGTTGCTTATTGATGATTATTCTAAAATGACATGGGTCACTTTCTTAAAGGATAAATCAGAAGCCCTAGAAAAGTTCAATTTTTTTAAGGTAATGGTTCAAAATGAGTTAGATTTGAGGATCAAGTGCTTAAGTTCTGAGAGAGGAGGAGAGTTTACATCAAATTAATTCAATACCTTCTGTGAAGAACATGGGATACAAAGATAGTTGTCTACTCCTAGAACTCCTCAGCAGAATGGAGTTGTTCAAAGGAAGAACAAGATAGTTCAAGAAGCTACTAGGTGAATGATGATGGAGGCTAACCTACCAGAAGTATATTGGAGAGAAGCTATACATACTGCTATCTACATTCAAAATAGAGTTCAAGTCAAAGGTAATGGTACTAAAACTCCTTATGAATTGTGGTATGGAAGAGTTCCTATAGTAAAATACTTCAAAGTTTTTGGAAGCAAATGTTATATCAGAAGAGATGAGGAGTTAGGCAAGTTTTATGCCAGGTGTGATGAAAGAATTTTCCTTAGATACTCCACCAAGAGTAAGGCCTACCAGTGCTACAATAAGAGATTGAGAAAGATATTTGAAACTGCTAATGTGAGGGTTGATGAAGTTAGAGAAATAACATTAGATCTAAGTGGCTATGAATCAGATGAACCTGATACAAAAATTAATGAAGAAATAGTTAAATAAAAGGATAGTCAAATTGAAGAAGAAAAGGCTCCAGAAAGTGTTGTTAAGACTCTTGGGTATGTAAGGATTAATCATTCTAAAGATCAAATTATTGGTGACTAAAGAAAAGGCATGTTGATAAGGAAAAGAGCTATAGAGGAATAGGTGAACTACTGTTTGCTTTCACAAATTGAACCTAAGACTGTACATGAGGCCTGCAAAGATGAAAGTTGGGTAAAAGAAATGGAAGAAGAGCTTATATAGATAGAGAAAAATCAAACTTGGGAATTGGTCCCTAGACCTGCTGATAAAAATGTGATTGGAACCAAATGAGTTTTCAGAGACAAGATGAATGAAAATGGAGAAGTTGTAAGAAACAAAGCAAGATTGGTATGCAAAGGATATTCTCAAGTTGAAGGCATAGATTTTGAAGAGACTTTTGCTCTTGTGGCAAGGATTGAAGAAATAAGAATGTTCTTGGCATTTGAAGCACATAAAGACTTCAAAGTATACTAAATGGATGTGAAGTCTACATTCTTGAATGGAGAATTGGAAGAAGAGGTTTACATTGAACAAACGGAAGGATTTCAGTCATCAGACCAAGGTGACATTGTGTACAGATTGAAGAAAGCATTGTATGGACTTAAACAAGCTCCTAGAGCCTGGTATGTAAGATTGGACAAGTATTTGTTGCAATTAGGGTTCAGTAAAGGTATTGTAGACAGTAATCTCTACTTCAAAATCAATGATGGTCAAATTTTGATTGTTGTGGCCTTTGTTGATGATATTATCTTTGGAGGCAATGAAGGTATGTGTAAGAGATTTGCAAAGGAAATGCAAAAAGAATTTGAGATGTCTATGTTTGGTGAAATGAATTTATTTTTAGGACTGCAGATTACTCAATCAGAAAAAGGAATTTTCATTTCTCAGTCCAAGTATGTGAAAGAATTGTTGAAGAAGTTTGGAATGGAGGATTCTAAGCCAGTATGTACTCCTATAATAACTGGTTGTAAGCTAAGCAAGTGATGAATCACCTAAGACTGATCAGAAAAAGTATAGGTCTATGATTGGAGGACTGCTTTATCTAACTCATACTAGACCTGACATAATGCATGTAGTTTGCCTTGTGGAAAGATATGAAGAAGATCACAAAGAATCACATGTGATGGCAGTCAAGAGAATCATGAGGTATTTGAAAGGCACTTTAGACTATGGATTGTGGTATGCAAAAGATACTGATTTCACACTTAGTGCTTATACAGATGCAGATTGGGCTGGAGATACTAATGACAGAAAGAGTACAAGTGGAGGTGCTTTCCTTTTGGGTAACATATTGGTTTCATGGTTAAGTAAGAAGCAAGAATTAGTTTCTTTGTCTACTATTGAAGCAGAATATATTGATGTAGCATGTTGTTGTACTCAAGTGCTTTGGATGAAGCAAACATTGAATGATATAAGATTTGTGTACATGAAGAATCAATTTCAATCTTTTGTGACAATACAAGTGCTATAAACATTTCAAAGAATCTAGTGATGCACTCAAGGACAAAGCATATATCTATAAGGTATCACTTTCTAAGAGAAAGGGTAACAAAGAATGAAGTAAAGATGGAATTTGTCTACAAAGGATCAGATTGTAGATATTTTCATAAAGCCTCTGCCTAAGGACACTTTTGAGTATCTCAGAGAAAAGTTAGGGGTTATTACCTATCTTTCTCTAAACTAAGATGCATAGGAAATGCATTAGTCTAGTGGTGCCCAAAGTCTTATTCTTTGATCTGGATTGATGTTTTGAAGGCTACCTCTTAGGGGGAACATGTAGATGTTGTTGACATGAGTTCTTGATAAAGAGAAGTAAGTGTTGCAAAGCTAATTCCATTTTGATCAGAGAAGTAGCTTGCAAGTATGTGTAGAGAAAGAAGAAGTGATGTCCTTTGCCATTGATGTCAAAGGGGGAGAGAAAATCATGTGAAAAACTCAGGGGGAGAAAGAATTCAGAAGTGTAAAAAGAAAGGGGGAGAAAGTAATCAATGTAAAATCTTGTCTTGATGGTGCTTATAGTTTTTCACATCAATGTTGCCATCAATGACAAAGGGGGAGATTGTTGCAAGTATGTGCTTACTGGTGTTGTCATTGATGTCAACATATCCATGTTGTCATTAATGTCAAATGTCTCTTATTTTGATGCTTGCTTGTGTTGAGATAATTGGTTTGTATTGGCTTACATAAGTGTTGAAGATAATGAGAAAGTGTTCCTGGTATTGATTTTCCAAGTGCTTTTGAGAAAATTTGCTCTTCTAGTGGAAACAGTATGTTGCAGAGTATCTTGGTTTGTAGAAGAATAGTAAAGTGTTTTGCTCCACATATCTTGTAGATTGAATATCTTTGTCTGCAGTTTGGAATTTATGTTGAAGGATGTCTGTAGTTCTTGTGTTTCAAGTTTGAACCTCCGGGGTGAAGATTTGAGTAAGTTATGTTCACCAGAGTAAAAACTATTTTTCTGTGCATTTAGTGGTGACAGGGAGAATGTATTCTGCTCCACATTTCTTCGCAATTAAGTCTTACAATCTACAGTTCTGGAATTAAGCTTGTAATGAGGATATGTTCCTTCAGTTCAAATGGTTCATGATTTTGTGGTCTGCAAGTGATCTTTCTTTTATGACAGTGGCCGATAGTAAAGTTCAAGTGCTCCAGTTTGAAGAATCTTATTGAAAAAGTGTTTTGGGGTTGTGCAGATTTTCTTGGTGATTGTAACATGCTTGTGGATGTCTCTAGATCATGTTCCTTCCTTTTGATTGGTCCACAAAGTATAATCTGGATTGTGCATGAAGTATGTTATTAAAGATTTTAGTGTTAACACCAGTTTTAGCCAACTTGGTTGTTCTCGCTACTTGCAGTTAGACTTTATAGGTTGTGATAGCGTGTTGTAGCATGGAAGATTGTGTTTGAGTCCCAGCTAAGGCATGGTTTGGTTTGCATTCATTCTTTCTCTTTCATTAATCTGTTTAGGTCCAGACCTATTCTTATGTGTTTGCTGACCTTGGAGATTGTTCCAATGGTTGATGATTGTAATGTCGACCTTGATGATTATTCCAAGGTTGATAAATTGTATAAATACTTGTAATTGAGTCATGAAATGTATCCAAGTGCAAAAATGCGAAGATAAGTGTGAAATGAAAAAGCAGAGCAGAGCAGAGGATGTTTATTGTGCTTGAATGGAACTGAACTTTGTCATAGTGTAGATGCTGCTATCTCAGTTCACCAAATCTGGGCAGTGAGTCCTAAGGCAGTGAGCCTCTAATTTTTGGTATTGTTATTACATATTATATTGTGAGCTAACACTAACCATGGTTTTTCTCTTATTGGGTTTTCCACGTAAAAATCTTGTATCTCATGTGTTGAAATGTGTGAATGTGTTAAGTTTCTGATTTCATGCTTTCATGCTTAAATTACAATAATAGTGTTTAAGTGGATGTTGATTTAATGGTTTTGAAATATTGGTTACAACTGATTTACCCCCACCCCTCTTAGTTGTCTTTCCCTTTTCAATAGAAAATGTATTATTTTTATGCCCATGCATGCCTCTAAACCAAAGCACATCATTTTCCCTCATAGGCGCTCCATACAATTGCGCAAGCATGATTTTCTTCACACAGGTGCATATTTCACATAGGTGTGCCACCCTACTACATAGGAATGTAGCTTGATCACATGGGCACACTTTTATAAAGTCATGCCCACATCTTTTCACCATTTTCCTAATATTTATGATACCTAACCCACTCCCTAACCTACCTGAAAGGCCCTAGGTTTAGTCACATACTGCTCTACTAGCTCCTGTCAATCACTGGAAGGTCCTGACCCTCTCACCGTGATTCTTGTGTTGATGAATAGCTACTGTCTTCCATCTCTTTTGTCTTTTCTTCTCTCTTTGGATTTTCTAAAGCTTGTGAGTTCAAATGAAGAGAGATGGGGCCCCCTGCCACTAGTTGTATAGCCCCCAAGTTGTAATTTTCATCCCTAGCCTATATTATTTAACCCTAGACTCCCCTTTTCACCCACAAACCTCTATTTTCATTCTTGTTTCATCCAATTCACCTTTTACCATCCACATCGACCATTTTCACTTCGTCACCTTTCCTTTGAGATTTTTTCCAAAAAAGAATCTAGATTTTTGAATAAACTCCTGTGGGGGCATCCACTATCCATTATTCCCTTTTACATCACCAACTGGGGCATCTTTTTATTCTTTGACATGACACCACCTTACGGGACGTCGTATAAAAGAGGGGCAAAATGTAGACACCTAAAAATGACCATGTATTCACCTTCATTTTCAACACATTACTAATATCACCTTTCATTCTAGAATGTCTTCTAAATTAATTAAATAATTCCATTATTTAATTAATTTATCCCACTTTCATTAATCTATTTTTCCCATATTAAATAAATACATTTAATTTATTTATTTAATTTATAATTTTCTCTTAAATTAATTAATAACACTCATTTATTTAATTAATTAATCACTTCTAACAACTCCCTCTCCATAGATTAATTAAATTATTCCATTATTTAATTAATTTACCCACTCATCCTTATATTCAACAACTTACCACAATTATTCAATAATTGGTCACAATTGTTAAGAAAAGTGTCTCAACCTTGCAACTTTGAAAGATTACTATTCTTCCCAGTTTAAGTCTTTTTGAATACCCTTTATCTTGGATAATGGTCTGGAACTTTCAAAGTTTACAAAAGTTTTCAAGAGAGCTAAAAATAGTGAGACTTACTATTTTTAGTAAGTTCTTCAATTGAACTCAGATTGACCTAAAAATTTTCCCAAAAGGTTTGGAACAACTAAATGAACATCTCGGGTGAGTTTCGTCTCAAGATCATATATAGATCGCGAGATATTAAAGTTTCTATTTTTTGAAACTACTAGAAAAAGCTTTGAACTCAATCACTGGAATCAAAACTTCTCTAAACATCTCAAAAATTGGGATAACTAACGTAGTGGGTTATAGGGTGATAGATCTCTTCACGAGATTTCTAACGCATTAAACAGTTCATCAATTGGACACCCAGATCAAAAGTTATGGCCTCTGGAAGTTGGGCCTTCTATTTTGGGAAATGTAAAAACATGTTGGACATATAAAAGAGCTGTAAAGGGGAGAGTTACACATGTTGGTGTGTGGTTTGGCACATCACAAGGCATCTTTGATTGGATATAATTTGGGTGCCACTTTTGGGTGGTTTTAGCTCATGGTTTTGTAATTACCATTGGTGGTGTACTGTATTATATCTCCTATTTATCAGGAACTTGAGATGGATGTTGTATGTAAGAATCTTATAGATGTCAAGTTACCTCCTAGATCTCTCGTTGGATATACTCTTGTAAAAGCTTTCTCTGCAAGTATATTGTAATCTTTGTGATTTCTGAATAATATATTGGGTGGCTTTGGAGTGTGGGGTTTTTTACCTGAAAGGGTTTTCCCCACGTATATCTTGTGTTGTGAGTTTTGTGTTTACAATTGGAAGTTGTTATTATCTTTCTATTAATGTGCATCTTAATCTGTAATTGTAAAAAAAGTAAAAATTTGCATAAGTCTTTCCTCATTAGATCAGAGTAGGAAGCATTTTTGCATACCTTGCTTCCTTTCAGTTGGTATCAGAGCCTGATCACCTTTGGTTCTAGTTGTTGGGTAGAGGGTTTTTTGAGCTGATCTTCGTTTGAGTGGGAGCTTGTGCAAAGGATTTTGAAATCTTTGTTGCAAGTAAGAGATGGCAAGCACATCTAGGAGGTTTGAGATAGAGACGTTTAATGGCAATGATTTTGAGTTGTGGAAACTCAAAATGGAGGACATGCTTGTAGATCAGGATTTATGGGAAGCCATATCTAGTACAAAACCCGTGGCAATGTCTCAAGAAGACTAGGATCTCAAAGATCGAAAAGCTAAGGGTTTATAAGACTCTGTTTGGCTGATTCAATGCTCCTGAATATCCATGAAGAGAAGACTACAAAGGAACTTTGGAGGAAGCTTGGAGATGTTTATCAAGCTAAATCCATAGTGAACAAGTTATTCCTATGAAAGAAATTATATTCTCTAAGGATGGAAGATGGAGGATCTATCACTGATCACCTGAATACATTCAATATGCTTGTTGCCCAGTTGACTTCCATTGGTGTGAAGATGGAGGAGGATCGATGTATGACATTGCTGTGTTCCTTACCAAATTCATGGGACCACCTTGTTATGGCCGTTAGAAGTACCACTACTACCTTCAAGATGGATGAAGTGGTTTCTTCGCTATTGTCTAAAGAGATGAGGAGAAAGTCTTCCGAATCGGCTAAGGAGGCTCTTACGGTTCGTGGTAGATATAAAGAGAAGGGAAAGAAAAAGGATAAGAAGAAGGAAGAAAAAGGAAGATCCAAATCCCGTGGGAGATCTAAGTCTCCTGGAAAGTCAAAGGCCCTATGTTGGAACTGCAGCAAACCTAGTCACTTCCGCAAGGAGTGCAAGGAGGAGAAAAAGAAAAAAAAGAAGAATTATGATTTGGATTCTGACAAGTCCTCTTAGGATGAAGGAGAAGCATTTGTCGCTACCTTGGCAACACATGCATATGAGGATGTGTGCTTATTGACTCTGGTGCATCTTTTCACATGACCTGGCATCGGGGCTAGTTTTTGAAGTATGAAGAATACGATGGTGGAAAGGTGTACTTGGTTGATGATTCTCACCTAGATATTGTTGGCCATGGAAGAGTCTTGATTCGATTCCCTGATGGATGAGTAAAGGGAATCAATGGTGTTCTGCATATCTCTGGTTTGACACAGAACCTTCTTTCTGTAAGTAAATTGAATGATGTGGGTGTGCAGGTTGTTTTCTTGAATGGAGGATGCAAGATAACTAGAGGATCTATGGTGTTGGCTAAGGGTATTCAGATTAGCACTCTATTTTAGCCTGATGCGTGCGTAGTTTAGTGCAATATTGCCTCTGTTTTGAAGAAGAGAGCTTAAGAGTCTTCATCCTCACCATTGGAACTAGCAGTGAAAAAGACTATTGCATCTACTTCCAATGGTCGTGCTTTCTAGGTACCTAAGGGTGCTCATTCTATGGAGATGAAACTTCTAGCTGAGAAGACAATGTTATGGCACCAAAGGCTTGGTCACATTGGTGAAAAGGGTTTGAGGACCCTGAAGAATACAAATCTTGTTGAGGGTATGAATGATTGTAACCTTGAGTTTGATTTCTGTGAACATTACATTTATGGAAAACAAAATTGTGTTTAGTTTTATTCCAATTCTCACAAATCTTCTAAGATGTTGGACTTAATTCATTCTAATGTGTTTGGTCCTGTTATTATTCCTTCAATTTTAAAATATGTTTACTTTGTTTCATTCATTGATGACTAAAGTAGAAGGACATGGGTGTATTTCCTTAGAAGTAAATCTGAAGTCTTTAATAGATTCAAAGAGTTCAAAGATCTTATAGATAATTAGAAGGATAGAAAAATTAAGTGTTTGAGGATTGACAACGGTGGTGAGTTCTGTTCAGCAAATTTTGACAAGTTTTGTAAAGAACAGGGGATTGAGAGGCACAAGACAACTCCATATACCCCTCAGCAGAATGGAGTTGTAGAGAGGATGAATAGAATGTTGATGGAGAGGGCAAGGAGTATGCTAAGTGGAGCTGGTCTTGAACAAAAGTTATGGGCCGAAGCTATTGCTACCACATGTTACCTAGTTAACAGGTCTCCTACATCAATGCTCGTTGATAAGACACCTATGGAGGTATGGTCTAGTAAAAAGCCTTCATTAAGACACATTTGAGTATTTGGTTGTGAGGCATATGCACATGTGCCTAAGGAGAAGAGGTCTAAGTTGGAGAACAAGGTTGTAAAGTGTATCTTCATCAGTTATGGCATCAGTGTGAAAGGGTACAAGCTTTAGGATCTAGTAGCTAAGAGAGTTCTGTATAACAGAAGTGTGATCTTTAGAGAGCTCAATCCTTCTTATGTTTTCTTATAGCCAGAGAAAGAAGAGAAGAAAGATGATGTGGTTCATCTTCCTTCCATCTCTGAGAAAGTTGAACTAAAAACATCTATTGGACTTGATAATGAGGAGAGCTCTAGTAGCTCTAAAAGTTCAGAAGAAGATGAAGAACCTCAACCTCAACCTTTGAGGAGGTCCACGTGGATAAGGCAACAACCTGATATGTTTGGTTATTCATTGCATGATTCCAGTTGTATTTTTGCTTTGATTTCTAACACTGATGAGCCTAGAACTATGAAAGAGGCTATGGGTATGAAAGATGCAGGTTCCTGGAAGGAGGCCATGGAAGAGGAGATGGCTTCTTTGGAAAAGAATAATACTTGGGACTTGGTACCCTTGCCTGAAGGACAAAAACTTGTTGGATGCAAATGGGTGTTCAAAAAGAAATTCAGTGTAGATGGCAATGTTGAGAAATATAAGGATAGATTGGTTGTGAAGGGGTATTCTCAGGTGGAGGGAATTGACTATGGTGAGATTTTCTCTCCCATTGCAAAGCTGACATCTATTCGGTTCTTGTTATCTCTTGTAGCAGTGTATGATCTAGAAGTGGAATAGATGGATGTGAAGACAAAATTCCTTCACGGTGGCTTGGAGAAGGAAATCTATATGTCACAGCCAGAGCACTACATGGTGAAAGGTAAAGAAAATCTAGTTTTCAAGTTGAAAAGTCTTTGTATGGTTTGAAATAGTCTCCTAGGATGTGGTACGAGAAGTTTGATGCCTTTGTGTTGAGTATTGGATTTCAAAGATCGAAATCAGATCATTGTGTTTTTTACAAGGTTGACAATTATCATATTCTCATTATTGCATTGTATGTTGATGATATGTTACTCATTGGGAATGGTAAAAGTTTGATTTCTGATTTGAAGTCTCAGTTGTCAGCACAATTTGAGATGAAAAATCTAGGAGCAACTTGGTAGATTCTGGGAATGGAAATCAAAAGAGACAGAGCAAACAGAAAAGTTTAGTTAGGCTAAAGTAAGTATGTTAACACTGTGTTGGATAGATTCAGCATGATGGATTGTAGACCTTTGACTATTCTTGTTATAATGGGGACAAAGTTATATGTTGAAGATTGTCCAAAGTCTCCTTCTGAGACAGAGGATATGAGCAGGGTTCCTTATGCTAGTGCGGTTGGCAGTTTGATGTATGTGATGGTCTGCACAAGACTAGACATTGCCCAAGCAGTGGGAGTCCTTAGTCGATTTATTGCTAATCCTAGATGGGTACATTGGGATGCAGTGAAGAGAGTGTTTAGATATTTGCAGGGTACTTCTGAGTATTCCTTATGTTATCATGGTTATCCTACAGGACCTTGGCATTCACTTTGTATTCATGGATTTGTGGATTCAGATTGGGCAAGTGACATTGACAGTAGGAGATCCACCAGTGCTTATGTGTTCACTATGTTTGGTGGTGCTATTAGTTGGATGAGTAACCGGCAACCTGTGGTTGCTTTGTCCACTACTGAAGTTGAGTACATGGCAGCAACTCATGCTTGTAAAGAAGTCATTTAGCTTAAGAGATTGTGTTCTGATGTTGGGTTTTATGCAAGGAAGATTACTATTTGTTGTGATAGTCAGAGTGCCATATGTTTGGCAAAGAATCCTCCTTTCCACACAAGGACTAAGCATATTGATGTCTAGTACCATTTTGTTCGTGACATGGTAGAGGATGGGAAGGTAAACTTGGAGAAAGTTGAAACTTTGATGAATGTTACAGATTCCTTGACAAAACTTGTGAGCACAGAGAAGTTCAAATGGTGTTCAGAGTCTATGGGCCTCACAGCCCCTAGCAATTAAATCATTATGAACCATTGATACTCCCTTTTCTCTTGCAAGGTGTTCGACAAGTGGGAGAATGTTAAGAAAAGTGTCTCAACCTTGCAACTTCAAAAGATTACTATTCTTCCCAATTTTGGTCTTTTTGAATACCCTTTATCTTGGATAATGGTTTGGAACTTTCAAAGTTTCCAAAAGTTTTCAAGAGAGCTAAAAATACTGAGACTTACTATTTTTAGTAAGTTCTTCGATTAAGCTTGGATTGACCTAAAATTTTTCCTAGAAGGTGCGAAACAACTAAGTGAACATCTTAGATGAGTTTCATCTCAAGATCATAGCTGGATCGCGAGATATTAAAATTTATGTTTTTGAAACTACCGAAAAAAGTCTTTAAACTCAATTACCAAAATTGAAACTTCTCTAAACATCTTGAAAATTGGAATAACCAGTGTAGCAGGTTATAGGGTGATAGATCTCTTCATGAGCTTTTTGACACATTTAACAGTTCGTTAATTGGACACCCGGATCAAAAGTTATGGCCTCTGGAAGTTGGACCTTCTCTTTTGGGAAATGTAAAAACATGTTGGACACATAAAAGAGCTGTAAAGGGGAGAGTTACACGTGTTGGTGTGTGGTTTGGTACATCACAAGGCATCTTTGGTTGGAGATAATTTGGGTGCCACTTTTGGGTGGTTTTAGCTCATGGTTTTGTAATTACTGTTGGCGGTGTACTGTATTGTATCTCCTATATATCAGGAACTTGAGATGGAGGTTGTATGTAAGAATATTATAGATGTCGATTTACCTCCTAGATCTTTGGTTGGATATACTCCTTTAAAATATTGCTCTACAAGTATATTGTAATCTTTGTGATTTCTAAATAATATATTGGGCGGCTTTGGAGTGTGGGGTTTTTTACCTGAAAGGGTTTTCCCCACTTATATCTTGTGTTGTGAGTTTTGTTTTTGCATTTGGAAGTTATTATTATCTTTCTGTTAATGTGCATCTTAATCTGTAACTATAAAAAAAAGTAAAAATTTTCATAAGTCTTTCCTCATTAGATCAGTGTAGGAAGCGTTTCCACATACCTTGCTTCCTTTCAACAATTATTGAATAATTAGTCACAATTATTAAATAATTGATCCAAAATTAAATTCACTTTTCAACAACTTTTTCCACTCCCCTTCTCCTACACATCAAACCCAATTGAAAACATGCCAAACCTAGCTCATTTCATCCATTTCATGTTTATGGTGTTTGGGGATTAATATGCGAAACCAACGATTTCATAAAACCCTTATAAACCCTAGGTAAATGAGCAGTTTTGGAAAAATGGATTGAAAATCCTTCAAACATAATGGAATCACTCCCAAATTGATTCAAATGCAAGGTAACTCCATGAACTTCAAATTTTTATGCATTCAAGCTCATGACAGAGCAGTATGGCTAGGTAAAGCTAAGAGGAATAGCAGCAAAATAGGGATAAACTGAAAAAAAAATAAGGCAATGACAGGAAAATGTTTGACAAACCCTTCAATGAAAATGAAATTCCTCCAAATTTGTTTCAACACAAAGGTAACATCATCTACTGTAACATTTCATGCTTGAGAGTATATGACAGAAGTATACGACCATGAAAAAAATGCAAAAGAACAGCAAAAACACAAAGAATAGTAATGGGGACAACAAAACAATATTCCTCTTTATTCTTTTCTCTTCAAACTTCAATAAATCACCATCATTTGACCACCACCACCCTTACCATGCATGACTAACATGTTTATAGCCTCATGGGAAAGGCTAAAATTAGCCTAGAACAGACTGATTTTCTAAAAAGTCTATTTTTTTTTCACAAAAAGACTGTTTTGTTTCTAAAATTAGACTGTCATAACTAAGAAAACTGTAGACCACTACACAAAATGACTAAAATCAACCTCCACTAACTGACTATGCCTTTTAAGGCTTTATTACAATATTTTTCAAAACTTCATTTAATCTCTAATACTAAAATTTTCAAATATTGAGTTAAAATTGTCCTAAGTGCACTGCCCCATTCACCCTAACTTGAAACGTTTCCAAGTCCCTAAGAAATATTCTTGCAAATTGTCCTTCATTGGTTGTTTCTACCCTCCATGTTTGTCTTTATTGGATTATTTGTTCCTTGATCCTTCACTGTCCTTGTTATCTTTGCTTTTGCTTGTCCTTGAAGTTTGTTTGACTCTGTCATAGAGTACTCTATCATCTCCATTCTTCTTTACCTCTATTTCTAACACTTCCTTCTCAGCTCCTTTCTCACACCATTGTCTCATACTACTCTTCTTTCCACTGTTCACTATCACAGTACCTTTACCAACCTCTATCGGACCTTTATCCAACTTGTTTATTGTCTTAGGAACTTTGCAAACTGTTGCACCAGCTTCCCTTGGTTGTCTCTTATCTCTACTCTTCACTACAAGGCACATGATTGTCCCTACTAAAACTCCTTCACTCACTTCTTGCCTTTCCACAGGCTCTACACTCTTACACTTCATATTTTTAGTCACCTCCTTCTTCCACATGAAGATATTTCTCCTCACAACTGGCTACAACTCTTCTTCACAGTTACTCTTTGTTGTTTCAACAACTTCATGCCTTGAAAACACTGCATGCTCCTTGTTTTTACTCTCCTCAAACATCATTGGCTCCTTCTTTCCAAACATGATCATATTTTCTATTCTTGACTGCTCCTCTAATGGCAGTAGCACAAAAGTCTTCTCATCCTTCTTGATAGTGAAGGTATTAGCTCTCCCATCATAAACTACAAACCTATCAAATTTCTAGGGTCTTCCTAGTATCACATGACAACAATCCATAGGTAGGATATTACAAAGTACCCTATCCTCATATGCTCCAATATTGAACTTTACTAATGCTTGCTCAGTCACTAAAATGGACTGATGATCACTCACCCAAGAAACTTTGTAGGATATTTCCCTAGGAACTCTCTTTAATTTCAATTTGTCTACCATCTCACTTGACACCATATTGTCAGTACAACCAGAATCCACTATCACTTTACATACCTTGTCCTTGCTTTTGAAATTTGTCTTAAACAATGCTCTCCTCTAAATCAGCTCCTTCTCCTTGGAGGTCTTCAATAGTGCTCTTTCTCTCAACATCAATATTTCCCAGGTCTCAACATCACACTTTGTAGAACTAGAACCACATTCTTCTTCTTGGACTAATTGAGTCCTTCTCTCACTCTTCCTTTCACCATCACTTGAAAAATTTTTCTTCTCAAGACACTTATATGCTTGGTGCCCAAACTCTTGACAATTATAACACTTACCCATTAAAGTATTTGCATTCCTTCCACCACCAAATCTGCCTCTAGAACCTCTACCTCTGAAATCTGTACTTTGTCCTTGTGCCTTGTTCATCTCCTCTTGACACTCACTGACTTGTTTTGTGTTTTGAAAGGATCATCTACCTCTAGAGGTACTGCCTCTACCTCTGGCTATCTTATCTTATCTCCTTTTCAGCTTCTCTTCCACTCTAACTGCCATTTGATAAAAGTCTTCAACACTCCTTGGATTTGCCAGCACTAGTTCATCCTGCATGTTAAACCTCAAACCACCAATATATCTAGCAACTTTTTGCACTTCACTTTCATTTTTACTAGACCTTATACTCAGCTTATAAAACTCTTCAGTGTATGTCTTAAGATCCATTTCCTTTTGCCTTAAGCTTTGAAGCTTCTTAAACATTTGAACTTCATAATCTTTAGGCAAGAATTTACCTTTGATTTTTGCTACCATCTTGTCCCAGGAGACAATATTTTCCTTTCCTTTCTTTCACCTCTTTGTCTACTGATAATCCCACCATAACAAAGCATGACCTATTAGCTTGGTCTTTGCAATCTTCACTTTCTGATCATCAGGAACTTCTTCACACTCAAAGTGGTTGTCTAATGCTGCTATCCAATCTAGCAATTCTACATCATTCAGGCTTCTTCCAAACTTTGGCACATCTATCTTTATCTTGTGCTTGTCTTCTTTTACTACCCTCAGCAAATTTACCATCCTCTGATCCTCAGGGTCCAACTATTCTTCCACATCTTCATACTTAGCTTCTTCTTCTTCCTCAGACTCAATCTCTTCACCTAGAGCCACTCCTCTTCTTTGATTTTGTTCTAGGGTAGCCATTCTTTTTTTCATCTCCCTCAACTCTCTAGCATGCTTCTCCTTCATCCCATTCATCTCTTGAGCCATGTTTCTTACTCTTGGAGGCATTTTGGCAAACTGCCTCTTCAACTTAACACTTCATAGACCTACTAATTGTGCTCTAATACCAATTTGATGCAGAGCCGACCTACACAAGACCACAAATGGGTCACAACAAATTGGAAGGAGGAAGAGGATGCAAAGGGATGATAGGGAAAAATTGACACTAGGCATCTATGGGCCTAACTACTCCATTGATCTTCTTACTTGACATGATTGTTCTCTAATTCCCATGGTTTCAACGCTGCAACATAACACCATTTTTGGGTTTATATACCTAGGCTCATTGCCAAACTTCCTAGGGACCCTAGACCTTCTAGGTTTGACTGTCCCAATCTGACAAAACCCCAACAATGCTCAAGAGGTACCTTCTTATACTACTTCCTTCACAATTGTCCTAGCTTCCTTGTAGCCCTTAGGAAAGGACTGTCAGACAATAACTTGAGTTTCAGACCTCTTATCCAAACTGTCATGGGATTTTTGGATACCCATTACCTTGTTCTTCAACATACTAAACATGCACATTAGATTGTTTTGGAACACAACACCCAAATCTTGACTATCCCCTACTGCAACAAGCCTAATTAGGCCTCTTCCACACACCACAAAGACTCCAAACTTGTTCTCAGGCTTTGCACTCTGCTCCAAAGCATTGATCATGCTAGAAAAGGTTTGTCAACATAGATTTTGGGCTTCTTGGGTCAACCCAAGCCACTATTCTACTTGAACTCCTACTCCCCAAGCTTACAAATGCCCAAACATGGAGAAATTGAGCCTTCATGGCTACAAACATCAACTTTTTCCACTCCCCTGCTCCTGCACATCAAACCCAGTTGAAAACATACCAAACCAAGCTCATTTCATCCATTTCATGTTTATGGTGTTTGGGGATTAATATGCCAAACCAACGATTTCATAAAACCCTTATAAACCCTCTAAAACCCTAGGTAAATAAGTAGTTTTAGAAAAATGGATAGAAAATCCTTCAAACATAACAAAATCACTCCCAAATTGATTCAAATGCAAGGTAACTCCATGAACTTAAAGGTTTGATGCATTTAAGCTCATGACAGAGTAGTACGGCCAGGTACAACCAAGAGGAACAACAACAAAATAGGGATAAACTAAAAAAAATAGGACAGTGATAGGAAAACGTTTGACAAACCCTTCAATGACAATGAAATTCCTCCAAATTTGTTTCAACACAAAGGTAACATCATCTATTGTAACATTCCATTCATGAGAGTATATGATAGAACTATACGGCCATGAAAAAAATGCAAAAGAATAGCAAAAACACAAAAAATAGTAATGGGGATAGTAAAACAATATTCCTCTTTATTCTTTTGTCTTCAAACCTTAATAAATCACCATCATTCAACCACCACCACCCTTACCATGCATGACTAACATGTTTATAGCCTTGACACTCCATTTCCATCATGGGAAAGGCTAAAATTAGCCTAGAATAGACTAGTTTTCTAAAAAGACTACTTTTTTTTCACAAAAAGGTTGTTTTGTTTCTAAAAATAGACTGTCATAATTGAGAAAACTGCAGACCACTACACAAAATGACTAAAATCAACCTCCACTAACTGACTATCCCTTTCTTTATTACAATATTTTTCAAAACTTCATTTAATCTCTAATACTAAAATTTTCAAATATTGACTTAAAATTGTCCTAAGTGCAGAAGTGTTTCTGCATACCTTGCTTCCTTTCAACAATTATTGAATAATTAGTCACGATTATTAAATAATTGATCCAAAATTAAATTCACTTTTCATCTCCACCATTCATTATCACATCACATCTTTTAATCTCAATCGTTCACATAAAAGAATGCTCTAAAAGATCCTTATCCAAGACCTATAATCCTCTCACCTAATCTTAGTCATCCATTTTATCTTTTAATCTTAGCCCTTCATTCATCATAGCCAACCTCTATAAATTAAGCCTCTTACATCATTATCACAACACAAATTTCAGATGTAGGTACATACTATAATTTCCCATATCATTATCATTATCATTTTCATTCATTATAGCCATTTTCATACCTAGGTTATGTTGGTTTTATGATCAGTCCACAATGCATAAAATATCCATAGAACAAAGCTAGTAGAACTAGGGTGCACTCTACTCCATTCTATCAAGTGTGAGGGTGTAATTGGAGGTGAATGTATTAAGTTATATTGCATTTATCTTCATTATTTACCTTGGATCATATTTATGCATACAATAACTAAGTTGGCCTTATCTGAATGTTTGCATTTTGATAGGGTACCATCATAGCCCTTATGGTGAAGTGTTGTTGCCACAACATGACAGACTTGGTAGTTGGGATTTTTGGAGTTAAGAGGTGATTTGGGATGTGGATGGGAGATGTGGGATGTGGATTTAGATGAGTGTGATGGATTTGGTTTGGCTAGATAGGTTGGCGATGTAGATTTATCTAATGTAATTTTGACTCACCAAACTTGAGATGGTGGATTATGGAGTTTGGATTTGGAATTAGGAAGCCTAGAGGTGGGATTAGGATGGAAATTAAAACCAACATTCTTGTATAAATTAAAGAAGGTGGTGGGTACCTACTATATGTGAGGTGTTTCTTTTGATTTTGATAGCTTTTTATAGGTGGATAATTTGTTGCATTTAATTTTCTTGGTCCATTTTATTTTGGGACCTATGTAGCTTTTATATGTTTTCCTTGACTTTTGGCTTCATATGCATTTGAAATTTGATTTTAAGCTTTTACTTTGTATGTGCTATGATTTTTTTGGTCCTCATCAAGGGATGGAAGATGTGGAGGATAAAGTTTGTTGGTAGAGATGGTGGAAGTGGAAGGATTGTGGGCAGAAAGGTTATTGGAGGGGATATGAATTGTCCCTATCTCGACGCTATACAACATGAATCTCTTCAACCCATCACGTCAACAATGTTACAAGTAACCCTTACCCACCTAGTTTTCCTACTAAAGACATTGCTTTCATATTTGACTTTAGGAAATTACATTTAGATGATCACATTGCTAGGCAGGGTGATCTTGCTCTTTACCAATAAGTCCAATTTTATGATTACTGCATCAAGTGTGTTGTGATCGATGATGGGTTTGAAATTAATGTAGTCCTTATTTCCCTCAAAAGGATGGGCTATGATGAATCCCACATTACTCACACTAAAGACACCCTCAAAGGCTGTGATAATCTTAAGATCCTTATCATTGGAAAAGTTAATCCCCCTATCACCATTGGTCCTAAAACCCTACCTACATAGCTCTTTATCATAGATGAAGAAACTAGCTACAACATGATTCTTGGATAGCGTTCAGTTCATATGATGAAGAACATTCCCTCTATGTTATTTCAAGAGATCCATTTTCTCTATCTTGGTCAGGTTTACATCATCAAGGGAGATCTCGATCCTTTTTTATTTACAAAGTTGAACACACTAAGAAGAAAGTTGAGTCAAATCAAACTCGTGAGTCCTCTAGGAGATAAAATGGAGCTAGTATAAAACAACTTGGATTCAATAATCATGAACTTTTTTCTTGAAAACGAGCCTAAATCTAAAACTAAAAGGAATGAGACCCCTCAAAAAGGTCATGACATAATTGCTACAGTTTCCTCTAAGATCACCACTTCTAAAACTATTAAATTGTTGATAACTGAGAGGGGGGGTGAATCAGTTATCTTAATTAATTTAACTTTTTGTTCTTCTTTAATAACTGGTGCAACATCAAAATAAGTAAGCATCCATAACCATGAAAGTAGAAACAAAATCAATACACATAACACAATGATTTTGACGTGGAAAACCCTGTTAAGGGAAAAACCACGGGGTGACTAACCCAAGATTGTATTCTCTGTTAAAAGAATAGAAGTACAAAATGGCACTTGCCAATTAGGGTTCACTGCCCGAGCACACTGCTCACAAGAGGCTCACTACCTACAAGAGACTTACTGTCTACAAGGTATAATGAAGTAACAAGATACTTGAACTAATAAGAAGCATCCACATATGCTGAGGTTCAGTTCCGGTTAGGCTCAATACACTGATCTACTGCACTTCATTCTTCCTCTTCTTTGGTACTGCTGTCCTGTCACATACCAGACTTGTATTACTGCCTTTACACTACTATCTTATTTTCTTCACACATACCAATACACCTCACACATTTTCTCATCAAAATCCATCTGGTATATATATCTGCACAAAGGATTTCAACATCTTTCTAGTCGGCATCTAGAATACTCAATATTTTCCCAAACTCTAGTCTGTCAGCTAAATCCTTGCTTACCAAGTGATGCATATCAAAGAGATGCTTATAGAAGTCATCAATCATATCAACCAATCATGAATGATCCCTTAAGAAACTTTATTACCATCAATATCTCATCCGAATTAAGGTCTGAAGCTCTGCCGGTCAGTTCTTCCTCAGTCTACTCTGCCAAACAAGAACCCAACACTTAGGTGTTCATATCTTTTCATTCTTACATCACCAGAGGCTCAATCTCTAGAATATATTAGTCATGGTACTCCTCTTGACTTCCCCAAGTCTGCACTTTACTGAGATACTTCCTCTAAGAGATCCGAACCTAATTGTCGGACCTTGCTACATGCTATGTTCTTGCTTACCAGACCAAGATACACTTCAGTTTGTCTTCCGGTATGGTCATACCATGTCTTGCGGATGTGTGGAATGGACTTTGTTGCCATTAATGACAACACTCATGAAGCCACAACGTGTCTCTTGCCAACAATCTCCCCCTTTGGCGTTGATGGCAACACTTAGTGAAAAATGACTAAGTGTTATACTACACTCCCCCTTGGCTGATGCTTTGTTCTAATGTATATTTTTTTTCTAGAGCTCCCCCTTAGCTATGCTTGACATTTTTCACTACTCCTCACTCCCCCTTTGACATCAATGGCAAAGGGTAGGATCCACATACCAAAATCTCCAAAATTAACCTATACTTGGCCGCATAAATATATATACATAACCTACTTACATATACTGAAGTATATCTGCAAAAGTTGTCTTCAACTGGATAAATTCTGTTGCCCAACTTTGTTTCATCCTGTCTAAAATTGAGATGTGACCACTCAACAAGAATGCAAAAGCTTCTGCCTTCTTAAGATCTGTCAGATCTCTGGTCCGGGCTGTGGCCTGAGCATCAGTTAGGGCCTCATGCATGGCTTCTAACTTAGGGATAATGATCCCTTTAAGTTCACTTAACCTATTTATTCTATTTTTCTTCTCCTTCTTAAGCTTCCCTATTTCATTTATAACTGTAATGGTCTGACACTCTTGATTTACTATGGAAGAGGAGAGAGGATCAAAACTTTGAGATAAACTTGTTAGTTTATCCTCTTGCTCTTTTACTTTCTTCTCAATTTCCTTGGTTACTTTAGGCCAGGATAAACAAAATTTATATATATCTCTACCATCTTTAAGAGCATTTTCTAAGCTCTTTATCCCAATATCCATAACTGTCCTATCATTTGTTATTAGACCCTGCACCTCAGAGAATCTCTTTCTGAAAAATTCTTTCCAGATTTTATCCTCAGCTGACTTTTCCAAAGAATCAAAATGTGTGCTAATTGAATTGACAAGAGATTTTAAGTTACCGGATGAAGAGGCTAAAAGATCCTTCTGGAAGGATGGCATGATTTTCTCCAATGTACCAGATGAAATTTCTATTAGCTCACAGTCTTCCATGTGAGACTTCAAAAGTTTTTCTTTTGCCTTTGCATGGCCAAAGGATGCTATCTTCATAGTCTGAATTGGGGAGAGGGAATCAAAATTGAATGGACCTTGAAGTAGCTCCGGTTCATCTAATTCCATCATTTCTTTTGTCAAGAAGTCTTTGACTTCTTCTATAGTGTCTCTTGCCAGAGATAGAGTTTTCTTCCCTTCAGTAGCCTCAACAATATCACTTGTGGTCTTCTCTGTTTGACCTTCTTCTCTTTCCTTCACCTCTTCTTCTTGACTGATTTTCTCTTCTATTCTTTCTTCTCCTCTAGATCTCGAGTCTACTGGGGAAACTGGAGGAGAGATGTTTGCTTCTTTAAGGACTTCCTCTTCTGGAGCAGAGGAATCTAGATCCTCAATTTTCTCTTCACTTGTCTTCTTTGCCTCTTCTGCCACTATCTCAATAAATTCTCCTTTGTCATCCATGGCAGAGGGTTCATCACCTAAGTCCTCTATAATAGGAAGATTGAATCTTTTAAAGGCATTCCAGAGGATATCTTCTATTTCCTTTGCCACTTTGTCAGTTTCTCCAAGCATAAGTTGATTCATTCTAGATTTTCTCTGAAACTCATCCTTGCAGTCCTTGAAGATAATGTTCATTTGTTTAGGGGTAATGGATAGATAGAGCTGAATAGCAATTTTCTCCCATATTTCTAGATCTTTTACTTGGGCATTGTTCTTTCTTATTTCTAGTTCCTTCTCTAGGCTTTTGGGAATTAGAGATATGATTTCAATAAATGCCTTATTATAGATATTCAGATACCTGACTATAGCTTCTTGCAAGATATTCTGGTCAACTTCATTATAGTCATCATAGAACTCAGTCATTGGTTTTAGGTTCCCATCCACAGCGACTGATTTGACTACATCATCAATGGACAGAGTAGGCCTTTCAACAAATTCCTCTGCCTTCTCTTCTTTGTCCTCACCGGTAGAGGGTTCATCGGATGTTTTCTTCTTCTTCATTTTCTTGACCTCCTCATCTGACTCAATCTCTTCATCATCCTTTTGACTAGCATAAGGCCTTGTGGCCTTTGTCTTAGTTCTTTTCTCTCCCTTTCTGGATCTTCTGACTTCCAGTTTTGATGCTTTCTGGCTCTTAGAGGTGGCAAGTGTAGAGCTCTTGGAGGATCTGGTTCGGGAAGGGGCTTGCACTGGATCACTTTTCTTTTCTGCATCTTGTTTCTCTTTCTCTACCCTTTCCATCTTTTCTCTATTAGCATCAACTACCTCCTTTGAAATTCCATGCCTCTTGGCAAATTCTTCTACTTCCCTTCTTACTTTTCTCTTGATCTCTGGCTGTCTAAGTTCAACGTGAACTTTTACACTCAGCTCTTGGTAGGTTCCAAACCTTTCTGCCTTAGGATCCTTGGGTTGACTTAGTAGGTGTTGGATGTGTAGCTTTAGGATTTTCTCATCAACTTCATACCTCATTGGCATGATCCACACTATTCTAGGTTCCACTACCTCCATCAGGCATTGATTAGTGTCCACCATAAAGCACACTGTATCCTTGTACTTATCAACTAATGATTGAGGGATTCTTTCTTGAGCTTGCATCATACTCTAAAAATTCTTGAAGTAGCCCTAGAGTGCTATATTATGTGCCTTGGCATCACCAATTCCATGTAGATAATCTCTTATTTGTATGGCTAGTGGTTTGTCATTTTGCCATATCCAACCACTAGATCCGGGTAACTCATTCATAAAGTAAAAGAATAGACACAATATTAGACCACCATATTTGAATGAGTTTTTCTTGTCCTTCTTGATCCTTTGTAAATTTTCTAATAGTTGGCTTAGAAGAAGTTTGCAGAGATCATAGTCAGCATTTTTCCTTAGCATTTCATAAGTAGTATACACAGCTATTCCGGATACTAAATTCTCCTTGCTGGAGTGATGTATCTTATAGCCAATTATCATAGATGCAAACTTGATATCCGGATCAGTGATATCTTCTATAGTCATTGCTCTCTTATCAAATTTTGATCTGGTTGCCTCACTCGCTATCTGATTCTTGACAGATTTGAGAGCAGGTATCCCACCAGATGAGTGCAATCCGGTAACTACCCTAATGGCATCCTTGGTTATCTTGAATAGCCTCATCAACCATATAAAGTTATCATGCATTCTACTTAGAACATACCAGACCCATTCATCTTCTGTAAAATAGGGGAAATGGATGCAATGTCCAAAATGCTTGTCCTAGATAGCCTTGTACTACGGTTTGAGTTCAAAAGCATCATCTATTAATTGATTGTGATAGATATCCATTAAATTGGATTCCCCAAATTCCTCAATGTTTGCATGAATATATGCCCTAACATCTTCTACATTCAAAACCCCATGTGAAATGCTTGAAAATGTGCCTAGGGGATCAACTTCTAGGGATTTATAGGGATGATTCTTGAATTTAGGGCACGGCCTATCATTAATCTTCACAACATTCAGAGTAGCCATCTTTTAAAGATTTAGAGAGAGATTTCAAGATCAGAAAATATCTCTTATGCTTCTAGGGTTCATGATATGAGCTAGATCAAGTTGCTTGGATGAATCAACTTCTGCAGTTTGATCTTTGAGAGGATTGAGATAACTTGTTGCAGAGCTCCTTCTCTCTTCTTCTTGAATGCAAATGTACAAATGATGAGTAAAAGAACCCTTTTATTTTTGCACAAACCCTAATTCCATTTTGCAATAAATGCACAACTTAGGTTATTTCGGTTGCCTTGTTATCCTTGATCTGAGAGAGATCTTTCTGGATCACTGGTATGCACTATTTAGCTACCTATCTACCTTTCCCAATCATTCCACTTGTCCACATATCAAGATACCTCAAATTTGAGTCATACCGGATCTAATTGTGAGAATCCTGTTCTTACCGGATGACTGTTAAACCGGATCAGTCTATGAAGATTGACCCCTTCTAAACTTCTTGTGGATCTTCCATATCTTTACCAAGGCTTATTTAGATGTTTCTCTGAGAACCCTTTAATCCGCAACTTTCCATGTGCCAATTTTAGGCACCAATTGACTAGCTAGGGGAACTTGTTTTATTTTGTGACTCGCCCTGAGCCAGAGCTCATCTATTTAGTTTTCGGAAGGAATATCAGTACCAGAGTCTGGTGCGGATCCATCCCCAACATTTTTTGTACTTCTCTTTACTTAAATCTTGTTCATCTCCCTTTGAGCTTTATCCGCATTCACTTTTCCTTTTCCTTTGTCTTGATTTTGATTTTGATGCACCGGACCCCTTTTATCTTGATTCTTACTTCTGTAGAATTTGGCAGTATGACCGGATCTATTGCAATTGTAGCAAAGAACATTTCTTTGCATATTTTACTGATATCCTCTTGATCTACACTGATTAGCCATATGTCCCATTCTATTGCATGCAAAGCATCTACCATTGAATGAATTGTTCATTTGCATATTTCTACACTCATGAGATTTGTGACCATACCTTTTGCAATTGAAGCATTGTCTGGAGAAGGATGAGTTAGTCTAATTCATTCTTCTTCTACACTGATTTGCTTTATGACCAAAGTTATTGCAATTGTGGCAGTATCCATTGAAGGATGGATATCTTTGAGCATTTGGTTGCCTTACCAGAGGTCTTCTAGGCCTGTTCCTTAGATTTCCTAATCTAGATTTCTTTTGACCGGATCCAGAGCTTTCACCTTTCTCATACCCCAAGCATTGCTTGTCATCTACCCTCTTTTGGCTTTCAAGAAGAACTTCAAGTCGAGCAGAGCTTATCTTGAATTTCTCTTTATATTCATTTGATGTTTGAAGATCCCTTTTTAGAGTGACAATATGATTCTCAAGTTGTTCTTCATTATCTCTAGCTTCTTCAAGATCAGATTCCAGATGCCTGATTATTCTATCCATTTTGTGACAGTCTTCTGACTTGTCCTTGAGAGATTGTTTTAGATTATCTTCAGTCTTTCTTTTCTCTTCAATCTCTTGGGTGAATTTCATAACCCCTGATTCCATTTCATGTCTTACCATAATGACCTCTTTTGCTATCTTCTCACATAATTTGTTCTTCTCATTCAGATCTTCATTAGTATCATTGGCTTCACTTTGACTTGCTAATTGCTGAAGAAGTTCCTTTCTCTTTTTTTTATAGAGATACTTAGTTTCTCTTTTAGTTCATTTATGAAATCATCAACTGTTTGAGTCTTTCCCTCAAGTTATTGACTTCAGAGTGAGATTGTTCAAGATCATCAAGGGTAGACTGAAGTTGTTCCCTCATAGCATACATATCCATTGTGATTCCTAGATCTTCCTCAAGATGTTAAGCTTTGTTTGGAGGAACTTTGCTCTAATACCAATTGTTGATAACTGAGAGAGGGGGTGAATCAGTTATCTTAATTAATTTAACTTTATGTTCTTCTTTAATAACTGGTGCAACATCAAAACAAGTAAGCATCCATAACCATGAAAGCAGAAACAAAATCAATACACATTACACAATGATTTTGATGTGGAAAACCCTGTTAAGGGAAAAACCACAAGGTGACTAACCCAAGATTCTATTCTCTATTAAAAGAATAGAAGTACAAAATGACACTTGCCAATTAGGGCTCACTGCCCAAGCAAACTGCTCGTAAGAGGCTCACTACCTACAAGAGACTTTCTATCTACAAGGTATAATGAAAGTAACAAGATACTTGAACTGATAACAAGCATCCACATATGCTGAGGTTTAGTTCTGGTTAGGCTCAATACACTGATCTACTGCACTTCATTCTTCCTCTTCTTTGGTGCTATTGTCCTGTCACATACCGGACCTGTATTACTGCCTTTACACTACTATCTTCTTTTCTTCACACATACCAATACACCTCACACACCTTCTCATCGAAATCCATCTGGTATATATATCCGCATTAAGGATTTCAACATCTTTCTAGTCGGCATCCGGAATACTCAATATTTTCCCAAACTTTGGTCTGTCAGTTGAATCCTTGCTTACCAAGTGATGCGTATCAAAGAGATGCTTATAGAAGTCATCAATCATGTCAGCCAATCATGAATGATCCCTTAAGAAACTTTATTACCATCAATATCTCATCCAAATTAAGGTCTGAAGCTCTTCCGGTCAGTTCTTCCTCAGTCTACTCTGCCAAACAGGAACCCAACACTTAGGTGTTCATATCTTTTCACTCTTACATCACCAAAGGCTCAATATCTAGAATATATTAGTCATGGTACTCCTCTTGACTTCCCCAAGTCTGCACTTTACTGAGATACTTCCTCTAAGAGATCCAGACCTAACTGTCGGACCTTGCTTACTAGACCAAGATACACTTCAGTCTGTCTTCTAGTATGGTCATACCATGTCCTACGGATGTGTGGAATGGACTTTGTTGCCATCAATGGAAACACTCATGAAGCCACAACGTGTCTCTTTCCAACACTCATGAAACCCCTCAAAAAGGTCATGACACAATTGCTACAGTTTCCTCTAAGATCACCACTTCTAAAACTATTAAATTACTAAAGGATGATCAATTTCTCATCTTCCTTTTGATCCTCATTCAATAGGAACCTATGCCCCTACAATCCTTATTTCTATTTCTATCTAGGATACCCTAGGTGTTTGCATGGTTGAGAATCTAACATTTGGAAGTTCTCCACATCAGAAGGATAATCATCTTATTTCTAAGATCTCAACATAGACTAGCAAGGAAAAGATCCTAATCACATGATCTCCTCTATTCAAGAACTTACTCCTCAATTTTTTGATCCATGGTGGCTTAACCCTAGTCCTAGTTGGTTAGGCTTGTATAAGTTAGTACTACAAATATAAATTCATTCTTTCAAGGTTAGATCCCTCATTCGTAGAATTGATAGTCTTTTTGACAAAAGGGTTGTTGAAGGCCAAAAATTTAGAATGAACTAGAAAGGTCTATATACAATCAAGGAAGATGGCAAAATTGGTGCTTATCTCTTGTGTATGATGGAAAGTGAAGATTTATGTGAAATTGTCAATGCTTTCCTTCTCAAAAAGTATTATATCTATAAAGCCATAATTTCAAAAAAAAATCATATATTGTAAAAGGAACAAAAAAATGCATGGCATTTTGTCTCACTCCATCTTTTCACATGTTTATGGTTTTCTCTTTACTAATTTTTTTATTAGTAGAAGACTTAGGTTGCTTAGTATAGTTTTCCCTTATGAAGTTATAGATTTCCAAAATCATTATCCCAATTACCTTCATACATTCCCAATAATTTTAGATAAATTCAAACTTAAAGCTTTAAATAGATCTTGGTCCTAGTTGTTATCTAATTGATTCTAAACAAAGAAAGTTTTAAAAATCATGGTACATAATAGAATTTAATAGGTAGCTCTCCCCATCTCTCCTTAGCAAGGGAAAATCCTAAGAGCTAGTTTTACCCACTTGGATACTGTTGTCACTTGGATTTGCACCCTATATTGAAGCATTTTTGCTACAACAATCCAGTGAAACATTTGAGTGATTTCTAGGTGTGGGACCCTACAAAGGAAATCAAACCTCCAAAGAAGGTTGGTTCCTTCCTCTGAATATGCAATTTAGAGTAGACTAAGACTAAACCTAATCTAATCACTGTTGGGGAAAAGAGGAAGAAGGAGAAAATGAAAATAGAAAGGTGATACACCAGGTTTGAATGAAGAACACCCACAAAGGTAAAATGCATAAAATAATTGAATATAGCTGATAGACTCACACAAATCTTATAGATATTAATAGAGGTAAAAGATAAGAAAAGGATTGCAAGGAATTAAAAATTCACAAACAATAACTAGTTCTAGATCAACACAGAGCTAAAAGGTAGCATGAAAAGGTAAAACAATTAGCATGTATTGATCAAAAGGCACGGTTACAGTAGAAGAGGGTTTTGTTTGGAACACAAAATAATTCTTTGTATCCAACACTCATTAGATTGGTTTTTCATCTATTTATACCATTTCATTCATTGAACTAAGTTGCATACTACAAAAAATTCCCCCCATGGGCTTGTCATATAATATTTCTACAAAGGGGATGTCTATGTACATTTGTCTTCAAAACATAAATGCAGAAAATATCCTAAGGATGAAGTAGCTGGGAAATATCTGCTGCTTTGAATACAAGCAACTAATTCATCTACCTGCAACAATTAAATGCACAACTACCTCTAGCTGGGCTAATCTAATTCTGCAATAATATCGACTGGAGAAGATAGATATTTCAAATATATATTCTTGCCAAAATCCTTTTATAAAGCTTTTATAGCACTTTAAAATATTTTAAAGCTTTACATTATATTACAAGCTTTATTTCATTTATTTTTACTTTAATTCAAATCTTGGCTTTTATTTTGCCTTATCAGCAAAATCTCTTTTTTACAAACCATTTTGTCTTTTCTTTTCCCTTTCACTCAGCGAAATCATCTTTTCATGAACTTTTGGCTTGCCTCTGTCTTTCTCTCTTCATCTTTCTTTCTTCCCTTTAGTCAATGATTTTTCAATTTCACGAACTTGACCTGTGTTCTCTCTTTCCTTCTTGGTTGGCAAAATTTGACTTTTACGAACTATTCTTAGTTGGCTCTCTTTTCTCTCTCTTTTTGCCCCTTAGTCGGTGAAATCTTGCTTTTGCAAACTATGCCTCCTTCTTTGTTACTTTTCTTCTTTATCATCGATTTCTTCATTTTATGAACTTTGCTCTATTCTTGCCTTTGTTTCTTTACCTATGTCGGTAAAGTTCCACTTTCACAAACTTTGCCTTATTCTTTCTTTCATTTATCTTCCTTTATCGGCAATTCACCTTATCAGAAAACCTAGGAAATTTCAAACTATTTAATGAGTTCGAGTTTCCAAAGGTTTCCCGATAAATCTTTTCTTCTTCTTTTCCTTAGTTATTTTTCAAGTCTTCCTTTGGCCTCCCTTTCTTTGTTGACGAATTCATTGATCAACGAACTTGTCGATTGGTGAACAATTTGGTTCGTAAACTTGACATTTTGCTGACAAAGGCTTCCTTTCTCTTTCTTTCTTCCTTAGTCACTTTTTGTATTCTTTTGAACCTTCCCTTAGTTGGTTAACTGACAGGTTTGTGAACTTGACTTTTTACCAACTAAGGCTAGAAAAACTAAGGTAAAACTTGGAAATTTCTAGGTTTTTTTAGGGTTTGTTATACTCAAGATTTTTGGGGATTTTTACAAGGAAAACACCCTTACATGAAGAACATTGGGCACATAAGGAATTTCAACAAGATTTTCAATATTTTCAAGACTGGGCTATTCAAATTTGGGAAGGGAAAAATAGGTCAACATTTTGGTGACCTCTCAGGGATGTTTGCCTGCTAAACAAAGAACCAGTGGCCTTAAGCATCCATTGGCCATAGAGTCAAAAGGGACTGCAATAGCCTAAAAACAATTGAAACCTTTCCTTCAAAACTACACAAAAAGGAAAATGAGGCTTGTATAATCCTAATGAGAGTGCAGCCTATGCAACAACACTTAGGGAAAAGGAAAAACTAAAGTAGGAGAAAAATAAAACATTATATACAAAAGCTCAGACCAACCTTAGAAGTAAGGTTTGAGATGGATCCCATTCACTGAGATTGGTAGAACTTCACCATCCAGCCTTGAAAGATTGAAAGCATTGGCTTGCTTATAGTTGCTGATGATATACATGCCACTCCATATTGCATCAAACTTAGCATGGCCTCTAGGTTTGGGACTGTCAGCATCCCATTTCAGAACAAGATCTCCTTCCTTGAAAATTTTATTTTTGTTCTTCTTGTCAAAGTATTTCTTTGTCTTCTTCTGGTGTTCTTCTAATGTAGCCATGGTTGACTATCTATGTTCTTCTAACCTAGTTAATTTAGCCATCCTTACAGACCTAGAATCTTCACCTTCTAAATCCAACTATTTGGCCAATTCTAATGAAGGAATCCCCAAAGATAAGGTCAATCTAGCCTCTTTTCCATACACAAGAACAAAAGGAGTGTTACCAATGGCTCTTTTATAGGTGATCCTATCAGCCCAAAGAGCCAATCCAATTTTATTATGCCATTGTCTTTGATTTGTTTCCATGGTCCTCTTTAGGATTCTGATGTTACGTTAGAAAATGTCTCCCTAAGACTTTTTCCCTCCTAAGTTTAACTCCTAGGTCCTTTAGGTGTAATCATGCATGCTCATTTTTACTCTCGATGGAAAATCCTTGAAAACCCATGCTAAAATGGACCTAGGCGATAGTGATGAACTTGACCCTACCTTAAAAATGGGGTTGAGGGCTTGGGTGCTTGTGCCCTAGTCCTGCCCTATTTGGTGGGATCCCAAATTTTAAATGTCGGTTATGTGACCATTAGAAGTGTCCGTTGCCAACATCTCAAGTTTGAATTACAAAATTAAAGCAGGAATGTGATGTGTTGCATTTATAAGCATGTTTAGGACTTCATTTATAAATTAGATGGATACTGTGAACTTGTGACCTTATGCTAAGGTGATTCAAGGTTTTCATTGTATTACAGAGCAATATCATGTTGTTGTTGTGTTTGTTTGTTGTAGATTTGGCTTCATCAATCCATCTCCTCATGGCATGAAAGAGCTTCTTCCTTCCATTAGAGTTACACCTCCAAGGTGATATTTATTTATGTTTGCAATCATTTATCAATTAGTTTTTGCCTCTATCCAGCATGGATACACATTGTTTATTTGAAAATAGTGTTTGGAAGACTTGAATGTCTTTCTAGTGCTTGATTGAGGCAAGCTCCTAGACACCACAACCCACAACCCCCTTTTCTGTGATTGCAGGTAACAGGTACAAAAGTAGAAGTGGAATTGCAGGGAGGCCTAGTAGAGTATCAGAATTGTAGATCTGAGAAGAAAACCAGGACCTGGACTTGGGCGCCCGCTCTGAAGCCCTTTGGATCCCCGAAGCATAAAACCTCTATGACAGTGGTGATTAGTTGCAGTCACCTTGGGCTTGGGCACCTACCCTTTAGCCCACAAATTTTTTGCATCTAGAATTCAGAAGTTTGGTATGTATTTACTTTGAATATTTCATTCATGTCTGCAAGCATTTGTCATGGTTTGTCTGTTTATTTACGATTTTGCAAAATTAGGGTTTTAAGCATAATCGAACTTTAATGAATAAATTAATTAGCAAATTACAAGTTTCCTCTTCATTCCATGTGACACTAAATCTGTAGTAGAGCCCTCTTGCAAGAGTTGTGGATTGACTCAATTTATGTCCTTGAATGTAAGGGTGAAAGGAGGATTTAACCCACACATCCATTGAAATTGAAAACCCCTATTTTTACATGAAACATTTTGGTGAACCCATGTTTTATTTGAATTTTGCACCTTTCTAAGTGTTTTACTTCAGATTTGCATTAATTTCATCCATCATTTTCATATTGCATTTGAAAATTTACAAAAAAAATGAAAATTTGAAAAATTTGAAAAAATTGGCATTTTAGGCTTGCATTTTGAAATAATTTTACTTAATTTTCATTTAATTTCATTTAATTTCTGATTTTTAAATTAGATCTGATATAAATTATAGAAATTCATCATATTATAGTCTTTGTATTACATTTTTCATTTTAAAATTGCTAGGGTTTGCGTGAAATTTTGAATTTTTCTTATAACCTAGTGATTTCAAAAACTAGGGTTTGTAGTTAAAATCTTGTTTCAGATTTTACTACTCATATTTGGAACTCATTAAAATATGATTTTTTATGTAGTTTTGCATTTTAGTGTGTTTTTGCATTCATATTTCAAAAATTTGCGTTTACACAGATAATTTCAACAAAAACTAGCATTTTTCATTCATCCTTAAAAACTGCACTTGCATTGAGCATTGTAGGACTTTAAAAGCATTTTCAGATCTGAGATAAGTTATTTTTCATCACAAATCTGATTAGAATTCATTTACATATCATTTTTCACATACTCATGCCTTAATTTCACAACTAGTGTTTGAAAAAACTTGCATTTTTCCCTAGATTTTGACTTATTTTGCATATAGAATTGCATTATAGGTGTGTTGTGAAGGATATTTCTGCATTATTGGACTGCTATATAGCTTATTATTCACTTTCCCTCATCAATTTCCTTACAACACCTCTTCTTTTAGTCATTTGCATTTAAAAATTGTGAAAAAAGTGAACATTTTAGGTGTATTTGAATAAGCATATCTTGTCCTTTGGGATTGCTTTACTATTTTGTGCATTGAGTGTTGTATGCTTTTGCATGAGTCTTATAACCCACTTCCCGAATAGAAACATCCCTCTAAGGAGAAGTATTAGACTTATGGGTTCTAATGCTCTTGATAGTAATGCTATACCAACATCGAGTAGTCTATTAAATAATTACTTTACAAGAGGTGAAACATAAACTTTACAAGATAACATATCACCTACAATGGAAGAGAAAACATTTCATGATTTTGATGATACCATTGAGGTTATATCTCATGTACCTAATGAAAAAATAGACAAAATTGATAAAGAACTAGATAATTTTCAAGCATTTGTAGAGAAAGAAAGGATAGCCGAAGAAGTTGTCTCTATTATTCATGGTCTAAGAAAATTGATAAAAGAAGGACAAGATGGTATTAGCATGGTTCATGGAATGCTTCATATAGTACATGACAATGTTATGCCAGTGACTGAATGTGTAAAAATTATTAATAACATGTCATCACCGACTCATACACAAGTATTGACACCTATACAGACTAATAGAATGTCTACTTTTACATCAACAATATTCACAACTAATGCACATGCTTGTAGCAATGCTACCACTAGTATTGAAGTATCTAATGAAACACAAAATTATAAGGCTGTCTAGGATTCAACTATCAAAACCTAGTACCTAAGGTGACTTCTTATCACACTCAACCACCCCTTTAATCCACTTACTCTCAACCACCTTCCACCTATCATTATGTCCAACCACCACTCACTTATTCACAACCTCCACTTGTCACTACTCATACTCAATCACCTCAACATCTTGGTTCTAATTCCTTACAACAAATTTCATCCCCTAATGATGCCCTATTGAATCAACTCCTACAAGGCATGAATGCCCTTCAAAAAAAGGTGACAATCTTGAAAAATTCTTCCCAACCTAATATACCAACTTACCATGCCCGCAGTCCTTTATCCATTGCAATCTTACAAGCTCAAATGCATGATAAGTTTAAAACTCCCTGCTTTGAAAAGTATAATGGTAAAGGTCATCCTATTAATCATGTCAACATTCATGGCTATGTGTATTGATTTCTACTTTGAAGAAGGTTTGTTAGCAAAACTCTTTCTATGATCCCTCAAAGATACAACTTTGGAATGGATTTGCTCTTTACCTCTAAATTCAATACATTTGTTTTCACAACTTGTTGATCAATTCTTACAACATTTCCAAGTGAACATTGGACCTCAAGTTTCATTGATTGATCTAGTTCATTGCAAGCAAGGTACAAAAGAGAAGTTTGTTATGGAACATGTAATTGGTAAAAAGATATCATATTCACAAGATACAGCAGAGCTGTATAAAAAGAGATTACAAGGCTAAAAATAGCCAAAAGCAAAAAGTAGAGAAGATAAGCATTATCTTACAAGAGGGACCATTAATATAGAAATACACTATATTTAGTTTAATACCCTCCCTTAATGGTCACTCGGTCAACTACACCAAGATACTCTTGAAATTTGACAAACTTGTCCAGGCCTAGAGACTTAGTGAGAATATCGGTAGGCTAGTCCTTAGTAGAAACATACTGCAATACAATGGATCCGTCCTCAATAAGCTAGAGAATGAAGTGACATGAGAGATCAACATGTTTTGTCCATTCATGAAAGACATGATTCTTGGCAAGTTTCAGTACCCCTTGATTGTCACAATACAAGGGTGAAGGCCCTGCTGGAGGCATTTGCATTTCTCAAAGCATCCTTTAAAGCCAAACTGCCTCATAGTCTGCTTTAATAGCTCCCCTATATTCAGCTTCTATCGAGGAGAGAGTGACTACCTGCTGCTTCTTGCTGGTCCATGTGACCACACCTGTGCCGAGGCTGAAAACATACCCAGAGGTTGATTTTCTATCATCAACAAAACTTGTCCAATCTGAATTGATAAAACTGAGTAGCTAAGGATCTTTGCACCTACCATACAGAATGCCAAAATCTGAGGTGCCCTGTACATATCTCAACACACATTTTGTTGCAACCCAATGTGGAACTTTAGGAGCTATCATAAAGCGATAGATGTAGCTGACTGCAAAACTAAGATTAGGTCTAGTGGTAGTAAGATAGTGAGGCTGCCAACTAATTGCCTGAATGCAGATTTGTTCTCTACAGGGGAGTCTGAATTAGTTGAGAGTTTCAGGCCTTTCTCCATGGGTGTAGAAGCAGGTTTGTAGTCTGTCATCTGAAATTTGTCCAAAAGACTTCTAGCATATTTTGACTGAGATAAAAATTCTATCAGTGTGTTGCTAAACCTCAATTCCTAGACAGTAATATAGGAGACCCAAGTTTGTCATGTCAAAAGTGTGACTGAGATCATGTTTGATCTCCTGAATCAACAGTTCTGAGATGCCAGTAATAATCAGATCATTGACATAGACAACAATGTAAATACTATCATCAACATACTTTTGGACATACAAATTGGAATTAGAAGGACTCCACTGAAAACCATGATCCATGAGGTATTAATCAATTTTCATGTACCAAGCCCAGTGAACCTGTTTGAGGCCATAAAGAGCTTTCACCAGTTTGCACACCTGATTTTCTCTACCAGCAACCTTAGCTAGGAGGTTGCATCATGTAAACTTCTTCCTGCAAATCTCTGTTGAGGAAGGCACTCTTGACATCCATTTGATGGACTTTCCACCCAAACTGGGCGCCATAGCAAGGAGAAGCTGAATGGTACTCATTTTGGCTATAGCGGCAAAGGTCTCTTCATAGTCAATGCCTTCTTTCTAAGAGAATCCTTTGGAGACCAACCGAGCCTTATACTTTTCAAGAGTCCCATCAGCCTTGTACTTGACTTTCTATACCCATTTGCACCCAATGGGCTTCTTCCCAAGTGGAAGATCAGAAAGAACCCAGGTATTGTTCTTGAAAAGATTGATGCTCAACATCCATAGCCTTTTCCTATTCATGTAGACCTTTAGCCTCAGAATATGTTTGAGGCTTTGAGATGCTATGAAGATTGGCCATGAGGGCAAAATTTACAGTATTTGATGGTTTGCTCTTCTTCCTAGCAGATCTACCCTCGATGAGTTCATTATCATGAAGATCACCAATTGTTTTGGCCCCCCATTTAGGTCAGAGAGAAGACGAATCAATATCAAAAATGGGTGCAATAGGAGCACCAGGGGAGGTGGGAACAAGATTAGGAGGATCCAGAATATCTTGAGGGGAAGGTACTTGATCAACAAGCTAAGGTATAGGTAGAACTGTAGTAACCCTCCCATCAGATGGAGCTAGAGGAATGCGAACACCCAAATCAGAACCCTCCAAAGGCTAATCCTTAGTATGAGTAGATGAAGTAGAGCAGAAAAGACCTAGTAGTCTCATCAACTACATCATGATTGAATATGAGATGATCAATGTCTACATCAATTAGTCTGTAAGACTTATGATTTTCACTATAACTAGTAAACATGAGTTTCTAGCTTTTGGAGTCCAGCTTAGTTCGCTTAACATCAGGAATCCAAACATGAGTAGTGGAGACAAAAAATTTCAGATGATTGATGTGAGGTTTATGTCTAGACCAGGCTTCTTCAGGAGTCATCTTTCGAATGACATATGTGGGAGACCAGTTCAGAAGATAGATAGAAGTGTAGATGGCTTTAGCCCATAATTTCTTAGGAACACTTCTATGTTCTAACATAGAACATGCCATCTCTGTAATAGTGCGATTCGATGGTCAACAACTCCATTCTGCTGAGAAGTGTAAGGTGTAGTGAGCTAACATTTGATGCCATAGGTAGCACAAAAATGGGTGAAGTTAGAGGAACAAAAGTCCCCCCATTATCAGTTTGAAGAGAGATGATTGGATAGCCTAACTCTTTTTCCACCAACTCCTTGAATTGCTGAAAAGTACTTAAGTACGTCAGATTTCTTTTTCAAAAAATACACCCACATCTTTCAGCTAAAATCATCAACAAAGAGAAGACAATATCTGCACCCAATAACTAAAAAGTGTTCATTGGTCCACATACATCAGTGTGAAACAGCTGCAAAGCCTTAGATGCTCACCATTTGTCACCATCAGAAAAAGGAATCCTATGCTATTTGCCAGCCTGACATTCATCACAGACGCTAGGGAGTTGAGTCTGAATGTTTGGAAGACCACTGACTAGACTCTCCTGATCTAACTGAGAGAGATAGTGCATGTTGAGGTGGCCATAACACTGATGCTAGAGTTTACTAATGGAAGTGCTTCTAGCTGCCAAAGCTTGCACTAGAGAATCACCAAAATCCACGAGTCTATATAGACCATGATCCTCAAGAGCATGAGCAATAGTAGTGCGTATCTAATGGTCCACTATACTGCACGAGTGCATGCTAAAGACAACATCCAGATGATGTGAGTGTCACATGATCTAACTAACATAGAGAAGATTTAGCTCCATGCTAGGTATGAAGTAAACATCAAGAAATATTAAATTTCTCCTACCAGACTGTATCTGTATGGTGCCTTTTCTGACAATAGTATACTCTTCGCCTCCTCCAAAGATGACAGAGTCTCTGAATGGCGTGTACTCGGCGAACTAGTCTCGCTGATGTATGAAATGGTAGGAGGCACCTGAGTCAATGTACTAGGAAGAAGATTTGATATGATCAGTAGGTCATTTGGCCATAAAGGCGTAGACCTCAAACTCCTTTTGGGCAGTGTGCTTGGCCAAAGATGACATCTTCCCGCATTTCAAGGCATGAAACTAGAGATACCGAAGGATGAACAAAAAACAAACTGCATAGATGTCAAACAAAAAAATCAAGTAAAGTATGTAAACATGGATTTTAAGAAGGAAAGAAAGAGATTCCTGTAGAATGCTGACATAATGTGCACAAATCCTGAGATGAGATCAAAAAAAGAGTTTGAGAGATGATCGTGGGCAGAGGGCCTCATCGATATATAAAAATATCCTAGTGTAACAACAAGAAGAAACCACAACTATTGCATCAACTGTCCAGTGACCAAGTAGATCACAAATGCTAGCCATATAGAAGAAAAGGTGCACAGATTTGAACGTCGCAAGAAAAACTGAGTGATTTCTAAAAAATGTCAGAAATGGCGACCACGACTGGAGAAGTGTGGGATTTATTTCAACAAATAAATCTTGATAGAGAGACACGGCCTCAAGATGAAAATGTCACGACCCTGCTACTCTCATGTGACGAGGAATCACGAGTTGCAAAAGATCATGCACAGTGAACAACGAACTAGTTTTGACCAAAAATGAGAGACGAATAACCAATGTGTCCCAGCTTGGTGCTATCAAAAGTCTCTAAATCGATGACCAGGCAATAGGCAGAGATCTGAGAAAAAAAGAAGATATACGATTAGACTAGAAGCCCGTCTACAGGAAAAAAGATGTGCAAGTATAACAGAACCTGCCAGAACCCATAGAAAATGATTTTTAGGAAGAATCGCAGGCATAAACTGACATCTACAGATGATGCTGAATCAAAATTGATCCAAGAACACATCGAACATAGGGTGAGTCACGGTTTAGAGAGAAGTCTTTCAAAATGCCATTGAAGGCTAGAGACCACGACCTTAGACAGAAGAAACAAGGAAGCAAAACTCAATGTAGAAAAACTGATGCCCTAAGACATAGACCTGTACGTCGTACAAATGTATGAACATGCGCAGGGAACGAATGGTTCTGACACCATGTTACGAAACACGTAATTGGTAAAAAGATATCATATTCACAAGATACAATGGAGCTGTATAAAAAGAGATTACAACGCTAAAAATAGACCAAAGAAAAAAGTAGAGAAGATAAGCATTATCTTACAAGAGGGACCATTAATAAAGAAATACACTATATTTAGTTTAATAAAGTTAATTGAATTTATTAGTCAGTATCAAGCTCTTTAAGCACAAATTCAATATCAAATGAATGATAAGGATGTTTAGAAGGTATTTATTATAAATCTACAACCTAACATCTGTGATAAAATACTCTTGATGCAATATAACTCTTTTCAATATTTATGTACAATCCTTCATGATTACCAACTCTCATCTAGTCAGTATGAAAACCAAAACTCATCATCTCAAGTTGGTCAATCCATGGGTGGACCTTCAAAAACAACTTTAAGAGGAATAATAAGAGTTTCATCAAGGTTAATGGACAAAATTCAAACAATTTTTCACAAGTGTCCACTATTACTAATTCGAAGAGGACACCATTTTAGAATCCACAACAACAAAGACAATTCACTCTGATATCTGACTCCTTACATTCTATCATGAATCAAGTTGTAAGTAGTAACCTTTTGAAGCTACCTCTAATTAAACCATTGGATCCTAGTAGAATGCGAGGACCTTATTTCGATGCTAACACTTTTTATCATTTTCATCGACAATAAGGACATGACACTGAATGATGTATGTGTCTCAAACATGAAATACAAGACCTCATCAATTTGAATGTTATACAGGTATCTGGTATGAATGATAATGGAAATAAGTCAGTTTCTTCTCCAAATCAGAATCTATAGATCTTTACTAATCCATTCCCTAAGCAAACCGATAATAACATGATGGAACAAAATATAGTAGAAGTGGGAAATGATTATCTTGACTACAACGAAATAATTGGTATGATAGAAGTGGATAAGGATAAAGTTGAGAACTCGTCTCGTCTACAGAGAAATGGTATTTATGCCAAGGTTCCTCTGTTGTTATCCCTCCAAGGATCAAGAGTTAACCAATATACATTAGAAAAGCAACTTGAACAACCAAAGCAAGAGATCATGATACATGAAAAAGATGCTACAATGGAAAATATCCCATTTATTTACGATAGACGAACTTAACAAAATAAAAAAGCTAAAGATCAGAAAAGAGTAAGATGGTTATCATCGGTAGGAAATAATAGTGGTTCTTCTCCTCATAAGAAACAAAAGATCTCACATATACAAGGATTTGAAAAACAAGTACCGCATGAACATCCTGAAAACAAAGAACAATCTAATATGAACCACTCAAACTTCACACAAAACTTGATGGAGTATTTTCTAAGATGCTCACAAGTTCTAAATTCTAGTATGATTGTACTTTCAAGTAAGTATTTCTAACCTTTTTCCTCTATATTGTGATCCCCCCGTGATGTGTTATGTGTTGTTTAGGCCTCCTTGGATGACCCTTGATACTCTTGTAAGGTCAAGGATATTGGGAGACTACCTCTGTTGTGACCCATCTTCTATTTATATCATCATTCTTCTATATTGCTTCTCCTCTATTTTTATTGTTGTGTGTCGTGCCTTAGGGGCATAGCGTTGTAGTTGGTGACCTGGGGGCACCTTCCTACATGACGACCCTAAGGCACTTGTTCTCCTCTCTTGATTTATTGTTTACCTCCTTCTAGTGGTTCTATCTAGCTAGTGGATGACGAATAATTAATAAATAATACTGATATGGACTAAGTGTCCCTTCAATGAGTAAGAATAAATGGACCTAGTCCATACATGACGACAGGGTTGATATATATTATCCGATGCTTGGCTAGTAGAATCACTCCTTGTGATATTTTGATTTTGTCTTATCATACTAACAATTCATAACAATACATCTACTCTGTGCACTTTGTTTACCTTTGAATCTTGCCTTGGTTACACTCAATTTTGAGATCTCTGTAGTTTAGCCCCATGGTAATACTCGGATTTCAAACCTATAGTATAGCATAGACTCTTTATGTGAATGATTACATGCATTGCTTTTATCATGTGATGTGGTTATTATCTTAGAGAAAAATTTCTAACCTCTCTTCTTGCAAGAAATTGTGTGTTTGTGGGAACATTCAGCGATCATAAGCAAATGTCACCTTTGGGGGCATGGACTTTGCGAAAGCTCTTGTTCACTTGTGTGTTTTCTTCCTACCTTAATGTGCTTGATATCAATACATGATATCAACCACCTTAAGGTGGGGGCATATAAGGTAAGCTGTCAAAGAATTTTGGTACTAACGAAGCGTGTTTGTAAGCCCTCTGTGGAGGTGGGATGTTGTATCTCCACGTGAGTGCACATCTTTATTCTATATTGCAATCATTAAGCCCTCTACAAAGGTGGGATATCATGCATATCCTTTTTATTCAAAGCCCTCTATGGAGGCAGGAATGGTGTATCACTTGAGCTAGTGCACATCCTTTTTATTTCAAAAGTCCTCCGAGCAGGTAGGGTTGGTGTATCCTCCCTTAAGCGTGTCTTTGGCAGTTGTTGTGGCATAAGCCCAACCATCATGTGTGATTGTAATGTACCTGAGATGGTGGGAAATTAGCAATAGGTTCCTTCCATCATTTGTTTGTCATGTTTTAGACATATAGTATGTCTTTGGCATACTATATAGTGCTCATGTCTTCCATGTGTTTTCCCCCTTGTGTAGTCTAAATACACATGGTGATGATTCCCTCCTACATGAAAGGAAGCTAGGTGTGTGAAAATCACTTCCTACACTAATCTAATGAGGAGAGATGAGTGCAAATTCTTATTAATCTTTACAATTACAGATTATGTTAACCCACTAATAGAGATATTGCAGCAAACACATACACAAAAATGTAAGACAGAAGAAGAGAGACACAAGATATATGTGGGGAAAACCCTTATGGGTGAAAAACCCCACACTCAAAACACAACTCAAATGTATTCCGTAAACAATGAAGGTTACAATACATCTACATAGCTGATGTTCTTGCAGGAGTCTTCGACACTCATATCTAGAGATGATTTGGCAGCATAATAGTACCTGTCAATCACATAATGCATCACCTCTTCAAAGCACATGTTTATAAAGAAAATACAAGGCAAAAATGGCTCCACATTGAGATGGGCATCCAACATGGCCTCATAGCCCAAAACCCATGCCTATGGACACTTATCCAACACTGTAGGATGTTCCTGACACTTGTCAAGTCACCTAATCCCAAAGAGGTCACCTATTTCCAAAATGGGCAATGACAAATGCTCTTACAAATCTTACAATTGTCATAGAATCTGTCATAGCTGTCATAACTTATAGCTGTAAGAGAATTTGTCATACATAGGCTATAAATAGAATATTCTCTAACAACATGTCATAACCCACCTTGGGGCACCCAAAGATGCCTTCCTTCAAGATGCTTTCGACACATGCCCTCACCTGTCATAGATTCTTCTATTTCCAACTCTTACATGTCATAACTTTGTCATAGGAATCTGTCATGACCGTTTCGGTCAATATTCCCTTGCACACATTCCAAGATGCTGACACATGGAAAAATATTCCTACCATTAAGTGGGACATCTATCTCCTCATGTGAGGACAAATTTACATGTGGTCATATGCCATGTAGGATTACACATCACCGTGCCAACTTCCACAAGATGACAACATAGGATTTGCATCCTAATTATACAATAGGCAATAAATAAATAAATACAATGAAATAATACAAGGAATTACCAAGGTTGAGACACCTTAATTCCCAACATTCTCCCACTTGTCAAACACCTTGTAAGATCCAATAGAATTAATAGGATTTAACTACTATAGGTCGAGAGGCCCATAGACTCCGAACACCATCTGAACTTCTCTATGCCCACTAGCTTCGTCAATGTATCTGCAACATTCTTCAAAGTATCTACCTTCTCCAAATTTACCTCCCATCCTCTACCATGTCTCGCATGAAGTGAAACTGTACATCAATATGCTTTGTTCTGGCATGGAAAGTTGGATTCTTCGCAAGGCAAATCACACCCTGACTGTCAATACAAATCGTAATCTGTCTTACATCAACACCAATATCTGAACACAATCTCTTAAGCCAAATGGCTTCCTTGCAAGCATGAGTTGCTGCCATGTACTCAGTTTTTGTCATGGACAAAGTAACCACAGGTTGTCACTTACTCATCCAACTAATTACACCACCAAACATAGTGAACACATAGACACTAGTGGATCTCCTACTGTCAATGTCACCTGCCTAATCAGAATCCACAAATCCACGAATACAAACTGAATGCGGAGGTCTTGTAATATTACCATGATAGCATGTGGAATACTCGAAAGTACCCCTCAAATATCTTAACACTCGCTTAACTGCATCCCAATGTACTCATCCAGGATTAGCCATAAATCGACTAGGGACTCCCACTGCTTAGGCAATGTCTGGTCTTGTGCAGACCATAGCATACATCAAACTGCCAACAACACTAGCATAAGGTACTCTTCTCATGTCCTCCACCTCACTAGGAGATTTTAGACAATTATTAACAGACAAATTTGTCCCCAATGAAACAAGAACACACAATGGTCTACAATCTGCCATGTTGAACCTATCCAACACAGTCTTCACATACTTACTCTGGCTTAACCAAAGTTTTCTGTTAGCTCTATCTCTTCTGATTTCCATTCCTAGAATGTACCTAGCTACCCCTAGATTTTTTATTTCAAACTATGCTGACAACTAAGATATCAAATTAGAAATCAAATTCTTACCATTCCCAATCAATAGTATATTGTCAACATACAATGCAATAATGAGAATGCGATCATTGTCAAATTTGTAATACACACAATGATCTGATTTCAATCTCAGATATCCAATTGACAACACAAAGGCATCAAACTTCAAGTATTGCATCCTAGGAGACTGCTTCAAACCATACAAAGACTTCTTTAACTTGCAAACTAAATTTTCTTTACCTTTCTCTATGTAATGCTCTAGCTGTGACATATAAATCTCTTCCTCCAAATCACCATGAAGGAAAGTTGTCTTCACATCCATCTATTCTACCTCTAAGTCATAAGCAGTTGCAAGAGATAACAAGAACTTAATGGATGTCAGCTTTGTAATGGGAGAGAAAATTTCACCATAATCAATTCCCTCCACTTATGAATACCCCTTCGTAACCAATCTAGCCTTGTACTTTTCAACACTGTCATCTGGACCAAATTTCTTCTTGAACACCCATTTGCATCCAACAGGTTTCTGTCCTTCGGGAAAAGGCACCAAGTCCCATGTTTTATTCTTCTCCAAAGAAGCCATCTCATCTTCCATGGCCTCCTTCTAGGAACCTACATCTTTCATGCCCATAGCCTCTTTCATAGTTCTAGGCTCATCAGTGTTAGTAAGTAAAGCAAAAGCACAACTAGAATCAAGTAATGAATAACCAAACCTATCAAGTTGCTTTCTCGTTCATGTAGACCTCCTCAATGGCTGAGGTTGAGGTTTTGCTTCTTCTTCTTAGATTTTAGAGCTGCTAGAGCACTCCTCATCATCAGTTCTCATAGGGTCTCAGTTCAGTCTTCTCAGGGGTAGAAGGAAACTAAACCACATCTTCTTTCTTTTCTGTCTGTTTTGGCTGTAGAATAATGGAAGAAGGTGTTAGCTCTTTGAAGATAACACTTGTACTATACAACACTTTTTCAGCCATAGGATCCCAAAGCTTGTATCCTTTCACACTGACACCATAGCCAATGAAATACACTTAACAATCTTGTTCTCCAATTTAGACCATTTCTCCCTAGGCACATGTGCATATGCCTCACAACCAAAAACACAAAGATGCCTAACTAAAGGCTTCTTACCAGACCACACCTCCACGGTGTTTTACCACTAAGAGCTGATGTAGGAGACTTGTTTACCAGGTAGCAAGCAATGGCAACAGCTTCAGCCCAAAACTTTTTCTCGAAGCTTGCTCCACTAAGCATACTCTTAGCCTTCTCCATCAGTGTCTTGTTCATCCTCTCCGTAACTCCATTTTGTTGCGGGGTGTATGGAGTTGTCTTATGTCTTTCATTCACTTGCTCTTTACAGAACTTATCAAACTCTGCCAAACAAAACTCACCACTGCTATCAGTTCTCAAACACTTAATCTTTTTACTAGTCTAATTTTTAGCAAAGGCTTTAAACTCTTTAAACTGACTAAAGACTTCAGTCTTGCTTCTAATAAAATAAACCCATATCCTTCTATTGTAATCATCTATGAAAGATACAAAATATATAGATTTAGAAATCGAAGGAACATTAACAAGACCAAACATATCATAATGAATAAGATCCAATACACCAGAAGACTTGTGAGAACTAGAGTAAAACTGAACATGGTTTTGTTTTCCATATACACAATGTTCGCAAAAGTCAAACTCAAGATTACAATCATTTAACCCCTCAACAAGGTTTTTGTTTTTCAAGGTTCTAAGACCCTTCTCACCAATGTGGCCATATCTTAAATGCCATAACATAGTCATTTCAGTAGGAAGTTGAACTTCCAAGGCATGTGCACTACCATCAGAATGTGTTACAATAGATTTCTTCACTGCTCGTTCAGATGGTGGGGATGAAGTGACTGCAACTCTTTTCTTCGAGTCAGAAGAACTATTGCACTGTGAAGTGCATGCCTCCAGCTGAAACAAAGTACCTCTCTGAGTACCCTTTGCAAGCACCATAGATCCTCTAGTCATCTTGCATCCATCCTTCGAAAAGACAACCAGGGATAACTTTAAGAAAAGACCCCTAAAAAAGGTTATAAAATCCTGGCGAATCCTAGCTAAGTGCTTTAATTTTTCTGGCGAATCTTTCATTTTTTTTGAAAAAAATATTAATTTTCTTAGTGAATCTATGCACATTAATAAAAAAGTTATAAAATTATGGCGAAACCTAGTAAATACTCGCTAAAAAAAATAAAAACAATGGCGAATCTTAGCGAATAATTACTAAAGAAATTAATTAGAATGGCGGATCCTTACTTTAAAAATTTACATATTTGGTCAACTATATATATATTTAAATTTTGAAGTGGGGGCATGAGACAATTTTATAAACCTAATAATTATCACTAGATTATAGTTTTCTCACCTAAGGATAGTTTGGTTTGCATCCTAATTTTTTTATATCAACTAAAGTTTAATGAGTTTCGACCAAGAAAATTTAACCATAGGTACTCTTCCTACAAAAAGGATGTCTCATCTAGAGTCTAAACATTTAAGAAATAAATTAAATTAAAATAAAATTTGTAACTAATAGATAAATTTATAATTAAATTCTAAAATTTAACCCTTTTCCTAAGGCAATTTAAAATGATAAAGTAAGCCAAATAAAATAATAATAATTAAAAATTCATTACACTAACCTTAAAAGAATAAAGCTAATAAAATATAAGTCCCTTTCATGTTTAAAATACAATAAATATTTAAAATTGAATTATATATGGAATAATAAAATACAAATATGAAAATTATACTAAGTAAATATTTTTTCTAACTCTAAAACAAATACTACTATGAGTGCAACTATTTTAAAACAATTAAAAATTAAGCTACTCCACTAAAGGTGAAGTCAACTAAGTCAAATATAATAATAATAATTAAAAATTCATTACACTAACATTAAAAAATTAAAGCTAAATCCCTTTCATGTTTAAAATACAATAAATATTTAAAATTGAATTATATATGGAATAATAAAATATAAATATGAAAATTATATTAAGTAAACATTTATTTCTAACTCTAAAACAAATACTATTATGATGAGTGCAACTATTTCACAATAATTACTCCACTAAAGGTGAAGTCAACTAAGTTAAATAAAATAATAATAATTAAAAATTCATTACACTAACAAAAAAGAATAAAGCTAATAAAAAAGTATAAAGCTAATAAAAAAGAATAAAGCTAATAAAATATAATTTTGTTTCATTTTTAAAATACAATAAATATTTAAAATTCAATTATATGAAATAATAAAATATAAATATGAAAATTTATTTCTAACTCTAAAGCAAATACTACTATGAGTGCAACTATTTTAAAACAATTAAAAAAACATGATACTCCATTAAAGTGAAGTCAACTACATTTTATGAGCTAATTATGTAATTTCTATTATATTAAAAACTTGCTAAAATAATAAAATATTGCATAAATATTTTTGTTGCTACCTAACCCTTTCATCTTCTCATAATCATTTTGGTGTGAAGTTTTATTTTCATGAGAGAAAGAGCTTATGTAAGTGGAAGGTAATTTCTATTGATCTTATTTTTTATAGATCTCATTTGGGTTTCTCCCTTCTTCCTATTTTTTTATTCTTCTCATTTTATTGTCCATGTTTTTCCTTTTTCTTTGCTTGTAGGGTTAAAGAAATCTTCCACAGATCTATTTGACAATTGTATTATAGCTAAGGGTTTTATTATGTTGGGTTGCATGCAGAGATTTTTCAGAGATTGTACAGGGTTTATTATTTTGGATTGCATGCAAAGAATTGTACAGGGTTTTATTATTTTGGGTTGCATGCAAGGTTTTTCAGAAATTGTATTTTTTCAGAAGGGAAAAAGGAATAAATCCTTTACTTATTTCCTTTTGTAACTCATGTTTTCCTTCCATGAAATAAAAGAATGAATGAATGATTTGAAAATACAAAAACACAGCAATTAAATATTTTAAAAATATCACATTAAAAATTAAATTAAAAAATAAGTATAAGAAAATTCCATGCCTTTCTTGTTACATGATAATGGCTATATTGCCCAAAATTAATGGCTGAAATATATTATTAATGGCAAATATGGTCCAAAATTAATGGCTAAAATATATTATTAATGGCGAATATGGTCAACATTTTTAAATATATTATAAATTACTGGCGAATCAGCTTTAATTATGGATCATTTACTTGGTGAAATAGTTCAACTTATTAGTTTTAAAAAATAAATCTTAGGCAAATTAACTAAGACTAATTATTTTTTTTGTAAAAATGGGGTGATTTAGTTAGCCTCATAGCTTGAACTATTCACCATTTTTGGTGGGTCAGATTTTAAATATTCTCCAATTGGCGAAGACAACCTACACACCTACATCATTCAACATACTTATAGAAAGAAAGTTCCGTGCTAGGCCTGGGATGTGCATAACTCCAATGATCCCCTTCACTTGTTCATCAAGGGATCAGATTGAGACTCTTCCATGACCAACAATCTTTAGATGAGAGTCGTCACCCAGGTACACTCTTCCACCACCGAACTCTTCATACTTCATGAACCAGCTTCGATATGAGGTCATGTGGAATGATGCACCAGAATCTATCAACCACACATCATTAGATGCATGGGTGGCCAGGGCTATGATGAAGGCATCACCATCATCTTGTGACTTGTCAGAATTTGAATCAGGGGCATTCTTCTTTTTCTTTTTCTTTTCCTCTTTGCATTCCTTTTAGAAATGCTCCATTTTCCCACAATTCCAACAGAGAGCCTTGGACTTTCTAGGAGATTTGGATCTGCCCTTTTCACCTTTCTTGTTCTTCTTCTTCCCTTTCTCTTTGGGTCTTCCATGAACCGCAAGAGCCTCTTTGGCCGACTCAGATGTTTTTCTCTGCATTTCTTCAGATAACAATGAAGACACCACATCTTCCATCTTGAAGGTGGTAGTGGTGCTTCCGATGGCCATGACAAGATGATCCCACGAATCTGGCAAAGAACAAAGCAGGGTCATACATCGATCCTCCTCTATTTTCACACCCACAGATGTCAACTATGCAACGATCATGTTGAAAGCATTCATATGGTCTGCAATAGTTCCCTCGTCTTCCATATTCAAAGAAAACAAATTCTTTTTCAGAAAAAAGCTTATTCACCAAGGACTTAGCCTAATAAACATCACCTAGCTTCTTCCAAAGGTCTTTCGTGCTCTTCTCCTCATGGACATTCAACAGGATAGAGTCAGCTAGATAGAGTCTTATGAGACCCGTAGCCTTTCAATCTTTTAGGTCCCAATCAACTTGTGACAGTGCTGTAGGTTTTACACCAGATACCGTTTCTCATAGGTCACGATCAACAAATAGATCTTCCATCTTGAGTTTTCACAACTCAAAATTGGTGCCATTAAATTTCTCCACCTCTAATCTTCCGGATGTGGTTGCCATCTCCTTCCTACAACAAGATACAAAATACTCTATACAAACTCCCACTCAACCTAAGATTAGCTCAAAAACCCCTACCCAGCAGCTAGAACCAAAACTGGCTAGGCTTTGATACCAACTGAAAGGAAGCTAGGTGTGTGGAAATCACTTCCTACACTAATCTAATGAGGAGAGATGAGTGCAAATTCTTATTAATCTTTACAATTATAGATTATGTTAACCCACTAATAGTGATATTACAGCAAACACATACACAAGAATGTAAGATAGAAGAAGAGAGACACAAGATATACGTGGGGAAAAACCTTACGAGTGAAAAACCCCACACTCCAAAACAGAGCTCAAATGTATTCCATAAATAATGAAGGTTACAATATAGTTACAGAGCCAATGCTCTTGTAGGAGTCTTTGATACTCATATCTGGAGATGATTCGGTAGCATAATAGTACCTGTCAATCACATAATGCATCACCTCTTCAAAGCACCTATTTATAAAGAAAATACAAGGCAAAAATGGCTCCACATTGAGATGGGCGTCCAACATGGCCTCATGGCTCAAAACCCATGCCTATAGACACTTGTCCAACACTGTAGGATGTTCCTAACACTTGTCAAGTCACCCCATCCCAAAGAGTTCACCTATTTCCAAAATGGGCAATGACAGATGCTCTTACGACTCTTACAACCGTCATAGAATTTGTCATAGCTATCATAACTTAGAGTTGTAAGATAATTTGTCATACATAGGCTATAAATAACATATTCTCTTACAACATGTCATAACCCACCTTGGGGTTCCCAAAGATGCCTTCCTTCAAGATGTTTCTCGACACATGTTCTCACCTATCATAGATTCTTCTATTTCTGACTCTTACATGTCATAACTTTGTCATAGGAATCTGTCGTGACTGTTTCAGTCAATATTCCCTTACACACATTCCAAGATGCCAACACATGGCAAAATATTCCTACCACTAAGTGGGATGCCTATTTCCTCATGTGAGGACAAATTTACATGTGGTCATATGCCATGTTGGATGACACATCACCATGCCAACTCCCACAAGATGACAACATAGGATTTGCATCCTAATTATACAATAGGTAATAAATAAATAAATACAATGAAATAATACAAGGAATTACCAAGGTTGAGGCACCTTAATTCCCAACACTGTACTCAGGTTTTGTATGGGGTGTTTGTTCCCAAGCATAGTCTCAAGACATGTGGTGATGAGTCCCTCCTATGCTTTGTGATTTGTATGGCGTGTTTGTTCTCAAGTGTAGTCTTCAAGAGCATGGCAAAAGGTCCCTCCTACACTCTAAGATTTGTATTGCATGTCTATTTCCCCATATGTAGTTTCAAGACATGTGGAAAAATGCCCCTCCTACATTTTGGGTTGTGTGTTTACTTTCCATGTACTTGCATTTGCATTTATATATGAAAATGAAAAAGAAATAATCATTGCATTCACTGTATACATCATGTTTTGTGTGTCTTTAATGATGTCTCTCTCCATGTCTTCCATGACTGTTACTATCTTCTCCATGTTTTGCATGCCTATTATTGTCTTCACTATGTTTGGCGTGTCTATAATGTGTCTTCTCTAATGTCTACCTGAGACTAGGGGCTAGAAATAGTTTCTCAATCTTTGTGTATGCATTAGCTCTAAGTGCCTAGTGTGTTTGTTGTGTTTCTTGACTGAACTTTAATGCATGTATGGGCCTTGTGTTCATGCATACATTAAAGTGGGGGCTAAATGTTATGTCAAAAAATGTCTCCCTGGGACTTTTTCCCTCCTAAGTTTAGCTCCCAAGTCCTTTAGGTGTAATCATGCATGTTCATTTTTACTCCTAATGGGAAATCCTTGAAAACCCATGCTAAATGGAACCTAGGGGACAGTGATAAACTTGACCCTACCTTGAAAATGGGGCAGCTTGGGCACCCACACCCTAGTCCTGCCCTATTTGGTGGGGTCCCAAATTTTAAATGTCAGTTATGTGATTGTTAGAAGTGTCCGATGCTGACATCTCAAGTTTGAATTATGAAATTAAAGTGAGAATGTGTTGTGTTGCATATATAAGCATGTTTAGGACTTCAAATGAATTTGTAAACTAGATGGATAATATGAACTTGTGATCTTATGCTAAGGTGATTCAAGGCTTTCATTGTGTTACAGAGCAATATCGTGTTGTTGTTGTATTTGTTTGTTACAGATTTGGCTTCATCAATCCATCTTCTCATGGCATGAAGGAGCTTCTTCCTTCCATGAGAGTTACACTTTTGAGGTGATATTTATTTGTGTTTGCAATCATTTATCAATTAGTTTTTGCCTCTATCCCACAGGGATATGCACTCTTTATCTGACAACGGTGTTTGGAAGACTTGAATGTCCTTTTGGGGCTTGACTGATGCAAGCTCCTAGACACCACAACCCCCAAACCCCTTTTATGTGATTGCAGGTAACAAGTACAAAAGTAGAAGAAGTGGAGTTACAGGGAGGCATAGTTGAGTGTTGGAATTGTAGATCTAAGAAGAAAACCAGGACCTAAACTTGGGTGTCCATTCTGAAGCCCTCTGGATCCCCGAAGTAGAAAACCTTTGTGACAGTGTTGATTAGTTGCAGACAAATTCTCGAAGTCTCTGAAGAAACTACCACCTTGGGCTTGGGTACTTATTCTTTAGCCCTTGACTTTTCTGCATCTTAAATTTCAAAGTCTAGTATGTATTTACTCTAAATATTTCATTCCTGTCTACGAGCATTTGTCATGGTTTGTCTGTTTATTTACGATTTTGTGAAGTTAGGGTTTTAAGTATAATCAGGCTTTAATTAATCAATTAATCAACAAATTCCAAGTTTCCTCTTTGTTCCAAGTGACACTAAATCTATAGCAAAGCCCTCTTGCAAGAGTTATGGCTTGACTCGATTTATGTCCTTGAATGTAAGGTGTGAAAGGAGGATTTAACTCACACATCCATTGAAATTGAAACCCCATCTTTTACATGAAACATCTGATAAGGTTCTTATTAGTAGATTCGGCTAAACCATTACCTTGGGGGTAATAGTTAGATGAAGTCTTCAAGAACACTGATGCAGAGCCACTGGTAGGAACGTGCTTGGGATAAGTCAAACGCTCGTTGACATACATTTAATTTTGTAGGTATGTTGTTAGTTTGCCCATCAGTGAGAGAACACCCATCGGCCCACCAAATTTATTCTCCCTTGATCACTAACTCCTATCGATACCTACTGAACAGTTAAGTTGCCTATAGACAACACTTAACTCATCAGCCTCTACGTAAAATGTCTCCCTGAAAGCCTTCTCTTAGCGATATCGTTATTATCACTTTTGGTTGCCTGTCAGCAATACCTACCCCATCGGCCTTCATGAATTATGTCACTCTGACATACTCTATCACGCCGATGTCATTGACCACCCAAGGATCGATAGTGGTATACGCACACAACATACAAAAGGGGTATACATAGAGTTTATACCTTGTGATATACATAGAGAATGTATATCAACCCTAAAAGCTGAAAATACAAACATTTAACATGTTTTTTTGGCACCCGATCTGATCAGTGATAGGATTTTAGCCTGCATCCCTCTCATCTAAATGCAATATACTCACAGTTTCTCCTTCCAATCGATCAAAACTAATTGTCTTCGTCTTGAACAAACAAACTTCATGAGAACATATCATTTTAACGTTTGATGACCTAGCACATGAGAAATGCTAGGGTTCTTCACAACAACCTACACACGACTCTGCACAAAACAAAACAAACAAAACAAAATCCTAATCTATTATCTACACCTATTCCACTGATTATGAAGTAATCTACTGGTGGAATGGTTGAGGACCCATTAGGTCCCCCAGGCAATTACATAATGAATTAAGAACAAAGAAATAACACAAAGCAGAGTCTTTTATTTGCTTGTAGAAAAGATATACAACTATCTAGTTCACAGTTCCACAATTCAATTCTCTAATATAGAACTGTTTAATATCTAATGCCTCCCTCAAAATAACCCGATCTAGGGTATTTTAACTACTCACAATGGTAGTACTAATTTGATTCCCAGCGACTGGGAGATAAAATCCAACTACCTAACATAACAAACTAACAACCTTATCCTAGGGATTTGCACAATCAACTGTATGCAAATTACAATCAAGCTTTGGTCAAATAGAGCTTATTTAACAATAACAGAATGTATAAACAAAATATGTTTAGTCCTCTCCCTCCAATGACTGTTGAAGGGGTGCTCATGCACCATACTCCCTAAGAGAAGAAATCTCAAGTCCACTTGAGATGAGATGCTGGAGGTCTGCACCATGTGTGTGAATCTATTCTTCAGTCATCCAAACAACCTCTGAATCAGGTTTGCCTTGCCAAGTGACCAAATATTCTAGATATTCCTTGTTCCTCGTCTTCTTTGCCACTCTGGAATCTAAAACCTGCTGCAATTGTGGAGGATCATGTTTAGGAATGTCAGCATCTGCTGAAACCTGCAGTGACTCCTGGTCTATGTCTGGATTAAGTTTGTATGAGGTAAGATCACAAACATTAAAGATAGGTGATAAACAAGGATCAGAAGGAAGTTGGGGTTTGTAAGCATTTGGTCCACATTTCTTCAAAATCTGACATGGTCCAATCTTCCTTTGCATGAGCTTAGTGTGCTGGCCTTTTGGGAGCCTTTCTTTCTTCAAATGAACCCACACCAAATCTCCAACATCAAATTGCACATCTCTCTTTTTCTTATCAGCATAGGCTTTATATTTCTCTTGGGTGTGTTGGAGTTGGGTTTTTACTTGATCATGTACCTCTTTGATGGCTGATGCAAAAGCTTCTCCAACTAAACTAATAGAATCTCCTACAGGCATGTCTCTTAGCTCCAAGATACCTTTGGGATGGATACCATAGACCACCTGAAAAGATGATTTTCCTACACTCCTATTGATAGTATCATTGTAGGAAAATTTTACCTGTGAGAGAATGTTATCCCACTTCTCTCCATGCTGTCTTGTTAAACATCTCAATAGATTACCTAATGAATGATTGACCACTTCAGTCTGGCCATCAGTCTGAGGATGATAAGCTGATGAGAAAGACAAATTTGTACCAAGCTTCTTCCAAAGAGTCCTCCAAAAATGCCCAATGAATTTCACATCCCTATCGAATACTATGCTTAATGGCAATCCATGTATCCTTACTATTTCTTTGAAAAATAGGTCTGCAACATATGAAGCATCACAAGTAGTTTTACAAGGCAAGAAATGGGCCATTTTGCTGAACCTATACACTATAACAAAAACACTATCATAACATTTCCTTGTTCTAGGTAAACCTAACACAAAATCCATGCTTATGCTTTCCCATGGTCTAGAAGGAATGGGCAGTGGCTGATATAAACTAGCATTAGTAGATCTTCCTTTTGCCTTTTGACAGATCACACGTCTCCACAAATTTTCTGACATTGGACTATAACTTAGGCCAATAATAATGTCTCTTTATCAGATCAAGAGTCTTATCCAGACCAAAATGTCCTGCCATAGCTCCACAATGTTTTTCCCTGATGATAATCAGTCTCATAGAACACTTTGGGATACACAACTGTCCTCCTTTGAAAAGTAATCCATCTTGTATCAGAAATTCAAAATACTCAACATGATACTAATCCCCAAAAGAAGTACATACCTGATAAATTTCTCCAAAATCTTCATCAGCATCATACATAGTTTTCAAAGAATCAATACCAACACTCTCTAGCTGGATCTGATTTATGGTCAGAACCCTCCTGTTCAAGGCATCTGCTACCTTGTTCTTGACTCCTTTCTTGTGTTTCAGTGTCAAAGTAAAAGCTTGTAAGGTTTCCACCCACTTCATGTGACGGTGGTTTGACTTCTCTTAACTATTTAAGAAGCTAAGGGCCTGATTATCTGTAAACACTATGAATTCTTTTGGCAACAAATAATGTCTCCACTTCTTGAGTGACTGGACTAGAGCATACATCTCTAAATCATAGGATGAGTACTTCATCTTAGCATCATTTAACTTCTCACTAAAGAATGCAATAGGCCTACCTTCTTGGCTGAGTACAACTCCAATTGCCATGTGACTGGCATCACATTCTACTTGAAAGATCTTGTTAAAGTTAGGGAGTGCAAGGACTGGCTGCTACGCTACTTTCTTCTTCAATGTTTCAAATGAATCATCTGCCTCCTTTGTCCAAAGAAATCTACACTTCTATCCTCCTTTGATGGTGTCCAACATGGGTACACAGACATGACTAAAACCTTTGATAAACTTCCTATAAAAAGTTGCTAACCCATGGAAACTTCTGACATCATTCATGGTTTTAGGAGTTGGCCAAGACAATATGGCACTTACTTTTTCCTGATCCATTTTTAGTTTGCCATGTGAGATGACAAAACCTAAGTAGATGATCTCTTCTTGCATGAACAAACACTTCTCCAAGTTGATCATTAACTGCTCTTCATGTAACCTTTTGAGAACCAATTCTATATGCTTGAGATGCTCTTCCCTTATATTATTGAAGATCAATATGTCATCTAAGTAGACTATGACAAATTTTCCCATGAATTCTCTCAAAACCTCATTCATCAATCTCATAAAGGTACTAGGGGCATTGGAAAAACCAAAAGGCATGACCTTCCACTCATACAACCCCTCATTAGTCTTGAATGTTGTCTTCCATTCATCTCCAGGCTTAATTCTGATCTAATGATAGCCACTTTTCAAATCTATCTTTGTGAAGTATTTGGCACCTCCTAAACAATCAAGCAAGTCTTCTATTCTAGGGATTGGAAATCTATATCTGATTGTGATCTTGTTGATAGCCCTAGAATTAGTACACAGTCTCCAAGTGCCCTCCTTAAGTGCTAGTATAGCCGGTACTGCACATGGACTTAAACTTTTACCAATGAGGCCTGTCTCCAATAATTCCTCAATCTGCTTTGCAACCTTTGCATTATGATCTGGAGTAAGCTTGTAGGTTGCCTTGTTTGGGAGTGTAGACCCTGGGATTAGGTCTATGCAATGACTGATATCTCTAATAGGTGGTAAAGACCTTGGCATTCCATCAGAGATGGTGCCTTTGTACTTGTCCAATAGTTCTTCGACAGCAGGATCTATAAACCTTTGCTTCTTTTCTACCTTGACTTCTTGCTGCTGCTCTTTGTTCACATTCAGACATGGAATTAAGGCATATGCAACTGTGCCTTCTTGTGCTATCTCCTTCATGAACTGATTGCCTTCTACCAACATTACCTTGGCTTCTTTTCCTTTGGACTCTGCCTCCTTCTGCATCAAGGGTAGTAACTCTATGACTTTACCATCCTTGGTGATTGAGTATGTATTCCAAACTCCATCATGTTGGGCTCTCAAATCATATTGCCATGGTCTCCCAAAGAGAAGATGGCAAGCATCCATCTGAGCTATGTCAAACAACAATTTGTCCTTATATGCTCTAATCTGAAACTCCACCCAAGCCCGCTCTTTCACAACTGTCTGCTGACCTTGAGTGAGCCATGAGATCTTATATGGGCACGGATGTGGCAGTCTTCTGAGCTTTAGTTTTTCTATCATTTCAGCAGACACAAAATTTTCAGTAGAACCAGAGTCAATCAGAACTTTACATACCTTTCCTCCTGTCTTGTAAGTGGTTTTGAAAAGAGACTTCCTCTGTGGGGGTTCTCTGTTAGGTACCTTCATGGCAGTCATTATCCTTCTAATCATCAAGGACTCTCCTATCTCTAGATACCCATAGTTGTCAGGGGTATTCACACTTTGGTGAGTGTTTGAACTTGTTACACTCTAGCCATCAGATTCTTGAATTAGATTTGATCTTCTTTCTCCCATTGAGCTTGATGCTTTCTTTGGACATCTGTTGGCTATATGACCTTTCTGATTGCAATTGTAACATCTGAGAGGTCCTCTACCCTGAGATCTGCCTCTGAATGGTGGTCTGCTACCTCAAAAGTTATCTTTCTGATTGTAACCTCCTCTGTGGGTCTGATTACTGTCTCTATTATTTTCTTGATGTGCTCCACCTTGGTTTCCAAATCCTTGTCCTCTACCTCTGAAAGGATTTCTTCCCCCTCTCAGCTATCTTCCTCTTCCTCTGTAATTATGTTCTTGCCTCCTCTTTAGTTTCTCTTCTACCTTGAGTGCCAATTGATAGTATTTCTGAACTATATCTGGGTTATGCAGATTTAGATCTTCTTGGATGTTGAATCTCAATCCATTGAGATATCTTGCTACTCTTTCATCCTCATTTTCTTTCACCTTTGTCTTAACACACAACTTCATGAATTCTTCAGTATATGAACCAACATCTAATTCCTTCTGTTTCATATTTTGTCTCTTCTTGTGTAACTGAATATTATAATCCAATGGGACATAGGCTTCTTTCACCAAAGCCATCATCTTCTTCCATGTAACAATTTTGTTCTTTCCTTCCTTCACCCTGTCATCTTGGATGAAATTCCACCAGGTCAATGCAGCTCCTTTCATCTTGGACTGAGCCACCTTTATTCGTTGATGATCTGGTATTTCCTCTATCTCAAAGAAATTGTTCAGGGAGTCTATCCACTCCATCACTGAATCAGGATCCATCTTGCCTACAAACACTAGTAGTTCACTTTTCATGTCCACGGTCCTCCTTTCCATGGATTTGAGGGCATCTAGAAAAAGCTTCTAGTCTACAAGAACATCTATTTCTTCCTGCCTAGGGATCTCCTCTTCATCCCTATCTTCTTCCTTACCAGAACTTACCCTATCCCTCAATTTCTCTAGCTCATTTTTCAACACCTGATTCTGATCTTTTACAACAATGCTCTCTGCAATCTACTTCTTGACCAGAATAGCCAACTCGGCATTGGTCATCCTTGCCGGGAATTCCTGTGATCCCTCTCCATCAGACATATTGTCCCTTTTGCTTTTCCAGAAAAAAATGTTCCTTCGCTTTGATACCACTATGATGTAGAGCCGCTGGCAGGAATGTGCTTGGGATAAGTCAAACGCCTGTTGACATACATTTAATTTTGTATGTATGTTGTTAGTTCACCCATTGGTGAGAGAACACCCATCGGCCCACCAAATTTATTCTCCCCCGATCACTTAACTCCTACCGATACCTACTGAACAGTTAAGTTGCCTATCGCAATACTTAACGCATTGGCCTCTACGTAAAATGTCTCCCTGAAAGCCTTCTCTCAGCGATATCATTATTATTACTTTTAGTTTCCTATCGGCAACACCTACCCCATCGGCCTTCATGAATTACGTCACTCTGACATACTCTGTGATGCCAATGTCGTTGACCACTCGATGACTGATAGTGGTATATGCACAGAACATACAAAAGGGGTATACACAGAGTTTGTACCTTGAGATATACATGAAGAATGTATATCAACCCTAAAAGCTGAAAATACAAACGTTTAACATGTTTTTTTGGTGCCTGATCTGATCAGCGACAGGATTTTAGCCTGCATCCCTCGCATCTAAATGCAATATACTCATAGTTTCTTCTTCCAATCGATCAAAACTAACTGTCTTTGTCTTGAACAAACAAACTTCATGAGAACATATCATTTTAACATTTGATGACCTAGCACATGAGAAATGCTAGGGTTCTTCACAACAACCTGCACACAACTCTGCACAAAACAACACAAACAAAACAAAATCATAATCTATTATCTACACCCATTCCACCGATTACGAAGTAATCTATCGGTGGAATGGTTGAGGACCCATTAGCTCCCCTAGGCAATTACACAATGAATTCAAAATAGAGAAATAACACAAAGCAGAGTCTTTTATTTGCTTGCAGAAAAGATATACAACTATATGGTTCACAGTTCCACAATTCAATTCTCTAATACAGAACTGTTCAATATCTGATGCCTCCCTCAAAATGACCTAATCTAGGGTATTTTAACTACTCACAATGGTAGTACTAATTTGATTCCCAGTGGCTGGGAGATAAAATCAAACTACCTAACATAACAAACTAACAACCTTATCCTAGGGATTTGCACAGTCAACTGTATGCAAATTAAAATCAAGCTTTGGTCAAATAGACCTTATTTAACAATAACAAAATATGTTTAGTCGTCTCCCTCCAATGACTGTTAAAGGGGTGCTCCTAGACCAAACACATTATACTTCAAAGACCAATCATCTATCCTAAAACTAATAAAATCTCTTGCATTATCAGAAATGATAGTGTGGGTAGCTCCAAACCTTGTCATGATTTCTTCCAAGAAATCCATGATTGTTGTTTATGTAGCCTCTTTGAGTGGAATTGCTTCAACCCATAGTCTGTTGCACAGTTAGAACCCAAAAATGGCCATCACTGGATGTAGGGTTGATCATGCCAATGAAATCTAGACCCCACTGTGAGAAAGGTTGATCTTCTTGAATAGGATGAAGTGGAAGGGCTGCCAATCTTTTCATCCCGGCAAAGAGAACACACTCTTTGCATTTACTTACCCACACATGAGAATAATTGAATAATGTCGGCCAAAAGTATCTTTCCCTCATTATCTTCATTGTTGTAGCTCTTGTAGAAAAGTGGCCTCCAGGTGGACCACATGAAACTCACTGAGCAATCTGTCCATCTGATCTTCTTTAATGCATTTCAGCAAGACTCCATCTAGATTTCTTTTAAAGAGAACCCATCTATCAAAGCATAAGGAATAGACTGCAACCTAAAATGTCTTCTCTTAGTTTTGTCTAATCCATAAGGATACTCACCAGTAGCTAGGAACCTTGCCATGTCTATTGTCCAAGAACTTACATCTATTAGTTCAGTTGTCAGTTCTGTTTCATTCAAGTCATACGATGAGTTCAATTTATCTACAGTAGTTTGAGCTAACTGTTCAGATAATCCTCTACCTCTAATTAGCTCAGTGTCTTTGATAATAACATCATATTCTAGGATCTTTGTGACCCAGCTTGCTCTCTTTTCACTGATTTCAAATCCCATTATGTAGTCTCTCACACTAGGATGAGAAACTAATACTTTGATATGGTTATTTTCCAGCATATATCTAAAAATTTTCAATGCTCTTATAATGGAAAAAAATTGTTTGTCCATGGGACTATACCTAACCTCATAGTCCTTCAATGTTTGAATAAAAAGGCCAGGGGTTGTTCCATACCTTCGTCATTTTGTTGCATCAGGACAGCTGCAATGTTGCTCTCTCCTCCATGGGCATAAATGACAAAGTCCTCATAATTAGGATTCATGAGAGTAGGAGGTTAGGAAATTTCTTCCTTTATCTTCTCAAAGCCAACCTTCCCTTCCTTGGTCCACTTGAAAACAAAATCTATTTTAAGCATTAGGGTCAGATGTTTGACCAAACCTATTAGGGTTAGCTAACAAAAGATATCAATTAAATGCAAATAAAGATTAAATAGAGGAATGAAAATACACATAAATAATAACAACGAGAGACAAATTTTAACATGGTCACCCAAACTTGGGCTACATCCACCAACAGAGAGTCCAATATTATTATCCAGTAAATCAAACTGATTACAACCAACAATCCTTGCAACTCAATTCCATTGCAAAATGCTACAATACATCAACAAAAACCCTAACCCTTAGCCGCTTTTATCAAGCCTTATGTCAGTTACAAAGATAGGGGTTTTTATGTCGGCCAATAGAAAAAACAACTCCCGACACCTTAATAAAATAATAAAAAATCGTTGGAGGTTTTGGGGGCACTACCCCTAGATCCTGCAAGGGGCGCTACCCCCAAACCCCCGCAAGGGGCACTACCCCTTGACCCCATTAAATAATTTGAGGGAAAATCGCACTGATAAAAGTGGGGTAAATTTAACCTCCAAGTCTGATTAGGCTCCATATAACAATAATCTCCCACTTAGAGACTGATCAAACTCCACACCATATCATCTCCCACTTGGAGACTGATCATAACACTGCTAACCCTATAGCTCCCACTAGAAATAAGCACATTGGACTCTGTTGTTCTAATTTTTTTGTTTTCAGTCTTGAAGACCAACCGAAGCTGAAGAGGAGCTCAGCTTCTCCATTGTCACTACCTTCATAAACATATCCACTGGATTTTAATCTGTATGTATCTTTTCCAGCCTTAACTATCCATCATCTAACACTGACTGGATGAAGTGATACCTAAGCTATATGTGTCTGGTCTTTGAATGCAAGGCAAAATTCTTTGCGAGATGTATGGCACTCTGACTATCTGTATATAAAGAACTGTTAGCCTGTTGTTTGCCCAATTCTTTGATGAAAGATTACAGCCATATCATCTCCTTGCTTGCCTCTATTGCAGCTACATACTCTTCCTCCTTGGTGGATAAAGCAACCACCTTTTACAACTTGGAGGTCTAACTCACTGTTGTCCCACCTACAGTAAAGACATAACATGTAGTACTCTCCCTGGTATCAATCTCTCCTACCAAATCTAAGTCTACATAACCTGCTAAATCAGTATTAGAGCCCCAAAAACATAAGTTTTTATTGGATGTACCTCTCAAATATCCAAGAATCCATTTTACCACATTCCAATGCTCCAATCTAGGATGACTCATATACCTTCTTATGACTCCTACAACATGTGCAATATTCAGTCTCATGCATACCATGGCATACATTAAACTTCCTACAGCTAAAGCATATGGTACCTTGGACATTTTTTCTTCCTCCTCTTGTGTCTTAGGACACATCTCCTTAGTCAATTTCAAATGACTAGGCAAAGGTGTGCTGACAGCTTTTGTATTCTCCATGTGGAATCTCTGCAACACCTTTTCAACATAATCAGCCTGAGATAGACTCAATTTTCTATTCTTCCTATCTCTACAAATTTCCATACCAAGGATTTGTTTTGCTGCCCCCAAATCCTTCATATCAAATGATTGTGTTAACTATTGTTTTAACTCTCTTATGTGATCCATGTTAGACACTGCTACAAGCATGTCATCAACATATAAACATAAAATAATGTAGTTGTTGTTACTAGTTTTTGCCTACAACTCGAATTGGTAGAGCTACTGCATTAAGTTCTTTTTAGGATGAAAAGTAACATTTGTCTACTATGATAACCTTTGCATATTTTGGACTACTTGAAGAGAGGAGGGTTCAATTTTTGTCATTTAAGAGACAATCAATTTATTATTCATTCATTTGCAGAAGGTTGCTAAAGAGATAAGTTATTTCATTTCACTACAATGATTATTCATTTTACAAATGAAATACATAAAAAAAAAGAAACATTGCATTGAATGAAAAGATGATAGATCAAATGTCCCACACAAGCCATGGGAATAGCTAAACAAGTGCAAATATAAGAAATATACTATGCATCTAAGGATAGGAGAGAGAAGGATCATAGCCATCATTGCCTTTTAGTGTCTTCAGTTTCTAAGGTTGCTTTTGTGCCCTTGATCCTGATCTCCAACAAGAACCTGCAAAAAATTGGAAAAAGACCTATTAGGGCTCTAGTTATGAGTTCCCTATGTGCCTATTAGAAGAGGCATAATGCATTGCCTATAATACACTAGATCAGATATACATCACTCAGATACATAAGAGATTGAAATGAAACAATCATTAAACTTCATTGTTTTATCTAATCTGTTTGTTTCATGTGCAGGTATAGGATAAGTCATGTAGTTGTTTGAAGACAAATCAACATGTGGTGTCAAGTGGGTTCCCACAAGGGTTGAGCCCAGCATGCTCCACCTAGATCCCAAAGGGAAATGGGATGATAATAATTCATATTCATAGTGCTCAAATAGAACATTTTCAACTGAAAGAGTCCCACATCAAGTGAGTATATGAGCTTCAAGCCTATTGCCCATTCATGATTATCAAATCAAAAGTGAAGTGACAACCACAAATAGGCAATAGGATTGTGATATCATAAGATGTTGTCATAAGTGACTATTATATGCATGGTAATTGAAGGACTCATTCAGGTACATACAAAGAAGCACCATGGAGCAATAGTAAGAAATTGGTATTTATCACTGTTTGTTGTGCATGAAATGTAAGTTGCTATTGAATGCATAAAAATAGCCACAAAGGTGTTATTGAATTTATTTGAAGAGCCATCCAAATATAGTAAGCTCAACTAAAAGCAATCAATACCTTGTCATAAGATATCATTCAAATGTATACAGAGTGGGCAAATTAGTCATCAAGTAGATCATGTGTATAGATGGAGCTCAACTCTCATCAAATTCTTTTGCCATTATAAAGAAGAGAACTTTTGTTGCTTCTATCTCAAGAGTGATAAGAAGTAGGTTTATGTTATTCATGTTTATCATGAACATCATAGATCCATGTATGAGACAACCAAAACATCAGAAGCCATAGCTCTTTGAGTCAGACAACATGATCCATTACATGACAGTCATGAAATATCCAATATGCAGTCATAAAAGCAAGGACAGAAGTACAGTGATCGAAAGAATGGAGTATGATCAAGAATGGTGCAAGAAAAACACAGTGATGGACAACCATAGTATGTCATGTCATATAGGATGAATAGAAGTGCCACATTTGAATGATAGATATAAAAGAAGGTATGTGAACATATTTGATACAGTACAGTAAACTAGAAAGAGTAGCATGCTATTCAAAGTATACACAGAAATCAAGGAAATGATCTAATCCTTGTCACATCCATCAAGTGGAGCACAATGGAGAAGCCAAAAACCACAATTACAAATGAACAACATAACCTCATGGTGTGGTATGTATGGAGTAGCAGAGGAAGATTAAAACATATCTTGCTATTTTGAGCAATGACATATCATATGGTAAGTGCATTTGGAGCAAATATAGCCATCAAATGAAAATATGCATATATAATTACATGAGCATGAGGTTCATAACCAAACAAGTGAAGTGCAAAGTCAAAGATAATAATCATAAAGGAAGCCCATGAGCATCAATAACAGGAAGCAAATTAAAAGCTTCAACATGTCGAATGCTAGCATCATGAAACTCTATCAGCAATTTGAAGGCCACAGTCAACCCCAAGAAGTAATCCAATAATAATGCAACATTTGCAACTGGATGCCATCATAAAGACAAGATTTCTTACATCAGTTATAAAGCCACACAAAGTTTAGATGATTGTCACAAAGTCATAAAATGACAAGAATAAGCAAGTATGCAAAGGCAATCAAATTCTCAAAGCACAAGTTGCCACATGTCATAGACACTAAGACAGTAAGCGAGATCATCAGAAAGTAAAAGCCAACTCATCTGCTAGAGATTCGGAGTTCATTACAAATCCTTATCATATCTTTGCATAAAGTCAAGGAACAAGTTTCAAAAAGTAATGACAAAGAAAGCTCATAATGCCATCAGTGAGAGGATGCAAGACTCATGCAATGAGATATAGCTGCAGTGAGTTAAAAACCTTATGAACCTCCAAATATATAGCTATATGAGCATGGGATATAAGGTAATATACATTGTATCATGGCAAGGAAATGATGAAATTTTTCATTATATATCTGCTGAAGATAATAAACAAAACAACGATATCTCAGCCCATTCTATTCCATTTTAAAGTGTAGAGTTTACAAATGTAAAGTGCAGTCATCAAGGAGCTAACAAAACATAGATACGGAGAAAGAAATGAACAGATCAAGCTCATGAAGGTCTTATTTTGCATTTTCAGAATAGAAGAATAGGATAATGTTTTTGTCTTCCATATACATGAATGAGAAAACCAAATTTAGGAATGCTTTTTCTTTGCAATGCATCAAACCTTTGTCATAGTGTGTGCAAAAAAATCATCTACATCTGAAGATGGTAAGATTCAAGCCTCGAAGGTCTTATGAGAACACTTACAAATGATCAAAAGAATAGTATGATGCCATGGCCGTGGCTCCTCAATGAGGAAAATGCACAAAAATGACATGCATTTCATTATTTTCTTTCAAGCTTGTTCATACAGGAAATGATAGGTTCAAGCCATGATGAATTTGAAGGAACATCCTCAAAATGACTAAAAGGAACCATTTTTTATGCTAGATGAGGGCTGCGAGTAGTGATAGTGTGAATTCTTTTTTACGATAGAATAAACCCACTTGGGGTTTCAAATAAAATTTCAAATATAGGTATTGAAGAAATATATTTTTCAAGCTCATATGAGGACATAATGCTTAGAATCATAGGTATGGCTGTGGCCTACCAACGTCACATCAAGCCTTTTACATCAATGAAGAAGCATGAAAGGAGTATATCTATAGGTTTTGGTATGATCAAGTGCTGGTATGTTATAAAAATCATTTATTCATTCCATTTTCTAGCTTTTACATGAGTAAAAATGTCAACTTTTCATTGCCAACATGTATACCCACCCCGATACTATGAGAATTCAACTTACCCACCTCTAAGTCAGCCATATCAGACCAATTATGTTGTTGTTTCTAATCCCGTGGTTTTGCAAAACCAGCATGCATAGTATAATTGCCACCCACTCACCCCTGCTTAGCCTCCTTACCAGTCGTACACAAGCAACCATAATGCCGCTTTTAGTCCAAATACTCAGGATGCTTACCGTGTGCCCATTCCTACCCAATCTCCTAGTCAGCCAAAATAGTCTGAGATGACAAAGCTTAAAGACATGATGAAAGACATTGTGTCAGACCTCAACAAGTAGATGGAGGAGATTAAAAGGCAATGTGAGTATAATCAGTACTAGGATAAACTAGCTTATCAAGCCTATCTTCACGAATGGGAGTTAGAGGCACAAAGAGCACAGTATGAGCAGGAGATTTCAAGCATAAAGAGTTATCAGTACTAGCAAGAAGGGGTGTTTCAAGCAAGGCAGTATGAAGAGTTGATTTGCAGCTACAAGAGTTGAATCACCAAGCTTACTTTCAATAGCTAGGGTAGCCAACCTGTGAGACCTTTGGTTTTGATCAGGAGTGAGAGACACAAAGGAGATAGTTTGAAGAAAATCTTGAGAGAGAGGAAGCTGCACAAAAAAACTTTTGCTTGCTCGAGCCCAAGCAGCTCCTACTATTCTAAACCAGCCTATTCAGGAAGAGGTTCATAAGTATAAATTTCCCAGTTTCAAACAAAATGAACCTCTTATTCCTGCGAGGGCCAAGATTCCCAGTTTTAGGAACCCTTTACCCTTGCAAGAACCTAGGTTAGTGCAGTCTGAACTTGTTATGCTTTAAAACCAGCCTCTTGAAGAATCCTTTTCCCTCCAAGAAGTTAGTCTTAAATGTAAAAAGACTCCCCAGAAAGTCAAAATCCCAAGTTTTAGATTTTCTAATTTTGTTGAGGAGCCTATTAGTATTCGAGACCAGTCCATTAACTGATAGAAGGAAGCTAGGAAAGTAAATTTACTGCATATAGCTAGGGAGCAATATTGGTTAGAGCAGCGAAAGATCAAATGAGAAAAGACTCCTCCTGGTGAACCTTCTGATGTTTGCATTAATGATCCTCCTTGTTTTGTAAAATACGATAATTTTTTTAGAAAGTCATGTAGTGCAAGAGACTAATTCACATGGAAAGGTTGCTGCTATTTGTGTAGAGCAAGTTGATTCAAATATGACACTGAACCCTTTGCATTTTGATTCATTTAAAAAAATTTCTGATGCTGTTCATAAGATGCATGAAAGCAGGGTATAGAGATCGCAAGGTGAAATTCTTCGGTTGCAAAGACAGAATGCTCAAGTTGCATTGGAGGAAGCACCAATTTTAGAACAGCAAGAAGATCAGCAATACAAGGAGTTGCCGATTGAAGCCAAGCAATCTAACAATGGGGCCTTGGACCAAAGAGAAGGAAATACAGAGGAGCCCGATTTGGATCCCAATAAGCTTAGTGAAAGTTGTCATGAGGTAAAGAACATCCTTTTTCTGTCAAAAAATTAGGAAAATTTGTTTTGGAGTAGTCTTGAGATTCCTATTACAAACATAGATAATATGCAAAAGGAGGGTGTTGAACCCCAGTTTTTAATTAACCTATTTGATGAGCTTCCTGAGTTCATGCATGAAAGAAAGAATGGCATGGCTATACCAAGTTATGACCACCACGGCAATGAGGACTGCTCAGATAATGTGCTGATCCAAGAGCCAACAAGAAGGAGCATCCCTAATTTGAAAAGTACAGAGCTTGAGGAGGATCCATTTCAAGCAGAAATTGAGCTTTTTTGCTCACATTTAGAGGCTATGCCAGCATTTATGGAAGGAGATTACTTGGAAGAGCAAAAACAAGAAATGGAAATGGCTGTATTCTCAGATGAATCATTGGTTATAAAGCAGCTTAATTAGTAGCCTAATCTTGACTGGTTAGAGGAGCTACCCTCCTATTTCACAGAGCAACTTGAAGTTGTACAAATTGATGGCTTGTTACAAGAGGTTAGTTTATTATTTTACTTCATTATTGAAGAAACACCTATTTCAGAGTGTACCTCCTTGTGCAATCTTGAATATTTTGAGCCTAGTATAGCCCTTACTAAGAATCTTCCAAGTTTTAATTGTTTTCATGAGCTACTAGCTACTCTAACGGAGGAGAATGATCCATTAACCGAAGAGGAGTAAGCCACATGGTGGGCTATCATACAAGGTATAGATCATGCTGTTGTTTCTAGTCCAAATCCTTCGAGGGGATGTCGTATTAGGTATCTGGCTGGCTTGGAAATCAATAGAAAGGGACAACCTCATAGTGACACTGATTTGGATCATCAAGGAGGGTATCAGGTGGATCAATTAGTAAAGGAAGTGAAGTAGGTAAGTGACTATATTTTCTTTCTTGGAGAAGTGTTACAACATTTTACTAAAGTTTTGATTGCTCTCCACCTTTTTGGGCTGATTAACAACCTTATGGAGTATTGCAGATTGCAAAGGAAGGGCGGTTATTTTATTGAGCCAATGAATGGGTTTGTTTGATTAGTTTATGTGGCTAGTTAGAGTAGGTTAGAGTAGTGTTACAGTTAATAAGTGTTTCATGCACATTTAATTTTAGTATTTTGTTTCACTAAGTGCTACTGCATAAGTTTTCTAGCCATCCAGGCCTTCTAGTTTATTTTCAGTTCATTTTGTTTAGTTTTCTGCTGTTGTGTGTAGTAGTTTGGAGTGCTCAGTTTCAGTTTTTTGAGTTTGAGATGAGAAGAGGATGACTCCATGCCCAATGGATAGTTAAGGCAACTAGTCTTGATGCTTAGTAGGAAAGCATATAGCAGAAGTCACCAAAAATGTTACCAGTTTTCGCCTATAGCTCAAATTGGTAGAGCTACTGCATTAAGTTCATTTTAGGATGAAAAGTAACATTTGTCTGGTATGATAACTTTTGCATAGTTTGGAGTGCTTGAAGAGAGGAGGATTTAGTTTTTGTCATTTGAGAGAGAATCAGTTATTATTCATTCATTTGTAGAAGGTTGCTAAAGAGATAAGTTATTTCATTTCGCTACAATGATTATTCATTTTACAAATGAAATACATAAAAGAAATAAACATTGCATTGAATGAAAAGATGATAGATCAAATGTCCCACACAAGTCGTGGGAATAGCTAAACAAGTTCAAATATAAGAAATATACTATGTATCTAAGGATAGGAGAGAGAAGGATCATAGCCACCATTGCCTTTTAGTATCTTTGGTTACTGAGGTTTCTTTCTGCCCTTGATCCTGATCTCGAACAAGCACTTCCAAAAAAATGCAAAAAAACTTGTTAGAGCTCTAGTTATGAGTTCCATATGTGCCTATCAGAAGAGGCATAACACATTGCCTATAATGCACGAGATCAGATATACATCATTCACATACATAAGAGATTGAAATGAAACAATCATTGAACTTCATTGTTTTGTCTAATCTGTTTGTTTCATGTGCAGGTATAGGATAAGTCATGTAGCTTTTTTAAGACAAATCAACATGTGGTGTCAAGTGGGCTCCCACAAGGGCTGAGTCCAACATGCTCCCCCTAGATCCCAAAGGGGAATGGTTGATAATAATTCATATTCATAGTGCTCAAATAGAACATTTTCAACTGAAAGAGTGCCACATTAAGTGAGTATATGAGCTTCAAGCTTACTGCCCATTCATGATTATCAAATCAAAAGTGAAGTGAGAACCACAAATAGGCAATAGGCTTGTGATATCATAAGATGCTGTCATAAGTGACTATTATATGTATGGTAATTGAAGGACTCATTCAGGTACATACAAAGAAGCACCATGGAGCAATAGTAAGAAATTGGTATTTATCACTGTTTGTTGTGCACGAAATGTAAGTTGCTATTGAATGCATAAAACAACCATAAAGGTGTTATTGAATTCAGTTGAAGAGCCATGGAAATATAGTAATCTCAACTGAAAGCAATCAATACCATGTCATAAGAGATCATTCAAATGTATACAGAGTGGGCGAATTAGTCATCAAGTAGATCATGTGTATAGATGGAGCATAACTCTCATCAAATGCTTTTGCCATTATAAAGAAGAGAACTTTTGTTGCTCTCATCTCAAGAGTGACAGGAAGTAGGTTTATGTTATTCCTGTTTATCATGAACATCATACATCCATGTATGAGACAACCAAAACATCATAAGCCATAGCTCTTTGAGTTGGACAGCACGATCCATTACATGACAGTCATGAAATATCCAATATGCAGTCATAAAAGCAAGGACAGAAGTACAGTGATCAAAAGAATGGAGTATGGCCAAGAATGGTGCAAGCCAAACATAGTGATGGACAACCATAGTATTTCATGTCATACAAAATGAATAGAAGTGCCACATTTGAATGATAGATATAAAAGAAGGTATGTGAACATATTTGATACAGTACAGTAAACCAAAAAGAGTAGCATGCTATTCAAAGTATACATAGAAATCAAGGAAAAGATCTAATCCTTGTCACATCCATCAAGTGGAGCACAATGGAAAAGCCAAAAGACCATAGTTACAAATGAACAACATAACCTCATGGTGTGGTATGTATGGAGCAGCAGATGAAGATTAAAACATATCTTGTTGTTTTGAGCAATGACATATCATATGTTAAGTGCATTTGGAGCAGCCATAGTCATCAAATGAAAATATTTATATATAATTACATGAGCATGAGGTTGATAACCGAACAAGTGAAGTGCAAATTCAAAGATAGTAATCATGAAGGAAGCCCATGAACATTGATGATAGGAAGTAAATTAAAAGCCTTAACATGTTGAATGGTAGCATCATGAAACTCTGTCAGTAGTTTGAAGGCCACAGTCAACCCCAAGAAGTAATCCAATAACAATGAAATAGTTGCAAGTGGATGCTATCATAAGGACAAGATTGCTTACATCGATTATAAAGCCACACAATGTTTAGATGACTGTCACAATGTCGTAAAATGATAGCAGTAAGCAAGTATGCAAAGGCAATCACAATTCTCAAAGCACACACTGCCACATGTCATAGACACTGAGACAATAAGTGAGACCATCAGAAAGTAAAAGCCAGCTCATATGCCAGAGATTTGGAGTTCATTACAAATCCTTATCATATTTTTGCATACAGTCAAAGAACAAGTTTCAAAAAGTAATGACATAGCAAGCTCATAATTCCATCAGTGAGAGGATGCAAGACTCATGCAATGAGATATAGCTATAGTGATTGTTTAGAATGGAGCAGTGAGGTTAAAAACCTTATGAACCTCCAAATACATAGCTATATGAGTATGGGATATCAAGTAAAATACATTTTATCATGGCAAGGAAATGATGAAATTTTTTATTATATATCTGTTGAAGATAATACACAAAATAGTGATATCTCGGCCCATTCTATTCCATTTTAAAGTGTAGAGTTTACAAATGTAAAGTATAGTCATCAAGGAGCTAACAAAACACAGATACAGAGAAAGAAATGAACAGCTCGAGCTCATGAAGGTCAAATTTTGCATTTTCAGAATAGAAGAACATGACAGTGTTTTTGTCTTCCATATACATGAATGAGAAAACCTAATTTAGGAATGCTTTTTCTTTGCGATGCATCAAACCTTTGTCATAGTGCAGGCACAAAAATCATCTATAGCTAAAGATGGCAAGATTCAAGCCTCGAAGGTCTTATGAGAACACTCAGAAATGATCAAAAGAATAGTATGATGCCATGGCCGTGGCTCCTCAATGAGGAAAATACACAAAAATGGCGTGCATTTCATTATTTTCTTTCAAGCTTGGTCATACAAGAGAGGATAGGTTCGAGCCATGATGACTTTGAAGGAACATCCTGAAAATGACTAAAAGGAACCATTTTTTATGCCAGATGAGGTTTGTGAGAAGTGATAGTGTGAATCCTTTCCTACGATAGAATAAACCCACTTGGGGTTTCAAACAAAATTTTAAATACAGGTATTGAAGAAATATATTTTTTGAGCTCATATGAAGACATAATGCTCAGAATCATAGGTATGGCCATGGCCTACCAATGTCACATCAAGCCTTTTACATCAATGAAGAAGCATGAAAGGAGTACATGTAGATTTCTTGAGTTTGAAAGCTTACCTTTGTTCTGGATGGATAATATGCACAAAGCCGTCGGGTTGTTTTTACCCATTTTTATTTTCTACCATCAACTAAACTCGTGGATGTAGCTCATGGCAGCCTCAAAAAAAAATGCCAGAAAGATAAAGGACATGCAGACAAGAAAATGTATCAGAAGCCTAAGAAAACCGCTACTTGAAGCCACAAATGTCACCCAAAAATGGAGAAAAATGGTTCATTTTGTATAGAAAATGCTTACCTTCACATCCCTATATGATATGCATTAAAAAATCACTTAGGAGAAGCAAGGAATCGAGGTTTGTCAAGTCCAAACCCTATCCATGGCGGCTAGGTAGAAAGTGTTTTCCATCAGAGAGTGCAAGTGATAATGGCTCAAAAAAGTAGGGCATCAACATTTTGACTTAGGGTTTGTAAAATCCCTAAGTTCGATGGGCATTTTTATCACATTGTAATTGAATTTTAGAGCCTCAACTAATACCCATTATGGGTATATGTTCACCTTGTATTTTAGAGCTCAAAAATGGATTGGCATGTCTATTTTTAGGATATTTTTCAACTTTTCTTTTGGAGAGATCATTTCACTGGATATATTGCAGAGAACTTGTTTATTTTGGCAGTTCCAGTCAGAGTTAGAGATTTTAGAGATTAGAGTTCAGATTTTCAGAGTCTTCCTCTCACACTGAGAGAGTTGTACTCCAGTTTCTTGTACTCATTACTCCTTCCAATTTATAAAGCAGTAGTTTTCCTTCCCATTTATGGATTCATTTGCAAAATTGATTTGATATTGCATTGTGATAGATTTTATCCTTTGTTTTGTCTTGAATTTTGTGATGGGTATGCAAGTTTGTTATTTAGTTCAGGTTGCATGTTGTGTTCTGATGAACCTTCAAGTGAAATATTAATGAATTAAATATAATCAAGGGGTTGTGAGAGTTAAGTTTTGTGAGCTGATTGTGAGTAAGATTTGATAGGAGTTTAAATATTGGTGCATCAGTTAGAAGTTAATTTCAATTAATTTCAGTTATCCTTCTATCCCTTTTCCCTTTGCAAGTCATTTAGATTAGGAAATCATAGGGAGAACCAGCTCACTCTGAAGATTCACTCTCAACATAGATCACCCACAATCTGAGAGTGTTTCCATGTTGGAATAGGATAGTTATGTTTATCTTTGCTAAGGGTACAATCCTGATTGCCAACAATTTATGGCATGCCTGGTGGGACTCTAAAAGTATTTTCATAGAAGTTTTTGATTCTTACAACTGCTATTTTGGTATATGCAGCAGTGTTCCAACCTTTGGAGGATTTTTACAAGTATACCTGGAGAATCAATTTTCTGGTCTTGCATACAGAACTAGTGCATTTAGCTTGTGAAAACAAGATCGGGATAGATTGGACTCTTTCAGTCCAATGATATGTTCATCTATCACTAATATTTGGTGTGTATATAAGTGATCTCAGCCTTTGGAGATAGAAAATCAAACACATCTGGTGACTCCGAATCAAGATCTACAGGTTTCGGTATGATCAAGTGCTGGTATGTTATAAAAATCATTTATTCATTCCATTTTCTAGCTTTTACATGAGTAAAAATGTCAACTTTTCATAGCCAAAATGTATACCCACCCCCATACTATGAGAATTCAACTTACCCACCTCCAGGTCAGCCATATCAGACCAATATGCCATTGTTTCTAATACCGTAGTTTTGCAAAACTAGCATGCACAGTATAATTACCACCCACTCACCCCTACTCAACCTCCTTACCAGTCGTACACAAGTAGCGATAATGCTTCTTTTAGTCCAAATACTAAGGATGATTACCACATACCCATTCCTACCCAATCTCATAGTCAGCCAAAATAGTCTGAGATGATGGAGCTTAAAGACATGATGAAAGACATTGTGTCAGACCCCAACAAGAAGATGGAGGAGATTAAAAGGTAACGTGAGTATAATCAGCACCAGGAGGAACTGGCTTATCAATCCTATCTTCATGAATAGGAGTTGGAGGCACAAAGAGCACAGTATGAGTAGGAGATTGCAAGCATAAAGAGTTATGATTACCAACAAGAAGGGGGATTTCAAGCAAGGTAGTATGAAGAGTCTGATTTGCAGCTGCAAGAGTTGAATCACCAATCTTACTTTCAATAGCCAGAGCAGCCAACCTCTGAGACCTTTGGTTCTGATCAGGAGTGGGAGACACAAAGGAGACAGTTTGAAGAAAATCTTAAGAGAGAGGTAGTTGCACAAACAAAGCTTTTTCTTTCTCGAGCCCAAGAAGCTCCTGTTGTTCTAGAACAACCTATTCAAGAAGAGGTTCATAGGTGTAAATTTCCTAGTTTCAAACAAAATGAACCTCTTATTCTTACCAAGGCCAAGATTCCCAGTTTCAAGAACCCTTTACCCTTGCAAGAACCTAGGTTGGTACATTCTAAACTTGTTATGCTTCAAAACCAGCCACTTGAAGAATCCTTTTCCCTCCAAGAAGTTAGTCTTGAATGCAAATTTAGACTCCCCAGAAAGTCAAAATCTCAAGTTTCAGAGGTTCTGATTTTGCTTAGGAGCCTGTTAGCATTTGAGACCAGTCCATTAACCGATAGAAGGAAGCTAGGAAGCTAAATTTACTGCATATAGCTATGGAGCAATATCAGTTAGAGCCGTGGAAGATCAAACCAGAAAAGACTCCTCCTGATGAACCTTCTGATGTTTGCATTAATGATCCTCCTTGTTTTGTAAAAGATGATAATTTTTTTCAGAAAGTCATGTAGTGCAAGAGGCTGATTCACATGGAAAGGTTACTATTTTTTGTGTAGAGCAAGTTGATTCAAATATGACACTGAACCCTTTGCATTTTGATTCATTTAAAAAATTTTTTGATGTTGTTCATAAGATGTATGAAAATAGGGTATAGAGCTCGCAAGGTGAAAGTCTTCGGTTGCAAAGACTAAATGCTCAAGTTGTGTTGGAGGAAGCACCCGTTTTAGAACAACAAGAAGATCAGAAATATAAGGAGTTATCGATTGAAGCCAAGAAATCTGACAATGGGGCCTTGGACCAAAGAGAAGGAAATACAGAGGAGCCCGATTTGGATCCCAATAAGCTTAGTGAATGCTATCATGAGGTAAAGAACATCCTTTTTCCATTAGAAAATTAGGAAAATTTGTTTTGGAGTAGTCTTGAGATTCCTGTTACAAACATAGATAATATTCAAAAGGAGGGTGTTGAACCTTAGTTTTTAGTTAACTTGTTTGATGAGCTTCCTGAGTTTGTGTATGAAAGCAAGAATGACATGGCTATACCAAGTTCTAACCACCACGACAATGAGGACTGCTCAGATAATGTGCTGATCTAAGAGCCAACAAGAAGGAGCAACCCTGTTTTGAAAAGTATAGAGCTTGAGGATCCATTTCAAGCAGAAATTAAGCTTTTCTTCTCACATTTAGAGGTTATGCTAGCATTTATGGAAGAATATTACTTGGAACAACAAAAGAAAGAAGTGGAAATGGATGTATTCTCTGATGAATCATTGGTTATAAAGCAGCCTAATTAGTAGCCTGATCTTGACTAGTTAGAGGAGTTGCCCTCCTGTTTCACAGAGCAACTTGAAGCTGTTGTGCAAATTGATGGCTTGTTACAAGAGGTTAGTTTCTTATTTTACTTCATTATTGAAGAAACACCTATTTCGAAGTGTATCTCCTCGAGCAATCTTGAATATTTTGAGCCTAGTATAGCCCTTGCTAAGAATCTTCCAAGTTTTGATTGTTTTGATGAGCTACTATCTACTCTAATGGAGGAGAATGACCCACTAACCAAAGAGGAGGAAGTCACATGGTGGGATATCATCCAAGGTACAGATCATACTGTTGTTTCCAGTCCAAAACCTTCGAGGGGATGTCCTATTAGGTATCTGGCTGGTTTGGAAATCAACAGAAAGGGACAACCTCATAGTGACACTAATTTGGATCATCAAGGAGGGTATTAGGTGGATCAATTAGCAAAGGAAGTTAAGTGGGTAAGTGACTATATTTTCTTTCTCAGAGAAGTGTTACAGCAGTTTACTGAAGTTTTGATTACTCTCCACCTTTTTGGGCTAATTAACAACCTTATGGAGTATTGCAGATTGCAAAGGAAGGGCAGTTATTTTATTAAGCCAGTGAATGGGTTTGTTTGATCAGTTTCTATGGCTGGTTAGAGTAGGTCAGAGTAGTGTTGCAGTTAATAAGTGTTTTACACACATTTACTTTCAATATTTTGTTTCCCTAAGTGTTGTTGCACAAGTTTTCTGGCCATCCAGGCCTTCTAGTTTATTTTCAATTCATTTTGTTTAGTTTTCTATTATTGTGTGTAGTAATTTGGAGTGCTGGGTTTCAGTTTTCTGAGTTTGAGATGAGCAGAGTATGACTCCATGCCCATGTTGGAATTAGACCAGACAACTGAGAGGGGGGTGAATCAGTTGTCACACAAAATAAACTTTTTCTACTTTTAACCTTCTTTATCAACTTACTATCAGATTAATGATGTAAACATTAAAGCATAGATCAACAACATATGAGCAGAAACATAAGCAACACACTTGACACTGAGATTTTGACGTGGAAACCCGGTTAAGGGAAAAACCACGGTGGGGTTAACCCACAAAGATTTTGTACCCTGTTAAAAGTACTTTAGAAAAATAGAAGGCACATGCCTTCGGGCGCACTGCCCAAAGCTCACTACTCAAAAGAGAGGCTCACTACCTACAACATTTATTTAGAATAGAAAGAATTAATTGAGAAATAGCATCTACTTCATGCCTGGTTCAATTTCATTGAATGCTCACAAAACTTCTGCTTTGCCCCAAATTCTTCTTTACTGACTTTTTAGTCTATACTGTTCTCGCTCCTTTTCTTCTCTACGCTGCTTCTAATCCTTTATTTAGATTTCATTCATTTCTCTCAAGGATGATTTTCCACAACTCATCAACAAGTATTTATACACTTCATCAACCTTGGAATGAACATCAAGGTCTACACTACAAACATCTAACTTAATGCGAATCACTAAGCTATCAGTCAATCATAACTAGGACTTAGATCTTCCTTGATCAACACACCATGCTTCAAAGAATTACTCTTAGATCATCCACAACACACTTGAATCATTCGATCAGCCAAGAATGGGAAGAGCAGCAACAGCAAGAGGAAAATCTTCATTGACAAGCTCAAACTTCAATGCAGACATCCAACATAGTAGTCACATGATCCAGAGACTTCCACAAGCACATTGAATTCAACAAAAACATCTGCACTCATCCAAATTATCCAAATCACTTACATCTTCCTCTGAAACCTCAAGAACACTATCTTCCATGACTATCACATTAGAAAGATTGCTTACGAACCTCCAAACCATGAACCACTTGAAAGGATGATACACACTGACTTCCCAAACATGCCCCTAGAACCACAAATCATAAGTTAACATTACTGGAGAAATCCATACCTCTTTCCTGTTACTCTGTCTCTCCTGAATAATGCATGAACCTATTTTACTAAGATAGCTATAACTTCTTCAGATCTGTTGGGTCAATATTTTGTCGTTAACTCACTAATGGCAAACTAGGTATATCAGCCACAGCTATGATGAGACAAAGTCTCTCCTCTCAGCAAGGGGAAGTTCCCTCTAGTTGCTTGACTATTACAAACAAATAACTTATGAAATTTATGTACACTAGAAATTATATTTGTGGTGGTTCCATTTCATCTCATTCTCTTTTTTCAGAATAGATGTTTATACTTCAAGACAATGATTTCAATGAAAGTAATATTAAAGAACTTACAAACTGTCACAAAACCTAAGAAACACAAAGTTTTTTGTTGCCTCACTTACTAATTGCAAATAGAACTGTTTGAAGTTGAATGCAGCCCAAAGTCTTCACTCTTCCCCAAGATGATAAAAGTAGATTGAATATAACAACTTGTAGCACAAAGTCTTCAAGCTATTTTATCCTCACAAACATAAACACAATCCTCACAAATGATTTTATAGCTCAAAGTCTATTAATATTAGATTTAGAATACTCCTTAACCACTTGAAATAAACTCCCACACTTCAATTACTTATCAAAGATAATATGATAGCAAAGACATAAGAATGATTCTATCATGAAACAAATTATCCCAAGAAAAAGATTGGAATTGAACTTGCTTTTTTGTATTGATAAATATTTGATAATTGATTTACACAAATAAGTACAAAGTCTCAACTTGCTTCTCAATTTGGCAGAGTTTGGTTACAATAGATAAAAGATAATATTTACAAAAGAGGCCCTCTTTATTTATAGGGAGGAGCCTAGAAAAAAAATAGGAAATTTACAACTACTTTGACTTATTCAACAAAAGAGTCCTATTTGACTTGGGACTTCTCTTGTCTCACATGTAATTACATTTTGGAAAATTACATGTGAAAATGTCCAAAACAAAATTCAAATTACATATCATATATAGGAAAAATAAACTAAGGCACTAGCTTGGATAGCTGCCATCTCACATGCATCTGGTTTTGATGTGTTCTCTGAGATGGTGAGGGCCTGGAGAATGGAGTCTTTAACTGCCTTTATTGCCTTTTCATGCTTGTCTAGATTATCTTTCAAGTTCTCTAGAGTCGAGTGCTGGTCAAATAGATTATCCATTGAAAGCACTGAAGGCACCTCCTCTTTGAATTTTCTTTGGACCATCTCTTCAAAAGAACTTAACATTTCCTCTACTGAGAGAAACTTGTGATCTTCCCCTATCAGGGTGCATGGAAGTTCTTCTAGCCGGTGTAGAAGTGTGACATCACTATCTTCACTAGCTTCTCAGGCTTGACACAGATCTTCAAGTAGACCTTTTATTATGTGGATTCGATGTACTAGAGTCTCCTTGGTCTTGAGATATGATTCTCTGTTTGTAATGACCCCAATGGTGATTAGATTCTTTATCTTGATCTTTTTCATATCTATCCACTCTTCTAGACTATCTTCTTGATCTTGCAGGTCTTGTGAAAGTAGATCTACCAGGTTGTCCCGCTCAGCTTTAGCTTTGTCCATCTTCTCTTTCCTTTCCACAGTGGTTTTCAATAGGATTCGCCCTTGAGCTAATAGGTGTTCCACTACATCTCCTACCACCCTCCCCCTGGCTTGTGCTTTTTCAACTTTCTGAATTAGGGGATCTTCCACCATCACTGGCATGGGTTCTACCATTTCTGATGACTTTACTATCTTTTGAAGGACAACAACAAGTTGTTCTACTTTAGCTTTGTACTATTCCTTCTCTTTCTTGACTTCATCATACTTTTCAAGTAAAGTGCTAGCAGTGGTTTGAAAATCTACCTTTGTACTCTCATGAGTTAGCTTGCCCAACTCAACCCTTGAAATGACATAATCACTCATGTCAAAAGTGTCAATGGTGGCATCTTTTGGTGGCTTGGCAATTTCCACGTACCTAATTCCTTTCTCATTCACAAGCCTAGAAATAGTCTTAGGCTTCTTCTTCTGATTCTTTTCTTTTACAGGTAAAAACTTTTCAATATCGATCTCGTCAGGTGAGATAGCTTGCTTCTTCCTCTTTGGAGTATATGCAGATAACCATGGGGGAAGCACAAAAGCACCAACAACTAGGGATGAATCTACTACCTGTTTGCCCAGCTCCATGTTCACACCTGTGATAGTCACAATAGGACTGGTGTTGGTAAAAATCACACCTGTATTAACAACCTTTTCTAAAGCATCCAGAAGGTTCTCCAAAATAGATTGTTCACCGATGTCAAAAGATGGAGAAGATAGACTTGGAATGGAACCAGAGGAATCAAAAATAGTCCCAAAACTAGTTTTCACATAAACAAGGGTATTATCAGAGGAAACAACAAAGATAGGTGAAAGGGGAACATTTGAAATCACTAGGAAACTACTAGAAACTAGAACATGAGGAGGAGGTGTAGAAACTTGTGTTGCTATGGGAAAATCTTTCTCAGGTGATTGAGGTGGATTGCCAAGTTGCTCCTTTTCTACATCCTCATCTTCACATTGTTCAGTTTCATCCTCTTCATCAGATTTATCAGATACAATCGCCTGTTGATCATCCTTAGACTTTTGAATATTTTGTTCTTTAGCCTCAACATCTTCTGTGTCCATTTGATCAACAATAGTATCTTCAACATTTGACTCAGTGATGTTGGAATTTTCTTCAGTTTCCTTCTTCTTCCCTCCTTTGGATGCAAATTTGATCTTTTGTTTGCATATCTTAGAAGAAGAAGGGGCATCACTCTTGTTTTTGGCTCTGTTCTCAGCCTTCTTGCCTGTCTGCTCCTGTGTCTCAATCTCTGACCCTGTGATGAACTCTTTCAATTTAATCCCTTTACTTTCCAACCACACATTGGTGTTAGCCAATATTGGTTGAAACCTTTTCCTGATGGATGTTTCTTCTTTGATTGACCATTTCACCTCTGGAAGAGGTGAAGCCTCAACATTTTCTATGTTGTATGTGGGATCTAGAACATTCCCGTCATCCTCCATTCCATCTGGAATATCAGTGAGGCCTAGTTCTTTAATCTAACTCAGGTGAAGTCTATAGAAGTCTAGCTTTCTGATCTCGTTCTGTGTCCTGAGATCAGCCCATATGTCTTCAACCATTGGGACATGGAAGTTTGACTTCCTTTTGATCTTATCCTGAACTCTTCTGAAGTCAAAATGGTCTCTTTTCTTGTAAGTCTTCATAGTGACCAGTTGTAATTCAGAATCAATTATTTTTGCTTTATTTGCTGATTGAACCAAATACATCCCAATTTCAACAGGGAACTTTATCCCCAACTTCTTCAACTCCATCTGTTTATTGTGCACTACAATCAGCTATCTGCATAGCTCCATAAGAACAATATGGTCTCTAGGATACCGTGGAAGCATATAAGGGTAACCAGGATAATACCCTAACCGAAGATATGTGAAAGTGGGAAATTGCAGGAACAAGCAACCAAAAGAATTTACAACATGCCAAGCTTCATCAGAGACCCTTTTCTGAACAAGTTCACTATCCCATAAGCACATGAACATGGAAAAGAATGCATCATTGACTCTTCAGAAATGATGAATTGATCCCTTTAGAGTGATTTGAGGGTAATATTCATATATTGGGATCAATCTCCTATCTCCTACCTAAGTTAAACCTAGAAAGTTTCTCATGCTTGTAGCAGCATGGACAAGATAAGAGGTCATATATGTTAGACTTAGGGCATACAACTGAGAGGGGGGGTGAATCAGTTGTGTGAAACTTTCCCTTTATGAACACTTGAAACTTCTTTAGTGATTAGTATAATATTAATCATGAACCATAATGCATTTAAATCAGAAGCAGAAACACATCAACACATATGACACCAAGATTTTGACGTGGAAAACCCAGTTAAGGGAAAAACCACAGGGTGATTAACCCAAGAAAGTATTCTCTGTTAGAACAATAGAAGGAACAAAATGGCACATGCCAATTAGGGCTCACTCCCCGAGCACACTGCTCACAAGAGGCTCACTGCCTACAAGAGACACACTGTCTACAAAGGAATAAGTATCACCTTTATGAATTGGAGAATAGCATCTTTAGCATGCTTGAATCAGTTCCATTTAAGCCCAATATTTCTTCTCTACCTTTTGCACTTCTCTTCGCTACCACACACTCATCACCTCAAGACACACCACAAAATGAATTCACAATCCCTTATTTATACAAGGCATCAACTTAGGACCAATCATCTAAGTCGGCAAACACCTACAAGATCATCTGCAAGACGTGTAATACATCTGGTCAGCTAGCCTCAAGAACACCAATATTCATGGTTATTCTTCAAATGAAAACTCTAACTTAAATGCGGACCACCAACATTAACTGGACATGATCCAACGATCATCATAACCTTCCCTGAATCACCAAAAACATCCACACTTCATCATCCTACTAGAATTCTTCTTTCCTTCATCTGGAGCTACAAGAACATAGTCTGTCATCACTGTCACAAATGAATAGGCACCTCCGGACCTTCAACCCATGAACTAATCTAGTTGATACTTCACAGGGACATCCTCAACACTCCCTCAGATCTGTAGAACAAGATAATGAAATACCGGATCTCACCGGACCTTTCTGTGGCCCTTTGTCATCTCTGAACACCTGTCGGAACTGATTCTACTTGAGCAACCATAACTTCTTCAGATCTTTATGTGGACCTCCAAAATCTTGACTGAAGCATCTCAAGACTTATATCTACAAACTCTTTAAACTGCATCCTCTGATACTCAACCTATTGAGGACTTTTACCTTCTTGTCATCACTGTTCTTCACTGTTACTAATTGAGACTTATTTTCTCAATATCCTCAGCACATAGCTCATCTAATCCTTCTCATTAATGCAACATGAGTATGTTGACATCAATGACAACACCGGTTAGGCCCATACTTGCAACAATCTCCCCCTTTGTCATTGATGGCAACATATGATGTGAAAAAACATCAAGACAAGAACTTCTCCTTGCTGTTACAACTCCCCCTAACAGCAACAACTATTCACATGTCTTCTCTCCCTTTGTTGCTCCCCCTTTGATCAACAACCACTTTTTTTTCACATGTCTTCTCTCCCCCTTTGACATCAATGGCAAAGGGCTCATACTTGTAACTTCACTACTTCATAACATACCAGCTGCTCCCCCTAAGTAGCAGCTGCCTTATCATCAATCTGGATCACAAGATATGACTATGATATCCACCAGATTGATGCACATCAGTGCATCCTAGTTCATCACCGGAGGGGCAATAACCCCTAACTTCTCCCTAAGATACTCAAAAGAGTCCTTGGGAAGAGGTTTAGTAAAAATATTTGCAAGCTGATCCTTAGAGGGCACATACTCCAATCTGACTTCACCCTTGTTCACTTGCTCTCTCAGAAAGTGAAATTTGATAGATATATGCTTAGTCTTAGAATGCAACACCGGATTCTTAGAAATATTTATTGCACTTGAATTATCACAGAAAATTGTGATAGGCTCCTCATATTCTACTTGAATATCTCTTAGCATCTGCTTCATCCACAAAACTTGAGTGCAACTTCCTGCTACTGCAATGTATTCTGCTTCAATTGTAGACAGGGATATTGCCTCTTGTTTCTTGCTTAGCCAAGAAACCAACCTTTTTCCCAAAAAGAATGCTCCTCCACATGTACTCTTCCTATCAACTACATCTCTTGCCCAATCTGCATCTATATATGCATGAAGAGAAAAATTGTGATCTCTAAGATACCATAGACCATACTCAACTGTTCCTTTTAAGTACCTAAAAATTCTTTTGATTGCCATGACATGAGATTCTCTGGGATCAGCCTGGAATCTCACCACAAGACCAATAGCCTGCATTATATCTGGTCTAGTTTGAGTGAGATGCAATAATCCTCCAATCATTGATTTGTACTTTATCTGATCTATCTTAGGAGAGTCATCATCTTTTCTCAACTTACATCTGGTTGCCATGGGAGTGTTCATTGGCTTTGAATCTTCCATTCCAAATTTCTTTAATAATTCTTTCACATATTTGGTCTGAGAGATAAATATTCCTTTCTTTATCTGAGTAATTTGCAGACCCAAGAAGAAATTCATTTCACCGAGCATTGACATTTCAAACTCAATTTTCATTTGATTTGCAAATGTTTTACACATACTATCTCTTCCTCCAAAGATGATATCATCAACAAATACTTCAACAATTAAGATGTTTTCATGATCAATTTTGAAATATAGGTTACTATCAGCAGTACCTTTGTTGAAACCAATCTTTAAAAGATGTTTGTCTAGCCTTTCATACCATGCTCTTGGGGCTTGCTTTAGACCATACAGTGCCTTCTTTAATTTGTAGACCATATCACCATGCTCAGATAACTGAAATCCATCCGGTTGCTCAATGTACACTTCTTCTAAGTCACCATTCAGGAAAGCAGATTTGACATCCATCTGATACACTTTGAAATCTTTGAAGGCAGCAAATGCAAGAAATAGTTTGACTACTTCAATTCTTGCCACTGGAGAAAAGGTTTCCTCAAAATCAATCACTTCTATTTGAGAGTAGCCTTTGCAGACTAATCTGGCTTTATTTCTGATTACTTCACCAACTTCATTTAGTTTGTTCTGGAAGACCCATTTGGTTCCAATCACATTCTTGTTTCTAGGTCTAGAAACAAGATCCCAAGTGTGATTTTTCTCAATTTGCATCAACTCTTCCTCCATTGCTTTAGTCTAATTTTCATCATTGCAGGCTTCATTTATTGTCTTAGGTTCAATCTTTGAAATCAGACAACATTCATCTAAATTTTGAGCAAATTTCCTTCTAGTTTGCACACCTTTGCTTTTGTCACCTATGATCTGATCTTCAGAGTGGTTCAGTCTTACATACCTTGGAATTTTGGGAGTTTCTTGCACTTTTGCTTCTTGATCAGGCTCATTCAGATCTATCTCTTCTTCCTAATTTACCGGATCAGTCTGAATCTAACTTTTAGGAGAGGATTGAGCTCCTTGAACTAGAACACCATTCTGATCATCTTCATCATACTCATAAAACCTTGAGGGTTTCTCTATTCCCTCAACAACCTTCACATTTGTACTTTCTATCATCTTTCTTAGTCTCTTGTTATAACACTGGTATGCTTTGCTTTGAGTAGAGTAACCCAAGAATATTCCTTCATCACTTCTAGCATCAAACTTGCCTAAATCTTCATCTCTTTTGATGTAACACTTTCTACCAAAGACTCTGAAATATCTTACAGTGGGAGTAATGCCAAACCAGAGTTCATAAGGGGTCTTACCAGTCTGCTTCTGATTTGAACTCAATTAAGAGTATAGACTGCAGTGCTGACAACTTCTCTCCAATAGATCTGAGGAACATTTGCTTCCATCATCATAGTCCTAGATGCTTCTTAGATGGTCCAGTTCTTTCTCTCCACTACTCCATTCTGCTATGGAGTCCTCGAAGTAGACAACTGTCTCTTAATTCCATGTTTCTCACAGAATTCTATGAACTCACCAGATGTGATTTCTCCACCTCTATCAGACCTCAGACATTTCAACTTTATTCCTATTTCATTCTCTACCATAGCCTTGAATATTTTGAATTTCTCAAGAGCTTCTAATTTCTCCTTTAGAAAGGTTACCCACATTATCCAGGAATAGTCATCTATTAGCAGCATGAAGTATCTATCACCTTGAATACGTCCGGTAGAGGACAGTTCCTTGCTTTTGAATGTGACTCTGCTCATCTTACCCAACTGACATTCCTTGCATAAGCTGTTAGTAGGTTTCACCAATTTTGGAAGATCTCTTATATCCTGAGTATTGCTTATCTTGATGATATTATCAAAATTCACATGACACATCCTTCTATGCCATAACCAACTCTGATCAACTTGAACGAATAAGCAGCTTTTACTAGTACCAACCAAGTGAAATATATTACCTTTAGTTTGAGTACCAGATGCAATCTCTATTCTGGATCTTTCAAAGATTTTACATTTTCCATCTTTGAATCAGAGATCATAGCCTTTGTCTACCAACTGTCCAACACTGAGAAGATTGTGCTTCAAACCTTCAACATACAGTACATTACCAGTTTTGTTTCTTCCTTTAAAAGAAATAGTTCCTCTTCCTCTGATTCTACTAGCAGAATTATCACCAAACTTCACCACTCCTCCTTCATACCTTTCCAAATCTATGAACTTATTCTTGTCACCTGTCATGTGGTGAGAGCAACCACTGTCAATGACCCAATCATTTTTTTCTTCAACTTGGGCAGCCAGAGCTCTTTCTACAACTTTATGATTGATAGATACAGAGGATATTGGCTCTTCTTCCTTGATGGCAATAAACACCCATTCACTTCCGAATTTGTTTCTTGTCTCTAATTCATCATCTGGTACTCCTTCATTATCATCTTCTTCATGAACATAGTAACAATTCTTTTGAACTTTGATCTATTAGGATTTGGCTTTGAAAATCTTTCTGGATATTTTGAGGCAAAATGACCAATCTTATTGTAGTTAAAACACTTAAAAGGCAATTTTCCTTCATACTTACCAGATCCTCTTGGCAGTCTCTTTGCAATAAGAGCTTCAAGTTGAGCAGTTTCTACTTCTTCTTCTTCCAAGTCTTTTCTTGCTTTTCCATACCATGACAAATTCCTTGATGAGTTCTCTCCCAGATCAAATCCTTGTTTACCTTTCACAGAGGCACTGGCTTTGAATGCAGATTCAGTTTTGGGGGGATCATCTCCAAATTCGATCATTTCAAAAGCAGCCAATTTGCCAGCCAATTGGTCTCTTGTGACAGTTGTATGGGCTTTGAATTCATCAATGGCAGCAACCTTGATTTTGTAATAGGCAGGAAGGGATCTGAGAATCTTACCAACAATCTCATTTTCATCCAAGACTCCACCAAAATTTCTAATTCCACAAACCAGCTCATTCACTCTTGGCATAAAAGTGGTAATATTTTCATCAGCTCTCATCTTCAGCTTTTCAAATTTCCCTTTAAGGCTCTGTAACCTTGCACATTTAACATACTCATCTCCTTCATGCAAAAGTTCCAGTTTAATCTAGATCTCATAGGTAGTTGGTAGGTCAATAACATTTGAGAGCTCTAAGTCAGTTAATGCGCTTAGAAGAGCCTCTTTGGTCCGCATATTGTTTTCAGCATCTGTGATTTCATTTAGGGTTGTCGGACCACCTTGTGGAGGTGCATATGCTTTTGTGACCATGCACCAATACGCCTTTCCCATACACTACAAGTGACATTTCATGCGACCTTTCCAAAGAGAGAAGTTGGTTCCATCAAACTTCAGATTATCCTTCTTGTATGACGACATCCTGGATCTCCTCAAGCGGTTAAGCTCCTTTTAGAGGAACTTAGCTCTGATACCAATTGTTAGACTTAGGGCATACAACTGAGAGGGGGGTGAATCAGTTGTGCGAAACTTTCCCTTTATGAACACTTGAAACTTCTTTAGTGATTAGGATAATATTAATCATGAACCATAATGCATTTAAATCAGAAGCAGAAACATATCAACACATATGATACTAAGATTTTGACGTGGAAAACCCGGTTAAGGGAAAAACCACGGGGTGATTAACCCAAGAAAGTATTCTCTATTAGAAGAATAGAAAGAACAAAATGGCACATGCCAATTAGAGCTCACTGCCTGAGCACACTGCTCACAAGAGGCTCACTGCCTACAAGAGACACACTGTCTACAAAGGAATAAGTATCACCTTTATGAACTAGAGAATAGCATCTTCAACATGCTTGAATCAGTTTCCATTTAAGCCCAATATTTCTTCTCTGCCTTTCGCAGTTCTCTTTGCTACCACACACTCATCACCTCAAGACACACCACAAAATGAATTCACAATCCCTTATTTATACAAGGCATCAACTTAGGAACAATCATCTAAGTTGGCAAACACCTACAAGATCATCCGCAAGACGTGTAATACATCCGGTCGGCTAGCCTCAAGAAGAACACCAATATTTGTGGTTATTCTTCAAATGCAAACTCTAACTTCAATGCAGACCACCAACATTAACTAGACATGATCCAACGATCATCATAACCTTCCCTGAATCACCAAAAACATCCACACTTCATCATCCTACTGGAATTCTTCTTTCCTTCATCCGGAGCTACAAGAACATAGTTTGTCATCACTGTCACAAATGAATAGGCACTTCCGGACCTTCAACCCATGAACTAATCTAGCTGATACTTCACAGGGACGTCCTCAACACTCCCTCAGATCCGCAGAATGGGATAATGAAATACCAGATCTCATCGGACCTTTTTGTGGCCCTCTGTCATCTTTGAACACCTGCCGGAATTGGTTCTACTTGAGCGACCATAACTTCTTCAGATCTTTATGTGGACCTCTGAAATATTGACTAGAGCATCTCAAGACTTGTATCTACAAACCCTTTAAACCGCATCCTCTGATCCTCAACCTATTGAGGACTTTTACCTTCTTGTCATCACTGTTCTTCACTGTTCCTGATTGAGACTTATTTTCTCAATATCCTCAGCACACAGCTCATCTAATCCTTCTCATTAATGCAACATGAATATGTTGACATGAATGACAACACCAGTTAGGCCCATACTTGCAACAATATAAAATTTGAATGCGGTATTGACCTTTACCAGTTGCTCGTGCAATGCATTGCTGATCTGTTCTCCCCAAAATATTTTCTGATTACCCCGTAGAATTACCTTGATGTAAGTGTACATCCAATCCTAGAATTTGGAAGCAGAAGGGAGTCCTCTGACGTGACTCAAAAGAGTAATCAAATCACAAACCTCTTCTACAAAGTCACTCCTGTGAAGATCTTTTGGCCATCTAGTCAAATTACTTCTAGGGATTTTCAACCACTTGTTGTTTATGTACCTTCTGGCAGCTTCCACATCCTTATCATAATCCTGTTGGCCCTGAACAAAGTCAATCCGTCCAATATTTTCAATGGGTGGACACATGAAGATTTTGTTGAGGAATTATGCATCCAATCTCATGATTAAATTACCATGAGAATCCATCACAACTCTAGTGTCTTTGTTGTAATGGTTGGCTACCTAAAGAACAAACTCGGGATTGTGTGCAGAAACTAAAAATGATGCAACCAAATGAATATTACTGTCAATGATTTTCTGCATAGGCTTAGAAGGATTTGTCTATTTTGTTCTATCTACAAATTCTACCATGTCCACATGCCCAATTTCTGTGTCTCTGATTTCATCAATGTTTGACTGCACTGCTGTCACCAGAAAGACACCTTGGTACTTGTACTTCATGATTTTGGCCTTTGATGGAGATGGTTTTGACATGAGCTTTGGAGAGAACTCTAAAATTGATATTTGCTATGAACGCTGGTTGAGAACTGCAAAAGGCCATGATCTCACAGTTAGGGAAAAAATGGATAAACTGGGATAACCGGGATTTGATGATCATGGATAGGGAAGCATGTGTTGAAGGGCTTGAGTGCGTGCAAATCAAGGCAAAGGTGAAAGTGGGCTATCAGGTCTTGAAAGGTGAATTTTCCCAGTGTTGGGAAAAATTTAGGAAAATATGCATGAGCAGTCAAAACGACCGCTCCTGCATGAGGAAGTGTTTACATGTGTAAAAGCGGGTATTTTCAACGCTTATGCATGTGTTTGGGAAGATCATTGGTTATCATGCAAAGTCAGGGAAAAACACCGCTATTGCATGTAATCACTTGGAAAAATATTTTATGTAGGGGCGGTCAAAATGACCGCCCTTACATATGTTAAAACGGTGAAAAATACCGACACTGCAAGCTGGGGGAGTTATAAGTGCTTGAGCAGGTGTTTTTGCCAACACTGCATGTAAGTAGGAAATTCAAGTTTTGGTGTCTGAGCGGTAGTAAATGCCGACATTGCACATAGTAAAAGATACAAGAGTTTCGTGTAAGGGTGGCAAATTTTTCCACCCATACACCTTGCGCTTTGATGTGTATTGAAAGGTTTATGCAGCTAATATAGATGATTGTGCATTTGATGAAGATCCATAAGAAGAAGCATACAAATGCGGCTAATACAGCTGACACTCATATTGGTATAAGACTTAGGGCACAAAGATCGATCTATTTTGAAGACATATTTGACGCAGGTTTTGAAAAATGAACCAAGATTAAAATAAAAAAAATGACCATAACAACAGAAAAACAACACTCGACAAAATCAAACAAATAAAACCATATTAAACTATTATACTAATGGAAACCCTAAGAAAGAAAATGAAAGTGGGTAAAAGACTTACATGTTCGAATGGAGGAAACCCTAGGTTCGACGATGGCGAATTCATTTGAATCCTAGAACGATGTGATCGAATGATGCGAGGAGAGTCCAGAGACTAGCTAGGAAGTAAAACAAAACAAAATGACAAAAGAAACCCTCAAAAAGACATTAAAACTTGAAAACCAACCTTTAATATTCAGCACGAGTGGCCATTAATGGCACTTGAAGTTCAAGATCTTGGAGATCTTGATCGGGCGGCAAAATCGGCCGACCTCACACATGTTTTCCCAAAAATGCAAAAGTAGTTAAATCCACTGATGATGCATTTAAAAACCTTTTGAGGAAACATGTAACGATGGTGAAAAGTGCCGCTCAGGCATACCAAAAAAAGAAAACTATGTAAGAGCGATAAAAAGTGCCGCCAATACACATTAAACCAAAAAGAATATGTCAAGTCGGCAATTTCTACCGACATTGCATAAGTGAATAAAAGACATGTAATAGCAGAAAATTTGGCTGACTTTACATGTGAAGATTCAAAAATTTACTAACACCTGAAAAATGACCAAAATTAACATTTTGATCAGTTTATGACTTAATCAATTTTTGCAAATATCGAAGAATCGATTCGAGGAAATGTCGCAAACTAATTTAGGATGTTAAATGACTTTGCACAGGACCAAGAGAATCTTGTCTTGATTTGTAAACTTAGAGTGTAGATCATGAAACGGACAAGTTTCATGGGGGTTGTCTACAAAAATGAGCGTTGCTGATTTTGAGAACAATAGCTGGCTCTAACTGGGTAACTTCCTTTGATCAAACTTTGAAATGATTGAAGGGAGAAGAATCCAATCTCTAAGTGCCTTCATCCATGCCATTGGTCCATAGAGTCAAGCTAAAAAGAAAAAGACACAAAAGACTAAACAAAAACACAAAAATAAAAACACAAAACTGTACAAATGTACAAATAAACTTATCTAATACTTCAAGGATTGAAGTGCTTCAGATGTTGTCCACTGTGAGGTAGTAAGAATGGTGTCCCATCCTGATACTCCAGCAAGAAACTATTCTCACCACAGAACTGATGAATGGTGAACAGACCTCTCCACAAGGAATCAAATTTTCCATGCATTCCCTTTGGTTCTCTCCTCTTGCCCCACAACAAGACTTGATCTCCAATCTGAAACTCATGAATCCTTGCCTTCTTGTCAAAGAGTTTCTTTACCTAAATTTGGTGCTTAGTGATACGATCCACTACCATAGTTCACTGCTCCTCAAGTTCAGTTAGATACATAATCCGTTTATCAATAGAACTATCAAAAGTTCTATCTTCCAATGCCTTTACCAACTTCAGTGCTGGCAATTCCAAGGTAATTGGTATCTCTGCATTCAAACCATATAGAAGCTGAAATGGTGACATGCCTATTGTCCTTTTGGGGGTAATCCTGTCTACCCATAAAGCATCAAACAATGCTTTATGCCAAATTCTCTGATTCTCATCTACCAGTTTCCTGATAATAGTGACCAGATTCTTATTGCTTGATTCTGCTTGACCATTTCCTTGCGAATAATAGTCTGAAGAATGGGAAAGAATGATCCCATGCTCATAACAAAAGTCAGTAATCTCATGGGAAGAAAAACAAGTAGCATTGTCTGCTACAATCTTGTTTGGAACTCCAAACCTAGAAATAATGTTTTCCTTGAGGAAATTACATACCACTTTAGAAGTAGCATGTTTTATTGGGATGGCTTCCACCCACTTGGTAAAATAATTTGTCGCGGTAAGAACATAGTTGTGTCCCGCACTTGACGGTGGGTTCATAGTGCCAATGAAGTCAATGCCCCATTGCTGAAATGGTTCTTCAATCACAATTGGTTTGAGAGGTAGAGTGGCCAACTTCAGTTTCCCAACAAACTGCTGACACAACTCACACCTACATACCCAATTGTATGCATCTTGAAATAATGTGGGCCAATGGTATCTAGCTCCCAGAATCTTGTGATCCATCACAGGTGCAAAAAAATGTCCTCCAAAAGCCAGATTGTGGAAAGACTCCAGAAGTCTACTTTGTTGCACTTTATCCACACAATGGAGAAATACCCCATCAAGGCTCCTTTTGTACAAACCATTGTCCCAAAGGACATAGTTAGCAGCTTTCAACTTAACAGTTCTTTTCTCCTTATAAGAAATATGGGAAGGACACTCACCATAGGTAAGAAAATGAGCGATATTTGAATACCACTCATCAGTAGTAGTGACAAAAAGAACAGTTGGCGTATCCTCAACTTCTTCTTCATCCCCTGTCTCTTTTGGCACGTTGTCAGCGATCAATTGAGACAAACCTTTACCACACACAAGCTTGGTAGGCTTGATATCCAGATCAAACTCTTGGATCTTAGCAATCCAATTACCTCTCTTTGTTCTGAACTCCTATTGAGTTACGATAGACTTGATTGTTGTATCAGGAACCAAAACAACAGTGTGTGAATTCAGAATATTGAACCTGAAATGCTTCACCGCTTTGACCACGGCATAAGCATGCTTCTCCATATTTGAATACTTCAATTCATGAGCTTTGAGAGGACAACTCATAAATGATATGGGGGATTCCACACCTTCTTCATTCTGCTAAACCAGAATAGCTGAAAGTGTATGTTCTGAAGCATAGCTGTAAACTATGAAATCTTTGGTATAGTTAGGACAAACAAGAACTGGAGCATAAGCAATAGCCCTCTTAATATCCTCAAATGCTGCTTTGCCTTCCACAGTCCAATGGAAAGTAGCCTTACCCTTCATCATGTTGACGATGTGACGGGTTTTCTCTGCAAACTCAGGAATGAACCTTTGTAGAAAATTCACCTTTTCGAAGAAAGAATGAACCACAGTCACTAGCAGGTAGAGTAAGACTTTGAATAGATTTGACTCTTTCTGAGTCAATTTTAGTGCCTTCTCGGGCTATAATGTGTCTAAGAAGTTTACCTTCTGTAACCCTAAAAACTAACTTTTTATGGTTGAGAGAGATACTATTTTACCGACAGCATTCCAGCACTTGTCGTAAATGATGCACATGATCATGACAGTTTTTGGAGAAAACAACAAGTCATCAAGATACATTATGATGAACTTTCCCATCTCATCTCTGAAGGCAAGGTCCATTACTCTCTGGAATGTGGCACCAGCATTGATCAAACTAAAAGGCATTCTACGTACACAAATGTACCCATGGTGTGGTGAAAGCAGTTTTGAACTGATCTGCTTTGTTGACCTCCACTTGGTTATACCCTGAAAAACCATCTAGCATAGACAACATTTCTAAACCAGTTATTGTTTGCAACACTTGATCCATGATGGGTAGAGGGTAGTTATCTTTTAGGAAAGACTGGTTGAGATTCCTGAAATCAACACAGATACGGATTTCTCTGTTCTTCTTCCTTACAGGAACTATGTTCGTGATCTAGGTGGAATGATGAATTGGAAAAATTATCCTTGCATTCAGCATCTTCTAAATCTTAGAAAGGATCGTACCTGATATTTTGGGGTTGTATTGCCTCTGCTTCTGCTTGTGAGGCAATGATCCAACTTTGAGGGGAATTTCGTGTTGAATCTCCTTAGGCCTGAAAGACTTCAGATCATCATAGGAGTATTCCTAAACATCAATGTAATGGCAAAGAAGTGTGATGAATTTGAACTTTTCATCAGCAGTGCAACATTTCCCAATATTGACCATTTTGGGATCTGCCTCCGAACTCAAATTTCCCTGCTCAAATTCCATAGAGGAAGTTGAATCCTATTGTTGCTGCTGCTTGATATACCTATCATGCTTATCAAATAACTTCTCAAGGGAAACCAAACCTTTTGGAATCTTATTCCATTTCAACTGAAGAAACTCTTCGCTGGTTTGTGAATCTATCTCAGAAACATATTCCCGTGGTGGAGATTCACTGCCTTCAAAATAGAGCTCATCAAAGCTATCCATCTTCTCCAAGAAAGCAATGATTTGGTTATCACCATTGAATACCTACCAATGGTCAGCATTATCAAGTACACTTGGTCAAAATACTAGCTCAATAGTGTACTTGTTTCCTTTGAAATCCTTATGGGGAACCATAAGGGTTGTGGAGACAGCTAATGAATCTGCACGATCATTAAACTCTCTTGGCACCGCATAAATGTTGAAAGCATCAAAACCTTCAATGCAATCCCATACGTGATTGCGATAGTGTCTCAATCTTTCATTCTTGGTTTGATACAAATTTCTCACTTGACAAACCACTAATTTGGCATCTCCTTAAGCATGAAGAATTTTAACACCTCTAGCATGAGCAACTTCCAATCCAAGCAACAAAGACTCGTATTTGGTGGTGTTGTTGGTATTGTCAAATTGTAACTTGTATGAAAAAGGTAAGATATCACCTTGTGGAGATATCAAAACAACTCTAGCTCCAGAATCGGTAGAGGAACAATTGCCATCAAATTCTAAAATCTAGACTTCATTAGAATTTGATTTTTTGGAATTTCTTTGATTAGAAGATTCCTCTTCATCGGTGAGGGAAGAATCTGGCATTACTATACCTTCACCCGAACTTTCATCTGAAAACTCATCTGAGTCTCCTTCTAACATATCTAAGCTATCACCCAATGTACTCTCATCTGATGAACTAGAAACATCTTCGGTGGACAGGAAATAATTACCCATTCTTGAGGACTCAAACAAAGTTTGAGCTTTGGGATTTGCCGTTTGGGTAACAATATATTTTGCCTCCTTCTCAGGAAGCAACTTTTGCATGACACCTTTAACATGTATCCTTGCTTCAGATAGATCCATATTCAACTCCCCACCCACATCTTTGCAGAAATTAAGCCCAAGAAGAATGCTGTAAGAAGCTAGAACATCAACTACCAGGACTATCATCTTAATTCTCTTATCTGGAAAAGCCACAAATGCAAATTGGGCATCTTTGATTTGACCCAAAAGTGGTACTTGCTTGTTTTCCATAGAGAAACACCTCCCAAAATTTTTAGTTAAGGTAAGGCCAAGGGTGTCTACTACTTTGGCAGGCATAACATTATCAGAGGCTCTGGAATCTATTACGCAATTGCTCAATTTATGGCCATTTACTAATAGGGAAACATAGAAAGGTTTAATTTTTCTAGAGGCTTCAAGGGGAGTAGTGACAAGATTATTTTGAGTAGGTTTTCTTTTTGGGGAGTCATGAGAAACTTTCATAAAATCATGTCCTACAGATATGGTCATGTTTTTGATGTATTTAGCTAATCTATCAAATTGTTCAGGATTAGCTTGTAAATACTCAACTTCAGACATTTGGATCTTAGTCTTCCTAGCATGATCTATTATATCAAATTGCTGAAATGAACTAGAAATGGAGGAAGAAGATCCATCATATTAATTTTTGGTAGAGATAGCACTGGTCTGAGGGGTGGAAGTAGAAGATAAAAGGTCATTAGAGGCACTTACTTGCTTATTGCCCACCGGGTCCTTTGATTGGAAAGGCAACGGAGTCCCCTATTTAGTGATTGAAACCACTGGTTGAGATTCTTCTCTCATCTTTCCTTTATCAGCTTGTAGAGTTGATTGGTTTTAGGACCTAGTAAAGATAGCATATGCTCCTTCACACACATCTCCTCCCTTTTCATCTTCGTCTTGGTAATTCAGAAAGTTGATGGTAGAGTCGCCAACTAATTCTTCTTCTCCTTCTGTGAAGAGATTAGCATCATTTTCATGGTCCAACTCTGGTTGGAAAGAAAGTTCATTTTCAGCTTCATAATAGCCAACTGCTGAGTTGACCGGCACTGCTTCAATGGCAAGTTTCCCCTGTGTAGGAGGAAGACGATTGTGTTGTCCTTGATTTCTAGCAGCATTGCCTTGATATGAATTATTTGGAAATGTTCTCCTTGGTATATCCCGATAAGAAGGAGGGGTAGACATACCTTGGGACATTTTCCTTTTTAGAGCTAGCAATTCATTTGCTAACTTTTGCACCATAGGGTCCGTGGTGCTTGTGGAAGAATTTACAGCAGAAGAGAAACCTTTATTTCTATTAGAATCTCTTCTTATCTTACCTGCAAGGATAAGATCATCTTCGACTTCAGTAGCCAATATCTGAGCTGCAGGAAGATCTGCAGGACCAGCCCACCTTAATAGAAAACTCACTTCAGGAAGTTGAGTATTAATGAAGAAACACTTAAGATTCTCCACTGTTGGCTGAGTGTTTGCAGGAATCATGTTTCTCAACTTATTGAACTTAGCGATGAAGTCTTGCATAGGTTCATGAGGCTCCTTCTTCATTTGTGTAAGTTGAGCCAACAAGGCATGTGCATCTTCTGCAAGTTTGAACCTAGCCTCAAACTTGGTCTTGAGAGTGTTCCAGTTGGTTATAGTCTGAGCTTGAAGATGGTAAAACCAATCTGTAGCAGTACCTTGCAGTGTTTCCACAAAAAGCATTATTGCTACATCTTCATGCTCAACACCTATCACACCACAAGCTATGCAGAAAGTTGCAATGTGTTCATCAGGGTGAACTTTCCCGTCACCATAGAATTTGGGAAAATTCTTTCTCGAACTATGAGGTAGTTCATGAAATGGTGGGGTTAAATTTAGAGGACCAAAAGTGTTACCCCAAGGGCCTTGGGCTGCCATGATGCGTTGATTAAAAGGTGGGATAAGAAACCTTTGTGGAGTATGAATAGACAAAACTATGCTAGCACTAGAACTAGAAGCTTCACCTGGTATTGGAGACCTAGAGTTGGTAGGAGGAAAACTCCTGGTACGCTGAAGACGAGGTCGTAGAGGCAAAAGACCAAAATTATTTTGCTGCATCAATTCAAATATAGGATTAATAATACCTTGAGCTCTCTTGCTTCTTCTATACCGTGAATCTGCCAGAATGTAGTATGCTCAACAAGATTTTGCAACAAATGGAAAAGAACTAAAAATGCTTCAACTCAAAGCGTGAGGCTTCAAGTTGCGCGTTCTGTCCCCAACGGAGTGGCCAAAAATTGTTGGGTGAATATTTTGTCATTAACTCACTAACAGCAAAATGGGTATATCAGCCATAGCTATGATGAGACAAACTCTCTCCTCTCAGCAAGGGGAGGTTCCCTCTGGTTGCTTGACTATTACAAACAAATAACTTATGAAATTTATGTACACTAGAAACTATATTTGTGGTGGTTCCATTTCATCTCATTCTCTTTTTTCAGAATAGATGTTTATACTTCAAGATAATGATTTCAATGAAAGTAATATTAAAGAGCTTACAAACTATCACAAAACCACAGAAACACAAAGTTTTCTGTTGCCTCACTTACTAATTGCAAATAGAACTGTTTGAAGTTGAATGCAGCCCAAAGTCTTCACTCTTCCCCAAGATGATAAAAGTAGATTGAATATAACAACTTGTAGCACAAAGTCTTCAAGCTATTTTATCCTCACAAACATAAACACAATCCTCACAAATGATTTTATAGCTCAAAGTCTATTAAAATCAGATTTAGAATACTCATTAACCACTTGAAATAAACTCCCACACTTCAATTACTTATCAAAGATAATATGATAGCAAAGACATAAGAATGATTCTATCATGAAACAAATAATCCCAAGACAAAGATTGGAATTAAACTTGCTTTTTTGTATTGATAAATATTTGATAATTGATTTACACAAATAAGCACAAAGTCTCAACTTGCTTCTCAATTTGACAGAGTTTGGTTACAATAGATAAAAGATAATATTTACAAAAGAGGCCCTCTTTATTTATAGGGAGGAGCCTAGAGCAAAAATAGGAAATTTACAACTACTTTGACTTATTCAACAAAAGAGTCCTATTTGACTTGGGACTTCTCTTGTCTCACATGTAATTACATTTTGGAAAATTACATGTGAAAATGTCTAAAACAAAATTCAAATTACATATCATATACAGGAAAAATAAACTAAGGCACTAGCTTCCTCCGTCATTCTTCTTCAGAAAGTCCTGGTACATAGCTTGGATGGCTGCCATCTCGCATGCATCTGGTTTTGCTGTGTTCTTTGAGATGTGCAGGACCGAAGAATGGAGTCTTTTACTGCCTTTATTGCCTTTTCATGCTTGTCCAGATTATCTTTCAGGTTCTCTAGAGTCGAGTGTTGGTCATATAGATTATCCATTGAAAGCACTGAAGGCGCCTCCTCTTCAAATTTTCTTTGGACCATCTCTTCAAAAGAACTTACCATTTCCTCTGTTGAGAGAAACTTGTGATCTTCCCCTATCAGGGTGCATGGAAGTTCTTCTAGCTAGTGTAGAAGTGTGACATCACTATCTTCACTGGCTTCTCGGGCTTGACACAAATCTTCAAGTAGACCTTTTGTTATGTGGATTTGATGTACCAGAGTCTCCTTGGTCTTGAGATATGATTCTCTGTTTGTAATGACCCCAATGGTGATTAGATTCTTTATCTTGATCTTTTTCATATCTATCCACTCTTCTTGATTATCTTCTTGATCTTGCAGGTCTTGTGAAAGTAGATCTACCAGGTTGTCCAGCTCAGCTTTAGCTTTGTCCATCTTCTCTTTCCTTTCCACAGTGGTTTTCAATAGGATTCGCCCTTGAGCTAATAGGCGTTCCACTACATCTCCTACCACCCTCCCCCTAGCTTGTACTTTTTCAACTTTATGAATCAGGGGATCTTCCAATGTCACTGCCATGGGTTCTACCATTTCTGATGACTTTACTATCTTTTGAAGGACAATAGCAAGTTGTTCTGCTTTAGTTTTGTACGGTTCCTTCTCTTTCTTGACTTCATCATACTTTTCAAGTAAAGTGCTGGCAGTGGTTTGAAAATCTACCTTTATAGTCTCATGAGTCATCTTGCCCAACTCAACCCTTGAAATGACATAATCACTCATGTCAAAAGTGTCAATGGTGGCATTTTCTGGTGGCTTGGCAATGTCCATGTACCTGATTCCTTTCTCATTGACAAGCCTAGAAAGTCTTAGGCTTCTTCTTCTGATTCTTTGCTTTTACAGGTAACAACTTTTCAATATCGATCTCGTCAGGCGAGATAGCTTGCTTCTTCCTCTTTGGAGTATATGCAGATAACCATGGGGGAAGCACAGAAGCACCAACAACTTGGGATGAATCTACTACCTGTTTGGCCGGCTCCATGTTCACACCTGTGATAGTCACAATAGGACTGGTGTTGGTAAAAACCACACCTGTATCAACAACCTTTTCTGAAGCATCCAAAAGGTTCTCTAAAATAGATTGTTCACCGATGTCAAAAGATGGAGAAGATAGACTTGGAATGGAACTAGAGGAATCAAAAATAGTCCCAAAACTAGTTTTCACAGAAATAGGGGTATTATCAGAGGAAACAACAAAGATAGGTGAAAGGGAAACATTTGAAATCACTAGGAAACTACCAGAAACTAGAACATGAGGAGGAGGTGTAGAAACTTGTGTTCCTATGGGAAAATCTTTCTCAGGTGATTGAGGTGGATCGCCAAGTTGCTCCTTTTCTACATCCTCGTCTTCACCTTGTTCAGTTTCATCCTCTTCATCAGATTATCATATACTATGGCATGTTGATCATCCTTAGACGTTTGAATATTTTGTTCTTCAGCCTCAACATCTTATGTGTTCATTTGATCAACAATAGTATCTTCAACATTTGACTCAGTGACATTGGAAGTTTCTTTAGTTTTCTTCTTCTTCCCTCCTTTGGATACAAATTTGATCTTTGGTTTGCATATCTTAGAAGAAGAAGGGGTGTCACTCTTGTTTTTGGTTCTATTCTTAGCCTTCTTGCCTGTCTGCTCCTATGTCTCAGTCTCTGACCCTGTGAGGAACTCTTTCAGTTTAATCCCTTTACTTTCCAACCACACATTGGTGTTAGCCAGTATTGGTTGAAACCTTTTCCTGATGGATGTTTCTTCTTTGATTGACCATTTCACCTCTGGAAGAGGTGAAGCCTGAACATTTTCTGTGTTGTATTTGGGATCTAGAACATTCCCGTCATCCTCCATTCCATTTGGAATTTCATTGAGGCCTAGTTCTTCAATCTGACTCAGGTGAAGTCTACAGAAGTCTAGCTTTCTGATCTCATTCTGTGTCCTGAGATCGGCCCATATGTCTTCAACCATTGGGACATGGAAGTTTGACTTCCTTTTGATCTTATCCTAAACTCTTCTAAAGTCAAAATGGTCTCTTTTCTTGTAAGTCTTCATAGTGACTAGTTGTAATTCAGAATCAATTATTTTTGCTTTATTTGCTGATTGAACCGAATACCTCCCAATTTCAACAGGGAACTTTATCCCCAACTTCTTCAACTCCATCTATTTATTGTGCACTACTATTAGCTGTCTGTATAGCTCCATAAGAACAATACGGTCACTAGGATACAGTGGAAGCATATAAGGGTAAATAGGATAATACCCTACCTAAAGATATGTGAAAGTGGGAAATTGCAGGAACAAGCAACCAAAAGAATTTACAACATGCCAAGCTTCATCAGAGACCCTTTTCTGAACAAGTTCACTATCCCATAAGCACATGAACATGGAAAAGAATGCATCATTAACCCTTCAAAAATGATGATTTGATCCCTTTAGAGTGATTTAAGGGTAATATTCATATACTGGGATCAATCTCCTATCTCCTACCTGGGTTAAACCTGGAAAGATTCTCATGCTTGTAGCAGCATAGACAAGATAAGAGGTCATATAAAATTTGAATGTGGTATTGACCTTTACCAGTTGCTTATGCAATGCATTGCTGATCTGTTCTCCCCAGAATATTTTCTGATTACCCCGTAGAATTACCTTGATGTAAGTGTACATCCAGTCCTGGAAATTGGAAGCAGAAGGGAGTCTTCTGACATGACTCAAAAGAGTAATCAAATCACAAACCTCTTCTACAAAGTCAATCCTGTGAAGATCTTTTGGCCATCTGGTCAAATTACTTCTAGGGATTTTGAACCACTTGTTGTTTATGTACCTTCTGGCAACTTCCACATCCTTATCATAATCCTGTTGGCCCTGAGCAAAGTCAATCTGTCTGATATTTTCAATGGGTGGACACATGAAGATTTTGTCGAGGAATTCTACATCCAATCTCATGATTACATTCCCCTGAGAATCCGTCACAACTCTAGTGTCTTTGTTGTAATGGTTGGCTACCTGAAGAACAAACTCAGGATTGTGTGCATAAACTAGAAATGATTAAACCAAATGAATATTACTGTCAATGATTTTTTGCATAGGCTTAGAAGGATTTATCTATTTTGTTCTATCTACAAATTCTGCCATGTCCACATGCCCAATTTCTGTGTCTCTGATTTCATCAATTTTTGACTGCACTGTTGTCACTAGAAAGACACCCTGGTACTTGTACTTCATGATTTTGGCCTTTGATGGAGATGGTTCTTACATGAGCTCTGGAGAGAACTCTAAAATTGATATCTGCCACAAATGGTGGTTGAGAACTGTAAAAGCCCATGATCTCGCAGTTAGGGAAAAAATTGATAAACTGGGATAACCGCGATTCAATGATCATGGACAGGAAGCATGCATTGAAGGGCTTGAGTGCCCACAAATCAAGGCAAAGGTGAAAGCGGGCTATGAAGTCTTGAAAGGTGCATTTTCCCAGTGTTGGGAAAAATTCAAGAAAATATGCATGAGTGGTCAAAACGACCGCTCCTGCATGAGGTAGTGTTTGCATGTGTAAAAGCAGGTATTTTCAACACTTATGCATGTTTTTGGGAAGATCATTGGTTATCATGCAAAGTCGATGAAAAACACCACTATTGTATGTAATCACTTGGAAAAATATTTTATGTAGGGGCGGTCAAAATGACTGCCCTTACATATGTTAAAACGGTGAAAAATATTGACACTGCAAGCTGGGGGAGTTATAAGTGCTCGAGTGGGTGTTTTCGCCGACATTGCATGTAAGTAGGAAATTCAAGTTTTGGTGTCTAAGCAGTAGTAAATGTTGACATTGCACATAGTAAAAGATACAAGATTTTCGTGTAAGGGCGGTGAATTTCGCCGCCCATACACCTTGCGCTTTGATGTGTATTGAAAGGTTTAAGTGGCTAATATAGCCGATTATGTATTTGATGAAGATCCACAAGAAGAAGCATTCAAACACAGCTAATATAGCCGACACTCATATTGGTATAAGACTTAGGGCACAAAGATTGATCTATTTTGAAGACATATTTGACGCAGGTTTTGAAAAATGAACCAAGATTTTTTTAAAAAATGACCATAACAACAGAAAAACAACACTCGACAAAATCAAACAAATAAAACCATATTAAACCATTATACTAATGGAAACCCTAAGAAAGAAAATCAAAGTGGGTAATGGACTTACCTGTTCGAACGGAGGAAACCCTAGGTTCGACGATGGCAAATTCATTTGAATCCTAGAACGGCGTGATCGAATGACACGAGGAGAGTCCAGAGACTAGCTAGGAAGTAAAACAAAATGAAATGACAAAAGAAACCCTCGAAAAGACATATTAAAACTTGAAAACCAACCTTTAATATTTGGCTCAAGTGGCCATTAATGGCACTCGAAGTTCAAGATCTCGGAGATCTTGATCGGGCAACAAAATCGACCGACCTTACACATGTCTTACCAAAAATGTAAAAGCGGTTAAATCTGCCAATGATGCATTTAAAAACATTTTGATGAAACATGTAACGATGGCGAAAAGTGCTGCTCAAGCATAAAAAAAAAAGAAAACTATGTAAAAGCGGTAAAAAGTGCCACCATTACACATTAAACCAAAAAGAATATGTCAAGTCAGCAATTTCTACCAACATTGCATAAGTGAACAAAAGACATGTAATAGCAGCAAATTTGGCTGACTTTACATGTGAAGATTCAAAAATTTTCTAACACCTGAAAAATGACCAAAATTAACATTTTGATCAGTTTACGACTTAATCGATTTTCACAAATATCAAGGAATCGATTCAAGGAAATGTCGTAAACTAATTTGGGATGTTAAACGACTTCGCACGGGACCAAGAGAATCTTGTCTCGATTTGCAAACTTAGAGTGTAGATCACGAAATGGACAAGTTTCGTGGGGGTTGTCTACAAAAACGAGCATAGCTGATTTTGAGAACAATAAGATCTTAATGCGAACCTCTCAAATATTAACTAGAGCTTCTTCAGATAAACCTCTACAAAGCCATATGGTCTACATATATTGATCACCATTAATTTTCTCAATATCCTCAACAATCTGGTCTTCTAAACAGGCAACAAATTAGGATACAGTTGACACGAATGACAACAGGAATATGTTGACATCAATGACAACTTACTTAAGCACATATTTGCAACAGCCCAATGGATAGTTAAGGTAACTTGTCTTGATGCTTAGTAGGCAAGTGTATAGCGGAAGTCACCAGAAATGTTACCAGTTTTCTCCTATAGCTTGAATTGGCAGAGCTGTTGCATTAAGTTCATTTTAGGATGAAAAGTAACATTTGTCTAGTATGATAACTTTTGCATAGTTTGGAGGGCTTGAAGAGAGGAGGGTTCAGTTTTTGTCATTTGAGAGACAATCAATTTATTATTCATTCATTTGTAGAAGGTTGCTAAAGAGATAAGTTATTTCATTTTGCTACAATGATTATTCATTTTACAAATGAAATACATAAAAGAAATAAACATTGCATCAAATGAAAAGATGATAGATCAAATGTCCCACACAAGCCATGGGAATAGCTGAACAAGTAAAAATATAAGTGTATACACCTAAAAATGACATGATTCACATTCTTCTAAGTTAATTAACTATCAAAATATTTAATTATCTCTTCTAAAGTCAAAATTAAATAAAATCCTTTATTTAATTAAATTCTTCCAAACAATTAAATAATTCTTAATTATTTAATTAAATCAAATCATTCTTCCAAATTTGAATAAATCAATCAAATTTATTTAGATCCTCTCAATCCCTAAAAATAAAATACAATCACATATTTTTTTTATTCTTCCAAAATCATGCACAACAATTAAAAAAATTTATTTATTTAATTTGCTTTCTTATCTTCTAAATTAAATAATACCAATTATTTAATTATTTCTTCCAATAATATCTTCTCTAAATTTAAATAAATCAAATTTTTATTTAAGTTTTTCTTTTTCTTCTAAATTGAGTTATCTCTAAATATAATTCAAGCTTTCTTGCACATGCAATTAAATATTCCTAATATTTAATAAAGCAAAGTATCTTCTTATTCTCATGCAAATCCCTTCTTCTTGTTTTAAATCACTTAACTAATTATTATATTCTTTTAAATGTTTTAACTCATTCTTCTATTCTTAGTAAATCCTCTCATGCAAAAAGAAAGCAAGACACATGTCTTCTTATTTGTTGCACGTTCCTCAACTATTCTCAATCGTTGATTGTCTTATTCTTTCTATACTGTTGATCTTCATTCTCTCAAGTCTATAAATTGAACCTTGTTCTTCCATTTCATTCATCCAAGCTTTAAGTATCGTTACTCTGCAGGAATTACAGCGCACCTTTGACACCAATTCCTTCATTGCTTGTGATCACAATTGTTACTATGCACTACTACCATCATTGTGAAGTTCCTCTTCATTGCGATATTATCATAGCCATTCCCAATTGACATTCTTGAAGCATAGAAAAGAAGTGCACTCTCTGAGGGCCCTATTTCATACATGCAAGATTGATTGTGATAGGCAATCAATGGAAGCTTCGAATTGAGGAAGGTTTGCTTTGTTGTTCATTACTTTATTTGATTAATCTTCTTAGTTCACCATTTCATTGAGTTTTGGGTAACTTGATATTGATTATTATTGTTTATTCATTTATCCAATTTTCCCTTAACAATAAGAAATATACTATGCATCTAAGGATAGGAGAGAAAAGGATTATAGCCATCATTTCCTTTTAGTGTCTTCGGTTTCTGAGGTTGCTTTCTAACCTTGATCCTGATCTCCAACAAGAACCTGCCAAAAATTGGAAAAAGACATGTTAGAGCTCTGGTTATGAGTTCCCTATGTCCCTATCAGAAGAGGCATAACACATTGCCTATAATGCACTAGATCAGATATACATCATTCACATATAGAAGAGATTGAAATGAAATAGTCATTGAACTTCATTGTTTTATCTAATCTGTTTGTTTCATGTGCAGGTATAGGATAAGTCATGTAGCTGTTTGAAGACAAATCAACATGTGGTGTCCAGTGGGCTCCCACAAGGGTTGAGCCCAACATGCTCCCCCTGGATCCCAAAGAGGAATGGGTTGATCATAAGTCATACTCATAGTGCTCAAATAGAACATTTTCAACTAAAAGAGTGCCACATCAATTGAGTATATGAGCTTCAAGCCTACTGCCCATTCATGATTATCACATCAAAAGTGAAGTGAGAACCACAAATAGGTAATAGGCTTGTGATATCATAAGATGTTGTCAAAAGTGACTATTATATGCATGGTAATTGAAGGACTCATTTAGGTACATACAAAGAAGCACCATGGAGCAACAATAAGAAACTAGTATTTATCACTGTTTGTTGTGCATGAAATGTAAGTTGATATTGAATGCATAAAAATAACCACAAAGGTGTTATTGAATTCATTTGAAGAGGCATGCAAATACAGTAAGCTCAATTGAAAGCAATCAATGCCATGTCATAAGAGATCATTTAAATGTATATAGAGTGAGAAAATTAGTCATCAAGTAGATCATGTGTACAGATGGAGCTCAACTCTCATTAAATGCTTTTGCCATTATAAAGAAGAGAACTTTTGTTGCTTTTGTCTCAAGAGTGACAGGAAGTAGGTTTATGTTATTCCTATTTATCATGAACATCATAGATCCATGTATGAGATAGCCAAAACATCAGAAGCCATAGCTCTTTGAGTCAGACAGCATGATCCATTACATGACAGTCATGAAATGTCCAATATGCAGTCATAAAAGCAAGGACATAAGTACAATGATCAAAAGAATGGAGTATGGTCAAGAATGGTGCGAGCCAAACACAGTGATGGACAACCATAGTATGTCATATCATACAAGATGAATAGAAGTTCCACATTTGAATGACAGATATAAAAGAATGTATGTGAACATATTTGATACAATACAACAAACTAGAAAGAGTAGCATGCTATTCAAAGTATACACAGAAATCAAGGAAATGATCTAATCCTTGTCACATCCATCAAGTGGAGGAAAATGGAGATGCCAAAAGACCATAGTTACAAATGAACAACATAACCTCATGGTGCGGTATGTATGGAGTAGCAGAGGAAGATTAAAACATATCTTATTGTTTTGATCAATGACATATCATATGGTAAGTGCATTTGGAGCAGCCATAGTCATCAAATGAAAATATGCATATATAATTACACGAGAATGAGGTTCATAACCAAACAAGTGAAGTGCAAAGTCAAAGATAGTAATCATAAAGGAAGCCCATGAACATCGATGATAGGAAGCAAATTAAAAGCTTCAACATGTTGAATGGTAGCATCATGAAACTCTGTCAACAGTTTGAAGGTCACAATAAACCCTAAGAAGTAATCCAATAACAATGAAATAATTACAAGTGGATGCCATCATAAGGAAAAGATTGCTTACATCAGTTATAAAGCAACACAAAGTTCAGATGACTATCACAATGTCATAAAATGACAACAGTAAACAAGTATGCAAAGGCAATCACAATTCTCAAAGCACAAGCTACCACATGTCATAGACACTAAGATAGTAAGTGAGACCATCAGAAAGTAAAATCTAGCTCATGTGCTAGAGATTTGGAGTTCATTACAAATCCTTATCATATCTTTGTATACAGTCAAAGAACAAGTTTCAGAAAGTAATGACAAAGCAAGCTCATAATGCCATCAGTGAGAGGATGCAAGACTCATGCCATGAGATATAGCTGTAGTGATTGTTTAGAATGGAGCAATGAGATTAAAAACCTTATGAACCTCCAAATACATAGCTATATGAGCATGGGATATCAAGTAAAATACATTGTATCATGGAAAGGAAATGATGAATTTTTTTATTATATATCTGTTGAATATAATAAACAAAACAATGATATCTCAGCCCATTCTATTCCATTTTAAAGTGTAGAGTTTACAAATGTAAAGTGCAGTCATCAAGGAGCTAACAAAACATAGATATGGAGAAAGAAATGAACAGCTCAAACTCATGAAGGTTAGATTTTGCATTTTTAGAATAGAAGAATAGGACAGTGTTTTTGTCTTCCATATACATGAATGAGAAAACCCAATTTAGGAATGCTTTTTCTTTGCAATGCATCAAACCTTTGTCATAGTGTGTGCAAAAAAATCATCTACAACCAAAGGTGGCAAGATTTAAGCCTCAAAGGTCTTATGAGAACACTCAGAAATGATCAAAAGAATAGTATGATGCCATGGCCACGGCTCCTCAATGAGGAAAATGCACAAAAACAGCATGCATTTCATTATTTTCTTTCAAGCTTGTTCATACAGGAGAGGATAGGTTCGAGCCATGATGAATTTGAAGGAACATCCTAGAAATGACTAAAAGGAACCATTTTTTATGCTAGATGAGGGCCACGAGCAGTGATAGTGTGAATCCTTTCCTACGATAGAATAAACCCACTTGGGGTTTCAAACAAAATTTCAAATACAGGTATTGAAGAAATATATTTTTCAAGCTCACATGAAGACATAATGCTCAGAATCATAGGTATGGCCATGGCCTGCTAACGTCACATCAAGCCTATTACATCAAAGAAGAAGCATGAAAGGAGTATATGTAGATTTCTTGAGTTTGAAAGCTTACCTATGTTCTAGATGGATATTATGCACAAAGCCGTTGGGTTGTTTTTACCCATTTTTATTTGCTGCCATCAACTAAACTCGGGGATGTAGCTCATGGTGGCCTCAAAACAAAATGCCAGAAAGAGAAAGGACATACAGACAAGAAAATGTATCAGAAACCTAAGAAAACCACAACTTGAAGCCACAAATGTCACCCATAAATGGAGAAAATGGTTCATTTTGTACAGAAAATGCTTACCTTCACATCCTTGTATGATATGCATTGAAAAATCACTTAGGAGCAGCAAGGAATAGAGGTTTGTCAAGTCCAAACCCTATCCATGGTGGTTGGGTAGAAAGTGCTTTCCATCAGAGAGTGCAAGTGATAATGGCTCGAAAAAGTAGGGCATCGGCATTTTGTCTTAGGGTTTGCAAAAGCCCTAAGTTCGATGGGCATTGTTATCACATTGAAATTGAATTTTAGAGCATCAACTAATACCCACTGTGGGTATATGTTCACCTTGCATTTTCTAAGTCCATGACTTAGGATATTTCATGCCTTAGGTTCCTTTCGAATCTCCAATGCTAAGGCTTGATGCCCTAAAAAACACCTTAGGTTTTTTTTTAAAACAATGCACATATCACATGCATTAGTCCTTTTGGATGATTATTGCTTAGGCTTTATGACTTAGAACAATTTGGTCATATTGCACATTCATTGCCACAAAACTCATTTTAAGTTCCCTTGGAGATAGGTCACATGTAGCTTGCAAAAAACATTTGAAGTATGAGTCCGATCATTTGCCTTGAGAATACTTTACAGGTCACATAGGAGATAAGTCTTCTTAGGCTTTTATTTTGCAAACCAGATGGAGGGCATGGCTATAAAGGATTTTTATTTTTTGTAAAACTACACATATATGCCTTGATATATTTTTATGATTTTTTATAGAAAAATCAATTGCCATGTAATGCAATATACCTGGCGAAATTATAAGCCTGGTCGTATTATTTTTTTCAAAAAATTAAATCGAATAAGGATAAGTATTGAACTGCAATCCTAATGTAAGGTTTTGTTTTAAAGCAATGATTTATAAATTGCTTTAAAATTAAAATTATTTTATGCAGTTAAAGCACATAAAGCAAATCAAATATCTTTTTCTATATTTGCTTTATTTTGGGGCAGATATGGATAGGGATTGAGCTTTTTCTGGGCAGACAAAGAAATTTTTTGGTGGGGGCCACTTGACAAGTGTTTTTGGGAGTTTGTTTTCATAGTTTTAAGGCAGTTTGGTGGGCTTTTTATCAACTTTTTTGAGGAGCTCAAAAATGGATTGGCATGTCTATTTTTAGGAGTTTTTCAACTTTTCTTTTGGAGAGATCGTTTCATAGGATATATTGCAGAGAGCTTGTTTATTTTGGAAATTCTAGTTAGAGTTAGAGATCTTAGAGATCAGAGTTTAGATTTTTAGAGTCTTCCTCTCACACTGAGAGAGTTGTACTCCAATTTCTGGTACTCATTACTCCTTCTAGTTTATAAAGAAACAATTTTCCTTCCCATTTGTGGATTCATTTGCAAAATTGATTTGAAATTGCATTGTGATAGCTTTTATCCTTTGTTTTGTCTTGAATTTTGTGATGGGTATGCAAGTTTGTTATTTAGCTCAGGTTACATGTGTTCTAATGAACCTTCATGTGAAATATTAATGAATTAAATATAATCAAGGGGTTGTGAGAGTTAAGTTCTGTGAGATGATTGTGAGCAAGATCTAATAGGAGTTTAAATATTGGTGCATCACTTAGAAGTTAATTTCAGTTATCCTTCTATCCCTTTTCCCTCTGTGAGTCATTTAGATTAGGAAATCATAAGGAAAACCAGCTCACTCTGGAGATTCACTCGAAACATAGATCACCCACAATCTGAGAGTGTTTCCATGTTGCAACAGGATAGATAAGTTTATCTTTGCTAAGGGTGCAATCCTGATTGCCAACAACTGTTATTATCCAACCTCTTAAAATAAACTCAATGGTCAGAATTACATTGGATGTAGCCTTGCTCAGCCATAAAACTATCAAATTTCAAATACCATTGCCGAGGTGCTTGTTTCAAGCCATATAAACTCTTCTTCAATCTGCACATCAGTTTCTCCTTAGCTTTAACCTCAAATCCTTGTGGCTGTTCCATATAGATCTCCTCCTCCAAGTCACCATGGAGAAAGATAGTTTTCATATCTAGTTGTTCCAAATGCAAATCTTCAGTAGCCACAATACTTAAAACAGTAAGAATAGAAGTCATCTTGACAACCGGAGAAAATATCTCATCAAAATCAATACCTTTTTTTTGTGCAAATCCTTTTACAACTAACCTAGCTTTAAATCTTTTCTTACCTCCATCTTCCTCTTTCAGCCTATAAACCCATTTGTTTGATAAAACCTTTTTACCTACAGGCAACTTACATAATTCCCAAGTCTAATTTTTCAACAAGGAGTCCATTTCTTCCTTCATTGCAAGCTCCCACTGAACCTTTGTATCCACTTGCATAGCTTCATCATACCCTTCTGGTTCACCAGCATTTGTTAACAAAATAGAATAAAAAGAGGGAGAAAACCTTTTAGGAGGTCTACTTAGCCTTGTTGACCATCTAACATTTACTAGAGTTTTTGGTATTTCTTGTTGCTATTGCGGAGCATGAGGAACTACTGGAACATCACTATTTGGAGTATCATCTAGCACCATATAATCCTTTTCTTTCTTCTCATGCTATTGCAACTGATCTTTGTACAACATCTTCTTATTGAATACAACATCCCTGCTTCTCACAATTTTCTGATTTTCAAAATCCCAAACCCTATAACCAAATTCATCAATGCCATATCCAACGAAGGTAATTTTTTTGATTTTGCATCCAACTTAGTTCTATTTTCAGAATCTACATGTGTAAATGCTTCACATCTGAAGCTTTTGAAAAAAGAATAACTCACCTTCTTACTTGTCCATGCTTCCTATGGAATACCACAACCCAAAGGAATTGAAGGACCTCTATTAATTAAATATACATCAGTGTTAATAGCCTTTGCCCACATGTTTAAAGGCATCCCAACATGCAATCTCATGGTCCTTGCATGCTCTAATATTGTCCTATTCATGCGTTCAGCCACTCCATTCTCCTATGGAGTCCCTGGAACTATTTTCTGACTATAAATTCCATTAAAGGAACAATAATACTCAAATTCTTTGCTGTAATACTCACCACCATTATCAGATCTAAGACATTTTAATCTTTTACCTATCTCATTCTCAACCAAGCTTCTCCATTTCTTAAATGTTTCAAATACATCAGATTTCTGCCTAAGGAAATAATTCAAAACCTTCCTAGTTGCATCATCTATGAATGTAACATAATATCGAGAGCCACCAAGAAAAGATACCTGAGTTGGTCCCCATACATCTATATGCACAAGCTCCAACTTTTCATCTTTCTTTTGCTTCCTATCCTTGAGAAAACTGACTCTCTTTTGTTTTCCATACACACAACTTTCACATAAATCCATATTAATATATTTCAGACCTAGTAAAACTTTCTTAGAATGAAGTACCTTCATACCTTTTTCACTCATATGCCCAAGTTTGTTATGCCACAATGTTATCTCAGAACCTACAACAACTACTTCAGTCTCTTCCTATGAACCTGCAGCAACTGTTCCTGAACCTGTTTGTTTTTTCTCTACAACAAGTAAGGTAGAAGGAACAGTATGATCTGTACAAAGATATAAGGTGCCTACTTTCACACCTTTTTCTACTATTAAGGTATCTCTTGAAACCTTCCAATTTTTATCAGTAAATGTAACAATGCAACCTTCATCAGCTAGCTGCCCTATTGAAATTAAATTCCTACTCAGCCTTGGAACATGCCTTACTTCTTGTAGTAGCCAATGATTCTCATTCTACAACTTAATCTTGATTCTTTCCTTTCCAACAATCTAGTAGGGTTCATTATCTCCCAAATAAACCAGCCCAAAATCCCCTTGGACATAATCAAGAAAATAACTTCTATGGAGCGTAGCATGAAATAAGGCCCATGAATCTAAAACACATGAATCATCAACATTATCTAGGGAAAAAATCAAAGCATCATCTTCAGATTTATTACTTACCACATTTGCCTCCTTATTGCCTTCTTGTTTGTCTCCTTCTTTATTCTTCCGAAACTAGGAATCTTTCTTCAGATGACCTGGTTTCCCACAGTACCAGCAATCCTTCTATCCTCTGGATTGGGATCTCTTGTCCTTTGATTTTCCTCATGACTTCCCATGACCTCCAGAACCTTTTCCTCTCTCCTTTGATCTGCCCCTACTTTCTACATTCAAAACACTACCTGATGTGGACCCTCCTGAGCTTTTCCATCGCATTTCCTCACTAAGGATAACACGAACAACATCATCAAATTTCAAAGTATTTGAACCAGAGATAGAGTTACTTACAACCATTACCAAGCTATTCCAGCTTTCTGGCAAAGAACATAATATCAAGAAAGCCCTCACCTCTTCATCAAAACTTACTTTTACAAAAGTTAACTAACTGATAATCATATTAAACTCATTTAAATGATCTATCATAGATCCACCTTCAATCATTTTTAGATTAAACAAATGCTTCATGAGAAATACCTTATTTGAGGCTGAGGGTTTTTCATACAATTTAGCCAAAGCTTTCATCAGACCATCTGTTGTCTTCACTTCCATTATATTAAATTTCACTGATGGTGCCAGGCACAACTGAATGGTTCCCAGTGCCTTTCTGTCTAGAAGATTCTAATCCTCATCAATCATTATTGTCAGTTTCTTGGCTATTCCTTCTAATGACCTCCATAAATCTTTCTGATAGAGATAATCCTCCATCTACATCTTCCATAACTAATAGTTCTACCCATTGAATTTATCTACCTTTAATTTACCTTCATTTGCCATTTCTCCCACTCAATCATGAGATTCCCATTCAACCATGAGACCTTCCTATAGATGATAATCAAACACAACCCACTTTGATACCACTTGTTAGGGTTTGTTAGTAGAAGATATCAATTAAATGCAAATAAAGATTAAACAGAGGAATGAAAATACATAGAAATAATAATAGCGAGAGACAATTTTTAATGTGGTTCACCCAAACTTGGGCTACATCTACCAATAGAGAGTCCAATATTATTATCTAGTAAATCAAACTGATTACAACCAGCAATCCTTGCAACTCAATACCACTGCAAAATGCTACAATACATCAATGGAAACCCTAACCCTTATATGCTTTTATCAAGCCTTATGTCAGTTACAAAAATAAGGTTTTTTTATGTCAGCTAATAAAAAAAATAACTCCTAATGCCTTAATAAAATAATAAAAAACCATTGGAGGTTTCAGGGGTGCTGCCCCTGGACCAAGCAAGGGGCACTTCCCCTTGACCTCGTTAAATAATTTAGGGGGAAACTGTGTTGATAAAAGTGGGGTAAATTTAACCTCTGAGTCTGATTAGGCTCCATCTAACAACAAAACCAATACAGTTAGGAATGAATTTCCTAATAAAATTGATCTACCCTAGAAAAGATTGTAGAGCCTTCTTATGAGTAGACAGAGGAAGAGAAAGAAGAGCTGAAGTTCTTTATAGATCTATGGAGACCCCATCTTTGGACACTAAATGGCCTAGAATCTTGCCCTGGGATACAACAAAAATACACTTTTGGGGGTTCAGAGATACCCCAAACCCCCTACATCTTTCGAAAACCTTCTCCAAATGCTCCATGTGATTTTCTCCTCTCTTGGAGAAGACTGTGATATCATCAAGATAAATCAGGATGAACTTGTTGATGAAGCCCCTGAATGCAATGTCCATTTCCCTCTGAAAAAGTGGCACCAGCATTGGAGAGCCCAAATGACATTTTTGCATACACCATGGTTCCCCACTTAGTGGTGAATGTCATCTTGAATCTATCCTCTTCCCTTACAAAAAATTGGTTATAACTAGAAAAACCATCTAGCAATGAGAACCTCTCTGCTCCTGCAACAATCTGCAAGATTTGGTCCATGGATGGCAGAGGATAGTGATCTTTTAGGGAAGCTTGATTCATATCACATAAATCCACACACAACCTTATCTCACCTTTTTTCTTCCTCACTAGCACTAAGTTAGCTACCCAGGTGGAATACTTGATGGGAAAAATGATTATGGCCTGATTGAGCTTGGCAAGCTCCTTTCTCACCAAGGGCTCAATTTTAGGATTTACAGGTCATTGCCTTTGGCAGACAGGTTTAGCATTTGGGTCAAGGTCTATGGTGTGCTGGGAAACATTAGGGTCAACACCCTTTAGGTCCTCATAGTTCCATGCAAAAACATCACTGTATTTCTGAGAAAGGTGGATAAAATTTTGTTGTTCAGCATCACAACATACCTTTCCCAACAATAAATCTTTATCCTAGGCGATAACAACATTTTTATAGTCATCCTTTTTTAACATGATGTTCTTCTTCTCACCCTTGAATTAATTATCATCGCTGAAAATAGCCTCAAGAGTGACCAAACCCTTGGGAAGCTTGTTTATTTTCAATTGAATAATATGATCACCATACCCTTCTTGTAGTCTAGACTATGCAGTATGATAACTCAGCTTCATTTTGGATGAAGTTTGCAATTTGCTCATTGCTGTCAAAAATCTGCCAGTTCACATCATTATTAGGGACTGAGGGCCTGATCACTATTTTGATATGTTGATTAGGGCCTTGAAAGAGGTCTGTAGGGGGAGAAAATTGAGTGCCAACTATTTCCAATTGATCTACCTTAGCATTTAATTTCCTTGGGATCACCTGTGGGTTGAGAGAATCAAAACTTTGAAACAAGTCCCAAACTCTGTGTCTATAAGCTCTCAGAAGCTGATTTTCTATTGCACATCTTTCCCTGACCTGGTTGACCACCATCTCGGTATCTCCAAAGATCTCCAAATGTCTAATTTTCTTCTTTTCAGCAATCAATAGGCCATGTACCAATGCTTCATACTTTGCAACATTATTTGTGCATGAAAAATGCAGCTCGTGAGCAAAATGCAGTTTCTTACCACTCAGAGAGATCAGTAAAACTCCTGCACCAGCTCCATTTCTGCTCTTTGCACCATCAAAGAACATTTTCCAAGGGCCATCAAAATCATCATCTAGTTTTAATATGGAGGGGACTGAGGAATTCTCCTCATGAATCATGTAGGTGCCTAGCCCAATTATCTCAGTGGTGTCATAGGGTTCAAAATCAAAATGATCTTTTGCCCATTCATCAAGGAAAAGATCTGGGGTTAGAAGGGGTGAAGATACTATCTCGAGAGACCCTAAATCATGCACTTCCTGACCCTAAATCATACAATGAGGGTTCACCAGGCTATGATCATAATTTGTTACATGATAATTTGAAACTAACTCAACCTTAATGGTGAACCTTGTGTCATATCTTTTCCTTAGTAGCATGTGAGACTAGTCAGAAGAAAGGTAGCTACCTACCTTACCTATGAAGTCTCGTGACAAGAAAATAGAAAAGAAAGGAGGAAGATTGATGACTGAAATATCTTGACTAATAGTCAAGTTTGGACAAGCATGTAAGGTCAAATCTAGTCCTTTGATCACCCCAACAGTATTGACAGAAGTACCATCCAACTACAACATACCTGATGAAACAAGGGTATATTTGATGCCTAATGCATTTGCTATCTTCTTTGGCATAACTGAAATATTGGCCCCTAAATCTATCATGTAATTTTGCACCAGGAATTTCCCAATGATTAGAGATAAGTAGAATGGGGAGGGATTCTTTGTTGGATCCCCCTGATCTTCACTTGGTTGTACAAGATTGACTGGGCACTTTTCCTTCTGCAATGCTGATTTAGCTACTGGGAATTTCCTTAAGGCGTCTTGTAACAAATCCCTTTGAGAGGGGATTGATAATACCTCCCACATTGACACATTCAGATTTGTCTTTTTCATTTGTTCTACAATATTAAGGGGAAATGCTATTGTTTTGTGCATGGGAGGAATCCATGTTCCCCTCTTTGACTATTATGGTGCTTGTTTAGGTACTTTTGGAGATGACAGAACCCCCTTTGCAGTAGCAAGCCTGCTGCTCTGAGTTGAATTTGCAACACTGGCCCCTTTTGCTTTTGGGATAGGTTCCTTTTGTAATATAGTAGGCATGGGGTTATCCTCCAATTGTCTCTTTTTGAACCTTGTGTTATCTGCAACACTGATAACAGACATTATCACATTGTCTATAGGCTGGTTAACAACATAGAAATCCTTAGGAGTCCAAAGCATTAAATTGGAATCAAAAGCAGCTTCATTTGGTACCTTAGGGTTGTTGTTGGATACTTCCACCAATGATGCTTGCTGAGTGTGAAAATTTTGTACCATTACGGCTCATTCTTGTGCTCCAAATGCACAAGTAGACTGGTTGTGAGGTTGGTTACAAGGATAACACCAATCTACCTCTTGGGCTAGATTGTTTTGAGTAGGAACTAAGGCCCTAACTAGATTAGCAACTGATATTTGTTGGATGGGTCTAACCTTTTGCAAGGGTTGAACAAGGTTATTATTTTGGTACCTATTTTGTTGGTAACCTTGGTTCTAGTTTTGATTTCTATTGGAATTATAACCCTAATTCCAGTTCTGATTTGAAGACTACCCCTAGTTATAATTTTGATGGCGTTTAGGGGCAGTTTGAATAGTTATACTATTGACTTTGTTAGTTAGGTTGGTCACTAGGGTTTTGAGGTCACTCTCTTTTTGTGAAAGAGCAGATGTAGAGGCTTTAGGCTCTAGGATGGGGACAATAGTAGGTTGTTAAACCTATGAATGCAATTCTAGGAAGATAGCTATAGGAGGTCTGGAAGCAATTTTCCCAGCCTGTATTAAACAATTTTCAGCTCTTAAAGCCATCTCATATGCATTTGGTAAAGTTTGAGCACCCATAGATTGCATCATAATAGAAATATCATAATTTAAATATCTCAAAAGTATAAGAAAGCACCTTGTAGAGATGGTCTGAAGAGAGCTCAGATTCTTTCCTACGTCCTTTGAAATCTAAAGTTGAAATCAACCGTCTCCTTGGGAGCCCTGTTTATGGTTGTCAGTTGTTCTAGCAGAGAAACATTGTTTGCTCTTTCTCCAAACTTCTTGTAGAGTGCTTCTCCTAGCTCATCCCAATCATGTATTGAAGCAGGGGTTAAACTCCTAAACCATTGAATAGCTCTCCCCTTGAAGGATGAAACCATGAGCCTAATAGCCACATCTTCATCTTCAATATGGTGAACTGAACATACATTTGATATATCTTTGATATGTTTAGCAAGTGTAGTAGAACCATCACCCGTAAAGGATGAAATACTATTTAGGGCCGAGGTAGGTATATCATTATGTGCAGTCAAGGCTAAAGGGCTACCTCCATTGAAGGTTACAAAAGGTAAATTTCTTGCCATATTGGGATTGTTCAGATTTATTCTAGGTATGTGAATGCCCTTTCTTGAGTATTGAAACCTAACAGGAGGAGGTGTAGATTGAGCTCTTGGGTGAGGAGGAACAATACTATTATTCCTTCTTGTAGGAGACCTAGATAACCTAGGTCTTCTCCTTGAAGAAGCAATAGGTAATTCAACAAATTGATAGTTATTACCTCTTGAAGAAGCTCTTGTCTACACTCTGGGCATATATTGTTGGACTGGTCTAAAACCAAGAGCTTATAGAGTTGCTAGGTGCATAGAATTTGTCTACCAAACTATAGAATACTGAGAACAACACCAATTTATCAACTTAACTCTTCACTTAAAGTAAAGTAGTAGTCCCACTAGGCATGCCAAAAACTGTTGTCACTTGGATTTGCACCTTGTGTTGAAGCATTTTTTTCTACAACAATCCAGTGAAACATTGGAGTGATTTCTAGGTGTGGGACCCTGCAAAGGAAATCAAACCTCTAGAGAAGGTTGGTTCCTTCCTCCAAATATGCAATTTAGAGTAGACTAAGACTAAACCTAATCTAATTATTGTTGGGGGAAAGAGGAAGAAGGAGAAACTGAAAATAGAAAGGTGATACACCAAGTTTGAATGAAGAACACCCACAAAGCTAAAATGCACAGAATAATTGAATACAGCTGATAGAATCACACAAATCCTGTAGATCTTAACAGAGGTAAAAGATAAGAAAAGGATTGCAAGGAACTAAACATTCACAAACAATAACCAGTTCTAGATCTACATAGAGCTAAAAGGTAGCATGAAAAGGCATGATTAAATAGAAGAGGGCTCTATTTGGTACACAAAATAACTCTCTGTATCAAACCTTCATTACATTGATTTTTCATCTATTTATACCATTTCATTCATTGACCTAAGTCACCTACTACAATAAATTCCCCCCATGGACCTGTCAAAAGATATTTTTACAAAGGGAATGTTTGTGTACATCTGTCTTCAAAATATAAATGTAGAAAATATCCTGAGGATGAAGTAGCTAGGAAATATCTCCTACCTTGAATACAAGCAGCTGATTCATCTACCTACAACAATTAAATGCACAACTACTTCTAGCTGGGCTGATCTAATTCTGCAATAATGGTGGCTGGAGAAGATAGATATTTCAAATATATATTCCCACCAAAATTCTTTTATAAAGATTTTACAACACTTTAAAATATTTTAACTTAAAAATATTTTAAAGCTTTACATTATATTACAAGCTTTATTTCATTTATTTTTACTTCAAATCCTAGATTTTATTTTGCCTTATCTGAAAAATCTCTTTTTACAAACCATTTTGCCTTTACTTTTCCCTTTCAGTCGGCGAAATCACCTTTTCATGAACTTTTGGCTTGCCTCTGTCTTTCTCTCTTCATCTTTCTTTCTACCGTTCAGTCAATGATTTTTCAATTTCACGAACTTGGCCTATGTTCTCACTTTCCTTCTTAGTCAACAAAATTTGACTTTTGTAAACTATTCTTAGTCGGCTCTCTTTTCTCTCTCTTTCTTCCCCTTAGTCAGGAAAATCTTGCTTTTGCAAACTATGCCTCCTTCTTTGTTACTTTTCTTATTTATCGATGGTTTCTTCATTTTATGAACTTTGATTTGTTCTTGCCTTTGTTTCTTTACCTTTGTCGGCAAAGTTCCACTTTCATAAACTTTGCCTTCTTCTTTCTTTCCTTTATTGGTGATTTGTCTTATCGGCAAACCTAAGAGATTTTGAACTATTTGGTGAGTTTGAGTTTCCTCTAGTTTCCCAATGAAGCTTTTCTTCTTCTTTACCTTAGTCATTTTTAAGTCTTCCTTTGGCCTCCCTTTCTTTGTCGGCAAATTCACCGATCAGTGAACAATTTGGTTCGCAAACTTGACATTTTGCCGACAAACGCTTCCTTTCTCTTTCTTTCTTCCCAGGTCAATTTTCAACTTCTTTTGAACCTTCCCTTAGTTAGCGAACCGATGGGTTCATGAACTTGACTTTTTGTTGACTAAGGCTAGAAAAACTAAGGTAAAACTTGGAAATTTCTTAGTTTTTTTAGGTTTTTTTATACTTAGGATTTTTGGAGATTTTTACAATGAAAACACCCTTACATGAAGAACATTGGACACCTAAGGAATTTCAACAAGATCTTCAACATTTTCAAGACCAGGCTATTTGACTCTAGGAAGGGGAAAAATAGGTCAACAGATACACCTAGCCCCTTACTCACCTAACTTAGTCTTTAGGTCAAGGGGGTCAAATCTCCACAAGAAAAAAGTAAAAAAGAAAAAAAGAAAAATAAAAAATTACCGATGTCAACTTACTCTTGGGTGGAGACCCAAAGTCAAATCTACAAGGGTGACATTCAAAATGAAGTAAATAATTTAAGGAGAAAATAAGCTAAGCACACACATACACAAGTTAGGTTAAATAATTAAGAGTCTATCTTGCCTCCTAGGGCAATCCTTGTTGAGGAATCTTTCCTTTTCCTTGGGTCTAACCTATTGGCCATCTTTTTTGGTCATAGTCTAAAAGGTACTATAGACACCTAAAAATGACCCTTCGCATCGCATCACCTGCATACATCAATTCCTCATAAATCAATTGCATTTAACATTAATTGAATAATTTAATTATTTAATTAATTTCATCAAATTCCTCAATTTCTTCTATTTTCCCTAATTTCCAACATTTTTTTTTTTTAAAGATAATGTGCCTGGTAAACTTTTTAATGTGACCGGCGACGCTGGTGCGACACGCCCTCCAGCTCCACGCGAATGCTTTTGCCCGGAGCAATGAACTGGTGAGGCCACAACTGGGGGACCTCATCCCCTAGGAAGAACACTTCAAACCCGCGAGCTCATTGGCCCAGCGAAGGCGTAAAGCCTTGCGAGCTCGTTGGCCCAGCGGGGGTTTGAACCCTGGTGGCCGCCACTACATCCTGAGCGACTTAACCACCGAACCATGCCATCATCAGCACCTAATTTCCAACATTAATTAAATAAATTATATTTATTTAATTAATTTCATTAAATTCCTCTATATTCTTCCAAAATTAAATAATTTTAATTATTTAATTAAATCATTACCTTCTTCCAATTCTTAAATCCACATTAATTAAATAAATCTAATTATTTAATTAATTCATCATTAATTTCCTCTTATCCACAATTAAATAATTTTAATTATTTAATTAGTCAATTATTCCTATAATAATTAAATAAATTATTCAAATTTATTTAAGTTGCTATTATTTTCTAAAAATAAATAAAATTAAATATTTTATTTATATCCCTCTATCATGCAAAATAAATTAAATCGATTTATTTATTTATTTTATTTAAATCTTCTTATCTTATCTTTTCTTCTATCATGCACAATCAATTAAATAAATTTATTTATTTAATTTCTCAATTATCTTCCAATTCCTCTAAAAATATCATTTTCTTCTATGTGCACAATCAGTCTTATTTTTAGAACTTCAAAAAAGTAAATCTAAAATTAAGTTAATTGGCTTTAATTCTTATTATTTTTATCATTAACTCATAAATTAGAAAAAGCATTCTAATTTTATGAAATCAAATCCTATCTTTAGCCAAAAAGTAATTAATTCAATAAAAATAGCTTTAAAACATGACACATGGCATGTGCATGTTCATCATGGGTTATTTCATTTTTCTTGACCATTGATTTCATTGATTTATCTCCATCGTTGATCGATCATTCTTGAAACCTATATATACCCCCTTCACTCCTTCAAAAATCCTCTTCGATCATATAAGCTTTGGCATCCATACAATGCTTGAGCATTCATCGTATCGTTGAGCACATATCGTATCTTTGAGCACACATATTATCATCTATCTATGTCTGCTTGTTGCAACCATGGGTACACGACATATTGAGCAATCCACATCTAACCAAGAGATCAATACAATCTAGGTGATAGCTTTCGATTATTAATTACATTATTCATTGATTTGGTTATCTCTTAGATCGATCTTTTGATGTTATAGGATTGAGTTTATTATCATTGTTTTGATTTATCCTAAGCTCGATTTTACCTATACACATTCTGGAAAGCCCGGTGGGACCAACTAACTTTTGTTTTTCTTTAGAAAATTTGATTTTTTTGAAGTATATTACAAAAAAGAGCAAAAAAAATAGAAAAGCGCTTTTGGCCTAATTTGATGCACCTTCGGACGATAGTTCCACACTTTTAGTTCACAATTCCACATTTTTGGTGCACAGTTATGTGCTTTTGGTGCACAGTTTAGAGCTTTTGGTCGATAGTTCATCACATATGCAACACAGTAACACACTTCTAGTTTTGGGGATTTTATGAATTGTTTTATGATTTTACAAGGTTTTCTCACAATCTAAATGATCATATATTGTTTGGCAAGCTGATTTATTTGCCCTACAATCATCTTATATTCTTCCTAAGCTGAATTATTTAGGAGTATTTATGTTTTTTGAGTTAAACCTATCATTTCATGGTGTGTTTGATTCCTTCTTGATTGCAGACTATAGATCTCATCACTTATCAACATCCTAGGTCATCCGACAATTCATTCAATCTTGCTTTTTTGATAAAAATCTTGTTTTTAACAGGTCTGTATTAAAAATGTGCATCTACACCGATATCAAGCACTTCTAGTTTTCCAACGCGCATATGCAACACAGTCCTATGCTTCTGGTTGGAATAAATGTGCTTCTACACTGAATCTAAGTGCTTTTGGTCTGAAATCAAGTACTTTTGCACCATAGTTCAGCGCATCTGGTAACTTTCGACGCGCTTCTGAGCCATAGTATTACACTTTTGGTCCATTGATTTATTTTTGCTAATCACTTGGTTTTTGTGGAATTAATCAACTTGTTGCAGCATCTTATCACTCAAACAAGGCAAATAGGTTTTCCTAACATATCTTTGCAAGATGAACATTGAAGATTTGCAATCTTTTTCACTAAATCTTAGAAATACTTCAATTTCTTAAAAGAAATATACATCTATCATTTGCAATCTTGTGTGGTTAATTAGTTGCACCTAGTTATTTTTCTTACTAAATAGGATAAATTAACAACTATTTTTCATGCTTATAAGGTGATAGGTACATGCTCTCCCCTTGTGAAAACTTTGGTGATCAAAAAACCATACTCATCTATCTTTTACTTTTAGTTTATCCTTTAGAAGGGCCTCCTTTTGGATTGTGTTTCATCCAAAAGGGATGAACCTAAGTGGATCTTTTCTTTAGACTGCTATATAAATTGGTTGAGGTGAAAGCCAAGTCCTAACTAGCATTAGCCTTGCCTTATGGTGCCAACTCGAAAGGAATTATACGTAACACTCTTGTTAAAGAAATTTTGCACCTGTGTAGGGTATATTGCATTCCTAGTAAAGTTGGTAAAAGCTTTTAGTAGCTTGCCGAATTCTCGCAAGGTGTTGGTCTCCCAAAGTAACTAAAAACCACATAGCTAGTGACTACCTGATCTACCTCTGAATGTTGAGGTAATTTTCAGTACAAGGGCATAGAAGGTTTTACCCCCAAGATTACTCACCATAAGGCTCCATTGAGATGAGACAGAAATCCCTAGTATAGAATAAGCTACTTGTAGCTTTCCGAGGAAAGGGTGATTGGGTCATCCTTCTAGTCTTGGAGGTCCCTATATGTCCTCTCTCGCAAAGACAAAAAAGTGTATGCACCCACTCTAGGTGTGATGACACTTGAGGCAATGGAGATTCCAAGTTGTGGGCTGATGTATCACAATGAAGCTTGTCCTTAGGAATAAAAAGTACTTGATCTATTTGTCAATTGTGGTATACTTGTGAAAACTTGGGCTTTTTTGTGAACCTCAAACATACACTATTTGTTGAGTCAGTCCTTGACCACTTTGTTTACTGTGATTGTTCTCTTGTCAAAGCAAATCCTATCAAAATCTAACCAAAAATCTATCAAAATTTTCCCTACAACATCACTGTCACAAAAATAATGCTTTTGCAACATAGTCCAACGCTTTTGAAACATAGTCTCGTGCCTTTGCACTGCAGTAAAGCACTTTTGAAACATAGTCCAGTGCCTTTGGCAAATAGTAATGCGCCTTTAAACCATAGTCCAACACTTTTGGTCTCTGTCAAATTGTCCATTATTCATTTAGCCCAAAACACAACAAACTCAATTTTTTTTGACCAAATAAACCTCTGAGATAGCATCCTTCAATATCGTTAGACCTATTCCATCAACCATCTGATCATTTCATCCATTATCATACCCTAAAATTAGACTTTTCAAACCAGTTATCCTCTTGAGATTAATATCTATCAACTCCATCTTCGCCAAACAGACCTAAATCTTTACTCATGCTTTATCTAGTTGTATAATTTGGTCTCCACCATAGATTCTAGATCACATCAATTCCCTAGTTCATCTTTGATTTGAGAGTGATTACATCTCTTAGGTCTTTAAAGAAGAATTAGCATCTGTGATTGGTTTTGCATTAGCTTAGAGAAACAAACCTCTCTTGAGTTGATCTAACTCCATTAACCCTATCCAGGTCATCATTTGAGGTCATTAGTCTACTTCTGTGATAGGTAATCAATAATCCAAATCAAATATTGATCTAATCCTATAATCTTCCACAAGCAACCCACATCAAATCTACCAACATAGTGATCTCAAATCAATTAAATCAGTACAAAATTAGTCAATCCCTAATCTCTATTTTAGTGCCTTTGAATCACATTATGGTCACCACTAGACAACAATATCGTCAAGCCATGGAGGCTAAGAAAAACACCCCTAAACAACACCACCAAAACATTCCAAACAACCCAACATAGAACACTCAAACTAGTCCTCACAATGCTGCCCCAATCTATCCTCACGAAGATAATATCACAGAGATGGCAACTAGACAATATACCATAGGATTACATCCTCATGATCTTATTTCAATAGAGTATACCATTGGTCAAAACCCATCTCAAGAAAGTGAAACTTTTTGGAAGGTCAATCCTCTCAAGAAGAAGGGTGTCAAGATCTAGATGAAATCATACAAGATCCAAAGACCATGGAAGCTATTGATAAACTCATTAGCTCTAATAAAGACCACTACTTCCATTTGCTTGCTCAAAAAGGAGCCAAATTGCCTTTTGACTTTGAAACATCTAATATTAAAGAGAAAGATCTCTTTCAAGATGCCATTAACGCTATGGGTAGACCACAAGTAAACCCCATCCAAACCATGTCTACCATATCTACACCAATTCTTGAATCATCTTCAAAAGAGGAAGTATCTAATCCTTTCACATCAGAATATGTCAATTCTCTTTTCCAAAATCAAAATCCCATAGGGGAAACATCACTTGGACCTCTACTCACTCACATGGAAATTTACAACTCACTCACATGGAAATTTACAATGCCCAACAAAAGGCCCTACATCAAGTAGCTAATCAAGCCGAACTAGCAAGACAAGCCAAATTAGCAAAACAATCTCAACAAACCAACCCCTTCTTAGACACATGCATACCTGCCAATCCTCAAAATCCTCCACGCACATCACAAATTCATATGACCATACCTAATCTTGCATTTTCAACCCCACCACATACATCTTTGCCTCCCAACTATACACCTATGGATGCTTATGTCACTCCACCACAAGTGTCATAAGTTCAAACACTCCATCCATCACCCAACCAAACTATCAATACTACTCATGTCGTTCCACCCTAACATTCTGCCAACATCAATACTACTCATGTCGCTCCACCCCAACATTTTTCCAGCATCAATACTACTCATGTTGTTCCACCCCAACATTTTTCCAATATCAATACTACTTATGTCACTCCACCCCAACATTCTTCAAACATAAACACTACTTATGTTGCTCCACCCCAACATTCTTCAAATATAACTACTACTTATATCACTCCACCCCAACACTTTTCAAACATCAATACTACTCACACCAATCAACCCCAACATTCATCAAACCCCAACATCACTTATGTTAACATCAACTGCCTCAAAATCAAAACAAATATGTCATTCCTCCACCACAATATCAAAATCCCCCTCAAGACTCATATCTCATACCTCCACCAAATCAAAAACCCCCAACTTTCTTCATTAATCCTACCCAAAACAACCCCCAAACCTTGTATGACCCATACAATCTTAATACTTATTCCAATACGTCTTATGGGCTACAACAACCACCCCAAACTCAACAAAACTTGGCTTTATCAACACCTCTATTGGCTTATGAGCTTAAGTTTGTTGAAATGCAAAAATAGCTAGATGTTCTTTCATTTGGTCACATCAAGAAAACCTTCTCATTGGAGGAGGTTTGGCCATATCCATTTGATTGCTCTTTAACAATGATTCCTTTTCCACCTAACTTTGACATACCTAAATTTGACAAGTACAAAGGAAAGGGTGATCCTAAAGACTATCTTAGAGAGTTCTATATTGCTTGCCTCGAGGTTGCCCATAATGACACATATCTTATGCACCTCTTTCCTCATAGTCTTGGAGGACAAGAAATAGAATGGCTTTCAAACCTACCCATGGGTATTAAAACTTTCAACATTTACTAGCAGAAAACTTTGCTACCCATTTCTCTTACAATAATGAAAATGAGATTTCCATGACGGATTTGTGTAACAACACATAATGAAATGGTGAAACCTTTACCTCCTTCATACAAAGATGGAAAAGTATGGCTAGTAAATTCCCCTTTCAAATACCTAAAAAGCAACTCGTTAGAATCTTTGTACAAAATCTTAATCCTGATCTTGGGTTTCATTTACAAGTACAAAGTGCTACCTCATCTGAGGAGATCATTCACAAAGGAACTAATATTGAAAAAGCCCTTATTGTGAAAGGTGTGTCAAAATATTTAAAGAGATGGTCAAAGACAACCCTCCTCAACAACAATCAAATGACAAACCTAAATTTTGGAACAAAAACAAGAACCTTGTAAATGATGGTGTTGTGGATTCTAAGCACATCCAAACTCTCCAAATACCACTTAATCTATCATAAGAAACCCCATCTACTCCTAGAGAACAACACCAACAATAGCCACAACAACAACAACAACAACGACCCCAACAACAACAAGAAGATTATCCCCCAAGACATCGTTTCACTCCTTTGGGTGAAACTATTGAATTTGTCCTCAAGAAGCTCATACAAAACAAACTCATCACGCTACCCGAAAATGTCAATATGATGAACCCACTTTCAAACCAACATGGTACAAAGATAACAAATATTGTGAGTTCCATAGAACAAAAGGACACAGAATCTCATCTTGCATGAAATTGAAATACTTGATTCAAAACCTCATAGACAGAGGTGAAGTCACCTTCGATGAACCTCTTCAACATACATCAAACAAAGACCTCAACGTATACAAGGATCCATTCCCTCAACATGGTAAAGGTCAAAATCCTGATAAAGGTAAGAGTGTTAACAAAGCCTCATCTTCCTATGACTCTATTATGGGTCATTTTGAAGAAATTCAAATATCTACCCTTACCATTAAGAGCAAGAATCCCAAATGTGCTATCACAACTTGTCATGGTAGTGTTACCCTTCATGGGCCAACACCAAATCCTATAGTCATTTCCAATTATAATCTTGTTAAACATTTAGGGAAGACTCCCACACAGATCTCTATATTAGACCTTCTAAAGTCATCTCCCGCTCATAAAGCTGTTCTTGAAAGAGCCCTACAAGAGTCATCAGTTCCCAACAATATAGTTGTCACGGATTTTCAAGCCATTATAGGTAACATAGTATCACCTTACAATGTGGTATTTTCTGAAAAAGACCTCCCATCTCATGATCCATGTCATAACGATGCCCTCCATATTTAAGTTTTCATCCTTCAATGTAAAATCAAATGCATACTTATAGATGGTGGTGCTGGTCTTAACATTTGTTCGCTCAAACTATTGAACCGGTTAGGATACTCTAAGGATCACATAGATGTAGATCACCCTATTATTGTCAAAGCATATGATGATGCTGAATGCAAGACAAATGGTGTGATACATTTTCCTATTCAAGTAGGTCCCATTATGCTAGAAACAAAATGCCACGTCTTAGATATTGAGCTACCATATAATATTATCCTAGGAAGCCCATGGATTCATGCTATGAAAGATGTGCCTTGTACATACCATCAATCCCTAAAGTTCCCATTCAATGGTATTGAAATCACTATCCCAGGAGACCCTAATCCATTTGAGTTTTGTCGGGCTATGCAAGGGCATTACAAGAATAATAACCAAGTACCCAACAATATTGAAGCCCCCATATCCCCACTATATGTTGATCTAGATACCTTACATAAAGCCTCTATAGATACATCCAATCCCCTCCCAGAAATTAAAGCCCATATTAGAGACATAAGATTTGGCGAGTATGATATCTCAAAATCTTGTTGTGTAGGGAGGAAGCCTCTCTCCCCAAAATCCTATGGCAAACCTCCCATTGCTAAAGTTACCAAAAAGCTCAAAATACCAGCTCTTCTCACAAAGTTTACTGAAGGACGCTTGCTAGAAGATGAAACTATTGAAGACATATCTTCTTGGATTTATAAAGAGAAAGAACCAGTCACACTACCTGTCAAGAAGTATGGAAATGGTCTCAGAATTGTCAAAAATATGGGCTATAAAGGCAAAGGTGGCTTAGGAAAACATGGTCAAGGTCAAATGGAACCTATTACTGTGACTACGAAATACAATCAACAAGGGTTAGGATATGGTAAGGAGGTACCACAAGCCTTAGACATTGAGTTTATTCTCGATGAGGTAGTGAAGACTTGGCTCGTAGATTTGATCTCTAAAGAGGATACCATCGAGGACTCTTCCCTATACATCACAGAATTATTCTAAGAAACCTTGATATTTATGAGATCATCCATCTCCCTTACTTCAACTACAAAAACCCAGAATCTATCCCTCATTTACCCTAAACTCATTGATTGGGACCAATAAGAGGCCCTTGTTCTAGATATTTTTTAGAATGATGAGGCTATCACAGAATTCATGGGACTCTAGGAGGGTATTCTGCTTGGTGATCAAAAAGCTGGTTTTATCATGGAATTAGATCAATCTACTTATTTTGGTGAGAATACCAAATCCTCTAGTCGCAAAATAGAAATTAAAAATAGATCCTTAGGTGAAAACCACAATGTGGCACCTCTTGATCATAAAATAGTAAAAATAAATGACGATTCCAAAGGTGAAAACCTCTCTGAGGTGCCTAAGGATGGAATATTTAACCTTCCCCTACCATCTAAGTATCAAGAAAAATTAGCTCTCTTAGTAGAAGACTCCACTGAGATGAATCTAGGAACAGTTCAAAATCCAAAGGTCACATTTTTAGCAGCTTCTTTATCAGAACAAGAGTAGAAGGACTTTGTGAAATTATTCTTATAAAGGAAAATTAACTTTGCTTGGACATATGCTGACATGCCTGGGTTGGGCCCTTCACTTGTGGTTCATCACCTAGCTATCTCTCCAAACACCAAGCCTGTCAAACAGAAGCTTTGCAAGATGCACCCTCAGATAGTCCTATTGGTCAAAGCAGAGCTTGAGAAATTGCTAGATACTAAGTCCATATGACCTATTGATTACACAGAGTGGGTTTCTAATCTTGTACCTATTTCTAAACTGAATGGGGACATCCACATATGCATAGACTTCTAAGATCTAAATAAAGCATGTCCTAAGGATGATTTTTGACTTCCAAATATAGATATCATAGTGGACTTGACAACAGGTCATGAGATGCTTTCTCTTATGGACGGATTCTCAGGTTACAATCAAATTAGGATAGTAGAAGAAGATCAACATAAAATAGCCTTCACGTGTCCTTGGGGTACTTACTGTTGGGTAGTTATGCCTTTCGGTCTCAAGAATGCAGGAGCTACTTATCAAAGAGCTATGACAATAATATTTCATGACTTGTTTCACAATATAATGGAGGACCATGTCGATGACATATTAGCAAATTCTTCTAGGGTAGATCATATTTAGGTTCTAGGGCAGATCTTCAATTGGCTAGAGAAGCATCAAGTACGGTTAAATCCAAAGAAATGTGTCTTCGATGTCACTTCAGGGAAACTATTTGGGTACATTATATCTCACACAGGAATTGAAGTAGATCCAGCAAAAGTTAAGGATATTGTAGAGATGCCTCCACCAAAGAATCTCAAAGCACTAAGGAGCCTTCAAGGGCAGTTACAATCTATCAGATGCTTTATTTCATAGCTAGAAGATAAGTGTCAACCATTTCAACACTTGCTTCGCAAAGATGTCTCATTTAGGTGGGATAACAAGTGTCAACTGGAATTCGATCAACTTAAGGAATATCTAGCTAATCCTCTAGTTTTGGTACCACCAGTACCTAATAGACCTTTGATCCTATATATTTCCACTACATCTGCAGTGTTATGTGCTCTCCTAGCACAACATGACAAGTCAAGTAAAGAACGTGCTATCTATTATATCAACTTCACCTTGGTTGGGTATGAACTCAACTATACTCCTATGGAAAGGGCATTTTTAGCAGTAGTGTTTGCCTCCCAAAATTTACAACATTACATGTTAAATCAAACAACCATTCTTATCTCCAAGATCGATCCATTAAAGTATCTTTTATCCAAGGCAGCTCTTGTAGGCTGTCTAGCTAAATGGGTCATGATCTTGAGTGAATTCACCATAGAGTATGTTGATCAAAAAGCTATCAAGGGACATATTCTCGTAGATCAACTAGCTAAAGCTCCAATCATAGAGGTAAATCCTATGATCTCTGACTTTCCAGGTAAAGGTCTCTTCACTCTAGCTACCTCACTGGAGTGGAAGTTGTACTTTGATGGGTCCTACACACAACATGGCTTGGGGGTAGGAATCTTGTTTATAACACCATAGAATGACTACATTCCAAAATCATATCAGCTAGCATTCCCATGCACGAACAATATTGCTGAATATGAAGTACTTCTCACGGGTCTCCATATAGTAGTAGAATGGAATATCAAGGAACTACAAGTCTATGGAGACTCTCAACTAGTTATCAGACAAGTCACTGATGAGTACCAAACTAAAGATGACAAGTTGATACCATATAAGCAACTGGTTGATACCTACAAGCCTCATTTCTCTAGAATCACTTTTGAGAAAATTCCAAGGGTGCATAATAAGGTTGTTGATTGTATGGCTACCATTGGGTCACTTGTGAATATGCCTACTAACACTCAAAAATGTGAATTCTTAATTGAGAAACTATTAATACCTGTCATTGATGTTCCTACGACTGAATTCGTCTGTAAACTTGTTGGTCCCAATTCCCCTTGGTATGAAGATATATATGAATACCTCAAAAATGGTACCTTTCTCTTTGACCTATCCAAAACCCAACACAAAACCTTTATCCTCCGAACCTCTCATTTCACTATTCTGGGTGACACTCTTAACCGCCTAAGTCTTGATGGTATCCTTCTTATATTTCTTAACTCAGAAGAAGCTAACACTACCTTAAGAGACATATACAAAGGTGTCTGTGGATCACATTCCACTGGTCCAACTCTTACTAAGAAGATACTATGAACAGGTTATTATTGGCCAACCATAGAGCAAGATGCAGTTCAATTTTCTAAGAAGTGTCTACAATGCCAACAACATGGGGATTTGATACATGCACCAACACATGAGCTGCAACTTGTTACAACTCCATGGCCTTTTTCACAGCGGGGACTCGACCTCATGGGTAAAATCCATCCATCCTCATCTAATGGCCATAAATTTATCATTACTGCCACTGAGTATTTTACTAAGTGGGTAGAAGCTATTCTAATGACCTATATCACTGGTAAGCAAATAGCCAAATTTATCCTCAATTATCTCATTTGCCGGTATGGGATTCCCCAATCCATTGTCATTGATAATGGTAGACCATTTAAGAATCAAGATGTCCATGCCTTATGCACACAATACAATATCCAACATCACTTCTCTACTCCATATTACCCTCAATCGAATGGCCAAGGAGAGGCTTCAAACAAAACCATACTTAAAATCCTAAAGAAAATGGTCAATGAAGCTAGTCGTGATTGGCATCTGCAACTCAACCCTGCCTTATGGGCCTATCGCACTAGTATTAGGATACCAACTGGTTCTACACCCTTTGCCTTGGTCTATGGCACCAAAGCCATTTTACCTATCGAGGTCGAGATCCTGTCACTAAGAGTATCTATGTAGCACCTGATTGATGGAGAGGAGTACCGAATTTCTAGATTAGCTGAGATTGAGTTACTTGACGAGAGGTGTCAAACAGTGCTAAACCATCTTCATGTCTATCAATATTGCCTCCATCATAACTAAAATAAGAAGATCAAAGAGAGAAGGTTTCAGATAGGTGATCTTGTCCTTAAAGAAAATTAGAGGAACTAATCACATAGAGACAAGAAAGGTAAGTTTGAGCTTAATTGGTTGGGACCTTTTGTTATTATTGTAGTCTATGGATCAGGAGCTTACACTTTGTCAACACCTAAAGGCATTCCCTTGGATGAACCCATCAATAGGGTTCATCTCAAGAGATTTTATGCTTGATCCTTGGAGTATCCTTAGAAAATACAAAAAAATTAAAAAAATACAAAAATACAAAAAAAATTAAAAAAATACAAAAAATAACAAAAATACAAAAATACAAAAAAATCAAAAAAATAAAGACGATAAGGGCGTGGTTCGGTGGTTAAGTCGCTCAGTTGTAGTGGTAACCACCAGAGTTCAAACTCCCGCTAGGCCAACAAGCTCACGGGTTTGAAGTGTTTTTGTTAGGGGATGAGGTCCCCCGTGTTGTGGCCTCACCGGTTCATTGCTCTGGGAAAAAGCATTCACGTGGAGTCGGAGGGCATGTCGCACCAGTGTTTCTGGTCATGTTAAAAAGTTTACCAAGCGCATTTAAAAAAAAATACAAAAATTAAAAGAAAAATCCAAAAATAATTCATGCTCTGGTGAAAACCTGGTAAACAGGTGCCTTGGATAAGTACCATAGTGAAAACCTGGTAAACAAGTACTATGTGTAGAGTTAGCATCCACCATCAATTAAGACATGCATCCATCTCATTCCATATCAATCCATAATAAACTCATTGGCCTTTGCATTTCCACTTTCCCACCTATCATGGCTTGAAAATTGTTAGTGTTAGCTACCCATAAGTTAGTTCATCTATTACCACTATCCTAAGTCAGTTCATCCTATGTCAGTTCATCTACTACCACTATCCTATGTCAATTCCTCTCTGAGTCAATTCACCCGTCGTCATCCATAATAAAACTTCTACCTGAATGGGGGCAACTTTCTCCTTAACCTAGGTCTAGGAATGGATCCTTATTCGAGGTATGATCACATCATCCACTATCACGCTTCATCTTATCCTATATCATCAAATCTTCTAGGACTACATATCATCATCTCATCTCAATCTTAATGTACCTTGATCCCATGGATATGGGTATGTAGGTAGTCTAGAATACAAAGGAAGTATCCAGTACTCAAGTACATAAGACACCATCATTTCCCCTGCCCACTCTCATCATATCTCACCCATCTCATCACTCTACCCAGAACTACATATTATCATAATCATCTTTCATCATAATGTGCCTTGATCCCATGGATATGGGTATGTAGGCAGTCTAGAATATGAAGGAAGTATCTAATACTCAGGCACATATGATCCATCTTTCTTCATCCCAATCCATTATCACTTCCACCTTTCTTGTCTTCCATTTATCATAATCCATCCATCCACATAGACTTGACTAACTCAAGTAAAAAATGAACTATTCATCCCTTGAAATCTAAAAGTACTTATCCAAACCTGAAGCAAAATGACTACTCCTAAAGCCATATGTTGTCCCTCGTATCTGCTTGCCTTATTTGCTATATTCAATCTATCTATCCTAGAGAAGACCAATAGCCTTTATGGATATATCCTTCCTACAATAAGGCTCCAATCTATCTATCCACCTAGAGCAACCTCTTTGGCAAGAGAAGGTGATGGCTGTGTGTTTACTTTATTAGTCAATCAATTTTCTTTTTGGTTTATCTTTTTGTTCCTTTCTAATTACCTATTCAAGACTGCCTTGATTTATCTATATCTTGGTATATTGCAATGAAGTATGTATTGGGTCATAGTCATTGCTTTCGTATGCTGTATTTGTGGGATGTTCTTATCATCTTACTATGGCTAATATTTATCTTGTGCATGTGTTACAACCTAGCATCTTACATATTAATATACTTTTTGCATTTATGTATTAATTTTATTATATGTTCAAGACTATGGCTCATTCACATATCCAACAAGGTTATATTATGTCTAGTAGATATAAGTTCAAACCGTTTGCTTGTAGACTCAACGTCCTTGCATTGGATATCTCGGCACCTTGGTCTTATATAACTTGGTTGCATAACTATCCATGTGCTATATTAAAATCTAGGATTGCTCTTTATAAATATTTGCATAACCGTTGCAACAAGCTATTCATTTATCCATCCATACATCCAAAATCCCAATTTAGTTTTCATACAAAGATCGATCAATAATCTATTATTATCTCTCTATCATGTTCTATTCTATCTCATTTTCCTCTATCTATCATCAAAGTCTTCTGCATACCTACAAAACTATATGTTAGTCCCTCATCATATAAATCCATAATCATATTATAATGTCATCTCATTCATACATCTATAAGCATAAACATCATCATATAAGTTACCCATAATCATATCATAATGTCATCATAGTCCATACATCTACATTGTCACATGAATCCATAATCATAAGTACAACATCATCACATTCATAGCATATATAAATACATCATCATAAGCATGGACATCATCATACACCATAAAGATCATCACATATATCATTTATCATCAAGGTCATCAAAATAATACAAATGTCCGTATATACATCATGTACATAAAAAATGAATCATATATACAACATGGCTATCATAAGCCCTCAAAATGTACATTAGAGGCATGCATTAATCATAATCAAAGTACATAGCTGATATAACATCATACAATATACATCCATATGATACAATATATAAAAGCATGCTCTAGTGTGAGCCATGCGCCGAACTCCTAGCCTGCTGAGACCTCTGGGCTCCACATGCACTCGGTGAAGGTCCTCTCGCTGGTCCCCCTCCATGTGAATGAAGGAGGGGACCCATGAAAGAGGAACCTGATCTCCCAGTCCTTCAGGAAGAGGAGACCCTTGACCTCAACCTGCTCCTGTATTTGGGTTGTTGTTGATCTGGTGATATAGCCTTGAAGTATAAAGCCATGTAGTACTCCACCTCACGGGTGGTGGATGCCAACTCACCCTGCACTGGGGTTAGGTCTGAAGCTAGTATAATTGTGGCCCAGTCTATCCCTAGGGCCCTCCTCGTTGTATCTCTCTCATAGGTCAATCTCTGCACTAGGGCCTCTACTAATAGTCTCACCTGAATGGTGGCATCCCTCTCTGTCGTAACTCTAGCTAACACACCATCATCTATTGGTGCTAGAGCTAGTTGTGGAGGAGGTGGTGATTGTGTGGCTACTATTTCTACAGTGACCTGTGCTACCATTACTGCCTATGCATGCACCTGTGTCTATGCCTCTACCTGTTAGGCCTCCTGTTTGGCCCTATCTCTCTCTCTCCTCATCCTGATGAATTGGAGCTCTGTATGAGTCCTCCTCACAGTCTCCTCATGCAAAATTTCTTGTCACTCTCCAATGGTGTTTCAGCCTAAAGCATTATTTATCGCTAACCTACCTCCACCATCTCCTCACCCCCATCCTCTTGTCCCTGTCCTTTACCTTGGCCTCTGGCCTCTTGGCATACGCAGGCCTCTTCTCCTATCCTTGCTAACTCTGTTACTGCACCTAGTACACTAGGACCTGTGAACCATCCTGGCCAGTGCTATGCCTAGTAGGCGTCATACTCTGGTGTGGTCTCAGGGTTTGCCTCCCCCAAGATCCAATCACACATCATAGGCCTCAATCCCCATAACGTTGCAAGAGTTGTAGCCCCGACAATTTTAGGGCCCCAATCACTGATCTCCCTATGTGAGAATGCATGCATGGTATCCCCCACTAGCTCTCCATGTGGTAAACCAAATTTTCAAAGAACTTGGTCAGGAAGATATCTCTTAATGGTATAAATGCTCCTCCCAAACAGGTATTTGGCCTACCGGTAGTATACCAGCTGCTTGGCATCATCGTCCCACATCTCGCAATCTCGCCATGGTCTCTAGACAAACATGTCCATCTCATCAATTTGGCATCGCCAGAATACAATAGCTCTAACTCATCACTGTGTAATATAGCCCCCTCATAAAGAAACACATATGGCTCTCCATCCTCTCGGTGGTGAGGAGAGACAGGTCGCATGACTTGGACGTGCTCCCAAGCCCACACATGAAGAAGAGTAACCCCTATGGATAGGCTACTACCCTCTCTGTATGCACAATCGTGAAGATCATGATATAGCTGTCCAAGAACACATGACCCCCAAGCATATCTAATGCCATGTGTAAACATCCCTGAAAACATTGTGCCCCATCCAATAGATAAACCTCTGAAGCATTGGTCAGGACATAAAAAGCCCGCAGTCAAAGATACCACAATCCATCGGATCCTATCGCAGAGACCCAGCACTCAACTCCAACTAATCTCGCCAAATCATACACCAAGGTCATCTGTGTAGAACACCTCTCTCAAATCGTCCTCACCCCTATCAGTATCATTTAAAGGGTAAAAACATAATAGTGTGTCACACTTTCAGCTAAATAAATAATTTCGAGTGGATCATTTATGTGTAATTTATTTATGCCTGGTTTAGTTACACCTGAAACCACGTTGCACCTATGTGGCACCTATGTGGTTGTACATTTCCTGGAGGAGCCTTATCAGGTGGTATGTTTACGCCTAGTTAGGTTTTGGGTGTAACCAAAGTAAATAAAAATAAAAAAAGGTGAAAATGTCATTTTTGCCTAGAGTGATACAATTATCAAGTGTTCCTCCTGGAGCCCATGACGGATAGTGACCTCACCATGAACAACAAGCCCACAACAACCAGCCAACGTTATTCGACTGCATTGCACTACCACCTCCAGGTACTCCACTATTCCATAACACCCACATGCACCATTCAGATATATAAACTATACCAACCTGCATTTGATTTGCATAAACCTTAATCACGTAATATCGTATGCATGCTAGGAATGTGTAATAAATCTTCATATCTATTCTCTTCTTCATTTCCATGGTAAACCCTATTCTACATTACCTCCACCACTCCCCTGCCACCAATTTAGCGATAACCCTGCCACTTTGCCCCCTCTGCCCATGGTGTTCTCGCTCTTTTAGTCTCAAGTCCCTGAGCTGCCATTACTGTAGGTAGGCTTTAATAACCCCAATTCGTTGTTGTTTTCTTCCAACACCTTTGCAAAAGACCCTTATGTCAATGCTACCAATGTCTTCTTTCCAGTTTCATATAAGATGTCTGTGCCTAAGTAGCTCCATGGAATGCTTTCGATAGGGCAGCAGCCCCAACAACACCACCAGGTTTCGATCCCTGTGAAGCAAGAATTCCTGTTCAAACCCCAGCAACAACATTGCCATCTACATGGTCTTCTTCAAATCTTAAATCTGCAATAAAAAATGAACACAATAGCATCAACTTCCCTTTTTCATAACAATGAACAATTCAGTCAAAAATAGCTATGCCATAGTTATCAGGGCTTAACTTTGATAGTTGACCTTACCTATCAAGCAATTTTTATATGACAGTTATCTATTCAATGGTGCCCATCAAAGACTATGACATGCTTAAGTATAAGTAAATCATATAAAAAACAAATATATATATCATCATAATCCTATATAAATTTTGATAGTTTGTCCAAAATCTCTCCTTTCATATGATACAATCTTTTTTAAATTTTGATTGTATTTTACAACAAAAATATCTAAATACAGTTATAGAACTGCCAAATTTAAGCCTTGATAGTTATTTTAAACTTTAGAAGAAGAAATCATCCATTATCCCAAATCATGAATTCTACCTAACAGGTATAGATAAACGCTCTACTTTAGATTTACAAGTCAACTCAAGTGAGCTAATCTATATAAATCAATTTATGTCCCCTTTAAATCTTGTCTTCATGCAATATTCAAATACCTTTGTTTGTTCAAACTTTCTTCATTCTTGTTCTCTATCAGTGTAACTGTTGATGTATAAAATTGCACGAGTTTCAACACCAACATGGGAAACTTCAAGAATGTGGGATTGATCCTTGAAGTGACCTCCAAATTTTACAGAAGCTGGCTCTTCCTTTTTATGGGGGGGTTTAGGAAAGGGAAGAAAAAATAAGAGCTAGCTTCTGTAAAATTTGGAAGTCACTTCAAGGATCAATCCCACATTCATCAAGTTTCCCATGTTGGTGCTGAAACTCGCACAATTTTACACATCAACAATTTTTGGCACGCTCAGTGGGACTTGAATCAAAGACTTGGTTCTTTGTTGTCATTGAATCCTTGTCTATATTTTGTGGTTTTGGTGGAAAATCGTAAAAATATCTGGTCATGGGACCATGAATCTTCCACCTGGTGACTCTACTAGTGACTCTTTCTTAGATCTTTTCTTCTGTAGACCATGGCAGCCCCAGGTATCTATGTACATCTGAATATTCCTGCAAGAGATCTACCTTTTGTGACTTGGGATTCAAGTCCTCTTGTTTTGTAGTAACAGGGTTAGGTTCCTGATGCAGCTTGGAAGGCATTGCCACATTTTCTTGGGGATGGGTCAGTTTGTCCTACAGATCATATTCAGGATGTTGCAAATTTGTGCACCATTCACAATATCACAATTGAGAATCATGCCCTTCTGTTGCTGGCATCTTCCCTCAAAGGCAAAGCAAAAGAATGGTATAGAAGTTTGTAACCTGGTTCAATCACTGGATAGGACCAGCTTGGTGACCTCATTTACAATCAGTTCAAAGAGAGGACAAATGTTAGCTCACTTACCCAGAATCTCATCACCATCAAGAGACATCTTGTAGAGAGCATGTGTGACTTCAATTCAAGATTTGATAAGGTATGGAAGAAATTCTCTGTTGATATTAGACCATCTCCAGTTTTTGCATTCTTGTATTATTTAAAGGCTCTAGACCCTGAAATTTCTATTATGATACAAGACTTAGGAGGTGAAACCCTACCCCAATCATATGATCTTGCCATTAGGGTTGAGAATAATCTCATAGAGGCTGGTAAACTATCCCCTTTGACTTTGAAACCATTGTTCCCTCATGCAAATAACCTATCTTGGGCTCTTTCTCTTAGCCAAATGCATATAAATTCTGGTCCACCCACCCTCCTTGTTGATTTGTCAAATCATAAGGAAATGCTGGAGATAAAAGAACTCCTAAAATATTTCACCCATGAGCTAAATGAGATAAAAGATCAAGCCATGTACCATGTTGATCCAAACATCATGCATCAAAGCCCTCATGGACAACAATATCAATACAGTCAGTTCATGAATGAGATCCCCCATAGACACAAAAGAGATCCCCTTATCTTGAGGATTGTTCTTTGCAAGCTTGCATGTCTACAAACCAGTCCATAGGAAGCACAGATCAGGTTCTTTTCCATTTTGACATCAAAGAAGAATCAAGTCTCAAAGATCAAATTACAAGAGGAGAACTAACTCCTATCTATTCAGTGTGTCCCTTTGGTCTTGAACATCATGCACCTTTGGTGAGGTTTAATTCAGAAACTCGGTTAACTAATGAAGGAGATTCAGAGAATGCCTATGAATTGCAACTTCTAGAAGCTGAAAAGTACTTCAAGAAGGGATTTGAAGATGAAAAGTACTGGGCCAAGAGTGATGCTGCATCTGTGCCTCATCTTGAGGAAGAAGTTGCAAAGGAAATTTTTGAATCTACAAATACAGAGTGTCTTTATTTCTACAATGAGTTTTCACACCTTGAAATATATAGTATAGAGATGCATGATCAGCATGAGGGACAAAAGAATGAGGATTTATTCTCAATTTTTCAGCAAGGGTATCAGATTCTGGGTACAGGAGATTTTACAATTGAGCAAGTGCATGGTTCATTTGGAAAGCCTATTGAAGGTGATCATGGAGAAAAAATTGAAACAAAGGTAGATGTAGGAGCTGATCTATTTTCTATTTTTGAAAATGGTTATTCTCTTTTTCTTGATGAAGACCCACAGATGCAAGGAAAGATCCAAGAAAATGAAGCCTCAAGAGACAACTATAATGATGAAGAGTCACATAAAGAGTTGCATCATACTTCTTTTTTCTTTCAAGAAGACATCCCAATTAGATTTAAGACCATTATTGGAAGCTCTGTCACCTGTAAGCCTGATTTTGATGCTATCACGAGCCATCATTCTATTGAAGAGTCTTCGAAAGAGGTCACTGATGAAGTTCTGTTGATAGAAGCTTTCAAATGCAAACAAAGAAATAAGGTGCAATGCTTGATTTTCCCTTCCCCCCCTCCACTGAAGTAGGAACAACATGTAAATTAGCCTGACTAGTATTTTCGTGCTAAGGAGGAGCCTCTAAAATGTAGGAAGGCAAAAAGGTACAAGTTCCTGATATTTTTTCTTCATGCATTTCATTTGGTATATCGTTAGTTAAATATGGATCCACTGGAGCAACATCATCAAATATGGGAGTTATTTTTCCATTCATGTGAATGCGCATATCCCCATCAGTTTAATTGGAAAGTAAATTAGTTTCAATGTTCAGAATAAGCTACATCAGTAGCATTAGTTTTCAGATTCAGTTGTTTTGTTTTCAATAAGTCTCAGCTGCAATACAGAATGGAGGGTCAGTTTCTATGACTTAGCCATGGTCAGTTTTAATGGTTAATAGTTATGGTTTCAGTTGTGGGTGTGTTTGGTTCAGTATGTTACAACTTCAACTTTAATGCAATTTTTCTAGGTAGCTTGTATCAGTCTGGTGCCACAAATGTGGGTTAGTCTTATGGGTGTTTTAGTTTGAGTACTTGACTCTATGCCCAATGGATAAGGCACTACTTTCTCTAGGTTCAGCGTGAGCATGCTCATTTTCCCAGCCAGTCGTCAAGAAATGTTGAGCAGTTTTTTGCACGTGTCAAAAATTTCTAATGCAAGTCCAATTAGAAGAGATTCAAGTTTTGTTGTTCTCCATGGAATGATTCATAGATAGAATGCATATTTTCTTGTTTCAAAATGATTCTTAACCCATCCCAGATAGGGTGCAACTAATATCCCACTCGGTATGTTTCAAAGGCAGAGTCATCTGTAAATAGTGCTCGTTCATTAAGCAAAGATATGAAAGTCTATAAGCATCTCAGCCTATTATCAAAGCATTTCAATCCATGGCACTTAGTGGCAACGATGGTACAAGGCAAAAGGAACATTCTAAAAAAGAATTCAAGTGTTGAAATCATCCTTAAAGAAAACAATGTGAGATGTGACAAGAAAAGCAAGGTTCTTGGTGTAAGAAGAGAGATTATATTTTTGCAAGTATTACCACCAGAAATTAGTGCTTATGGGTCCTCTTCAACTATAGTTAACCAAGAGGACAATGACCTTTATCCATCTGACAAGGAGAATTGGACTCCAAACATTTCATGCCAACCATTAAAAATAACTACAAGGAACATTGGTAGAGTAGAAGTATAGACACTCATCTTCTTCAGACAGATATAGGGAGGCTCAAGAGTTTTTTTTTAGATGGATCAAGGAATGCCTAATAAATAGGGGTTGGTGGGTTTGTATGCAAAACTCTACAGAATGCTTTTCAGTTGGTGTCATCCCTCCTGCTCCTCATTTCAATCTGAGTGTTGGCAGCAATGATGCTTCTACTTTAGTTGCTTTCTTATCCTATGGTAGTTCTACAGATGTTTTGTCACCTACTATAGAAGATCATATTCTTGAATGTGGTGGATGTGTGTTCTTTCGAGTAATGATGTTGCCCTCAAAGTCAAATCTATGGCTGAGGGAATGTTATGTGAAAATATGGAGTTTTGTCAAAATTTAGTAAGTCCTTATTCAGAGAGATTTTTGTGGTCACGAAGCACTGCGTATGACCACAACTAGACTGACCTCAATAATAGTAGCATTAGGAAACCTTTAGGGATCAAATGGAAGTTGCCATTACATCAAGAACACAATTTTAATTCATAGGCTCAGTTATTTCAAAGAGAGCATTATTATTTTCCAAGATAGAGGCACATACTATGAAATAGGTATCAATAAATTAAGCAAGGTATTGGTCATAACAACGCTGAGTATATGGAAGGGCTCGAGGCATAGCTTAAATCATAGGCTGAGCCATCCAAAAGAAAGTCCATCTACAGTGTTGAGAAAGGCACAGGCTAGAAAGCGCATAGCAACTATTAAAGATTCATAAGAAGCACAACATTCAAAGAGCATAGTTTGTAGCCATCTGGAAGGCACTACTGAAAAGAAGGCTCGAACTATTCATAAAGGAAGGCACTACCCTAAGAGCTAAAGGTGCCACCTTCATAAATAATGAGCAAGCTTTATGGAGGCATAAAACATTTAATGGAAAGCTCTGGCAATAGAAAGTTATACACAGCAAAGAGAATGGCGCAACCATTCTTGGTTCAATCAAATGAAATAGACTTGGGCGATCATTCATAATGACATTGGCAATAAAGTAAAATGTAGTAAGCATCCAAAGGTGTCATCTCAGCTAGGAAAAGGTATCAAAGATACTATTCATTCAAGGCACAATAACCTTGAAACTCTCACAATCATGAAGAATAAGGTGCGGTCTATCTTTAAGCCACTATAAGAGATGGCACTACTCCACAGACTCCATTACCAGCATTAAATATGACATATATCGATGGTTTAGCCTCTACAGAGTGTCATTCCATATAAGCACCCAGGATAAGTAATGAAGATCGACCTATATAGAAGAGTGGTGGCCGCCATCAATAGCTTAGTATATAGAAAGGATAGCATAGTCCAAAGCATAAATGACACCGCCACAAGTCTTCAGTAACCAAGACATCATCAATAGCATCGGCCATAAAGATTGTTGATATCAGGCTATAGGAAATGGCTCACAAGTTTCATAAAATCAAGGTGCTGCCCAATCTATGAAATATGCAGCATATCCAAAACTAAGAGTCACAGTTCTCACAAAATTTGGTTCATACATGTTAGGAATTAAGGTGTCCCAACCTTGGTAATTCCATGTATTTTTACATTGTATTTATTTATTATTTTCCTATTGTATTAATTGGATGCAAATCCTATGTTGTCATATTGTGGGCGTTGGCACGGTAATGTGTTATCCTACATGGCATATGACCACATGTATTTTTGTCCTCACATGAGGAGATAGGCATCCCATTTAGTGGTAGGAATATTTTGCCATGTGTTGGCATCTTGGATGTCGTGTAAAGGAATATTGACCATAACGGTCATGACAGATTTCTATGACGAAGTTATGACATGTAAGAGTTGGAGATAGGAGATTCTATGATAGGTGAAGACATGTGTTGAAGAGCATCTTTGAAAAAGGCATCTTTGGGCTCCCCAAGGTGGACTATGACATGATGTAAGAGAATATGCTATTTATAGCCTATGTATGACAGATTCTCTTACAACTATAAGTTTTTACAACTATGACAGATTCTATGACGGTTGTAAGAGTCGTAAGAGCATCTGTCATAGCCCATTTTGGAAATAGGTGACCTCCTTGGGATGGGGTGACTTGACAAGTGTTAGCAGCATCCTACAGACTTGGACAAGTGTCCATAGGCATGGGTTTTGGTCCATGAGGCCATGTTGGATGCCCATCCCTATGTGGAGCCATATTTGCCTTGTATTTGTTATATAAACAGGTGCTTTTGAGAGGAGATGTATTACAGGTTTGACAGGTATTGTTATGCTACCAGTTTGTCTCTAGATATGAGTGTTGAAGACTCTTGAGAGATTGCATTGCAAGTGTATTGTAAACCATTTCAGTTTTGATAATACATTGTGCAGTTTTTGGAGTGTGGGGTTTTTCACCTGATAAGGGTTTTCCCCACGTATATCTTGTGTCTCTCTTCTTCTATCTCACTTTCTTGTGTATGTGTTTGCTGCAATATCTCTATTAGTGGTTTAACATTGCTATAATAGTAATGATAAAATTGAATTTGCACTCTCCTCCCCTCATTAGATTAGTGTAGGAAGTGATTTCCGCACACCTAGCTTCCTTTCAGTTGGTATCAAAGCTTGGCCAATTTTGGTTCTAGCTGGTAGGGGTTTTGAGCTAATCTTAGGTTGAGTGGGAGTGTTATGTAGAGCATTCTATATCTTTTTGCAGCAAGAAGATGGCAACCACATCTAGAAGGTTAGAGGTTGAGAAATTCAATGGAACTAATTTTGAGTTGTGAAAACTCAAGATGGAGGACCTACTTGTTGATCATGACCTATAGGAAATGGTATCTGGTGTGAAACCTATAGCAATGTCACAAGCTGATTGGGACCTCAAAGATCAGAAGGCTAAGGGTCTCATAAGACTCTATTTAGCTGACTCTGTCCTATTGAATGTCCATGAGGAGAAGAGCACGAAAGATCTTTGGAAGAAGTTGGGTGATGTTTATTAGGCCAAGTCCTTGGTAAACAAAATTTTCTTGAAAAAGAAGTTGTTCACTCTAAAGATGGAAGACGAAGGATCTATTATGGACCATATGAATGCTTTCAACATGATTGTTGCACAGTTGACATCTGTGGGTGTGAAAATGGAGGAGGAGGATCATTGCATGACCCTGCTTTGTTCTTTGCCAGATTTGTGGGATCATCTTGTCATGGCTATCGGAAGCACCACTACCACCTTCAAGATGGAAGATATGGTGTCCTCGCTGTTATCTAAAGAAATGCAGAGGAAGTCTTCTGAGGTAGCCAAAGAGGCTCTTGCGGTTTGTGGAAGACCCAAGGAGAAAGGGAAGAAGAAGGACAAGAAAGGTGAAAAGGGCAGATCCAAATCCCGTGGGAGATCCAAATCTCCTAGAAAGTCCAAGGCTCTTTGTTGGAATTGTGGTAAAACCGGGCATTTCCAAAAGGAATGCAAAGAGGAGAAGAAAAAGAAGAAGAAAGCTCCTGATTCAGATTCTGACAAGTTGTAACATCCACGTTCTTAAAACATAGTAAAAGCAAAAAAATTTACCATAGAGTAATTTAACAAGATAAAAATGAGATAGATAAATTTTTTCTTTTATTCAACACAATCAAGTAATTCTATTTTACAATATTTTCTCTTTACAAAATACTTTTACATCATATTGTCTTTGTCAAATTACAATGTAAATCAATTACATAGACAATTTTGGAATAAATACTATTGCTGAATATCTGACATCTTTACCACAGGTCCTGACATATCTTCTGCTTGGAGAGAGAGTATCTTTCTAGTGATTTACCTCCATCCACAGACCAATGGTCTCCCACACTTCTTCCACATAGGAAGTGGCCCTACCATTCACGAGGGATGTAGACCAAAGGTGACCAATGGTAATTTATCTATCCCAAGTACATAGTGTTGTATCCTACTCAATTCTATCAAACCATACAATCCTAGATACCCTCTAGCTAAGTATGATTTCTGATAGGATGAGCAATCCAGATACAGTGAACTGACAATGGATACAGAAAACAAATGCATTACTTTGGCCAAAGTTTTTAATTTCAATAATGTTCATAATGAACATCATCATTGTGTTCACCCACCCCTACTCGACTTGGATACTGTCATATTCCATAGTTTATACATCAACTATCTTTATACAATAGCTAAATCATGATAATAGTTTTTCTAGACTTTAGACATATCTATATGTCTTATCTAATCATTTGATTTTAGTTTGACTCTAAGTTTTACATAATATCCCATAATAATATGGCTTTACAAATTATTCAAAACTCATATCAATGAGACTAGGTTAATAACAACTCATAGTTTATCTAAACTGAAAAAATAAAGAGTGAACTATTGTTCAAAATAGATATTTCCTCTTATACGAAAAATATGAATATTCTCGTTTTACCTATTTATGATGACTTCAATAGTCATGACACATATATATACTCGAATATGATTCCTCTCAAATTCCTATCTCATTAGACTTCATTTAATCATATCATACTGGTTTCCTACAAAGATATTCTCATGTAAAAATTACTAAGGATAACCCTATTATCCTTCATATTTATATCGAAGCATTTCCATTGAGTTATCACTCGATTTATAATGAAAAAGGTATATTCCTAAGCTTAATGAGATACTAAGTTCTCTTGGAAAACAACCATTATAGTTATTCGTAACTTAACAAGAAATGGTTCTTATACTTCTATTAACCACTTCAAAGATTTAAGCATCCTACTCAACTATGTTTACAATCCTATCATAGTTCTAAATGGTAGTTGATATATATAAGAATGGTATATAATATCTCAATAATCAACTCTTGGTCCTTCTTAATGTCAAACCTTCTCTTAATTGACTCTATTTTTCTACATAATCAACCACTCATAAAGAAGACCTCTACGGTGTATTGGAATATCATTCTACAGTTATATCTTTCAATAGACTGATTTCTACACATTTCTATGGTTTTTGACTTAGGCTAATAGCCTTTGATAGCATCGTCCAGCCAGTGATAATGGCGACAATCATTAACTCCAAAGTTTTTAAACATAATGAAAACACTCATTAACAAATTTGCTGATTATGAATCGAATATCACAGACATATGAAAAGGGATAATATCAATTCTTTGAAGCATGCAAACAAAAGACATTATAAATCCTTACAATTCTATTATTGTTTCCACACAGCTATTGAATGATACCTGGCAATGGCACAAGAGTTATCTACAACTGTGTTTGCTATTCACTCACACTAAATGATGGTGTCCACACACCTGTGTTATGGCTATGACCTACTCTCTATGTTTTTCCAAAATGATCCCCCCGTATGTGTGTCCACTCACTGTAAATCTTATCTCCCTTATGATAAAGGTGAGTCGTGCCAATTAATGATGCTTCAAAGATCTTAATGAAACAATTTCTACCACTCCATCGAATGTAAGATAATAGGTAATGCAACCAACCAATCTCTCATTCAGTTTACAACCGATCCCACTTATGTAGCAGAGATAAACACATGTTCGTTCAAGGCATAGAATGTGGAGAGTTTACAATGCATGCAACTATAATACCATACTCCCTCTTAAAGAGGTTGACACAAGCATAACTGTCAATGGTTATTATGGTTGATCACTTTAAGTGATCCAAATTCCATCATTCAAATTAATGTGGGTGTCATAAACAACATGCCCAAGGTTATTCAATTGACAAGTTTATTAAATAATGTGAGGTATTATCCTCTTCAGTTTATAAATACATCTATGGCTTATATTAAATAAGACTTATATCTCATCATTCACATTCGATGATTACGATTTAAATCAATAAGAATAATAGCAATAAAATAACAATTTATGGATATTGTGAATGGGTCGAGTTTACCTCACCATCACATTCCTTCATTAAAAACATGTCAATCTAACTTGATGGAATTCACTTTGACATTCAAGGGTCGACAAATAAACACTAAGTGACCCAAAAATCAAAACACCACCCATTACAATAATTATGTCGTAACTTTTATGTTAGACGTAAATGGTCTTGATTCATGTTCAAATGACGTTGTTAACGTTACGACTTAATATGACTTACTACGACTTAGAAAGATTTGTAAATAATATTGACTACCTGTCGATTATGTTCAAAAGCAAACTAACAAGGCACGACTTACCTCTTATGAGACATTGGTTCACATTTTCATTAAATACTTATACTCAATTTGACAAATAAACCACTCGTAACCCAAGGTCTATATCTCTCTCCTCAAAAGATACTCTCTCTCTCTCTTCTCTGAGAGTCATCTGAGAATCTGTATTCCTGTTTCAACTTGTAACCAAACAATATATGATCAGTGCATCATTATTCAAATAATTCAAATAATAAATTAAATCTCATAATGAAATTATTAAATCAATAATAACACATTCTTTTCTATAATTTCATAAATGACATGCAATATAATCCATGTCTTTCCTTATCATTAATCTAATCATCATAATAAATTTACATATGTCCAAGTAAAAGTAAAAAGTATAGCAAGGCAAAAATTGGGGATGTAACATATCCTTCCCCTAAAGATTCATTGTCCTCGATGATATAAAGTAGAAAAAGTAACTAAAGCAAGTTCATTGTTTTTAACTGATAACAACATTAAATAAATGAGGAAACTTTTGATAAAATTCATGGTAATCCTCTCATGTAGCATTTTCCTCAGCATATTGGTCCCATTGGACCTTACACTACAAGATCTCTCTGTTACGCAAGCGGAGCTTGCGCATTTCTAGCACCTTGAGTGGCTCGATCGTGACCACCTCTGGATCCTGCATTTGAAAAGAATTCCAATTCAAAATATGGTTATCACCTGCAACATATTTCTTCCAATAAGACACATGAAAAACATTGTGCATTCTAGACAAGGCTGGTGGTAGAGCAATTCTGTAGGCAACCGGATTGACTACGTGAAGCACTTCAAAGCATCCCACATATCGAGGGGCTAGCTTAGAAGACTTCCCAAACTTAATAGAACTTTTCTAAGGTTTCACCATCAAAAGAAATTTTTCTCCAACAACGAATTGCCTTGGAACATGCTTTGCATATGCATAGCTCTTTTCTCTATCATTGGCTTTTGCCAATCTTTTTTTGATCAACTTTACCTTCTCTTCCATTTCAGCTAGCATTTATGGTCCAATGCTAATCCTATATTCTAGCTTGTCCCAGCTTATAGGAGTTAAACATCTTCTCCCATACAATGCTTCAAATGGTGCCATCTTAATAGCAGAATTATAGGAATTGTTGTAAGCAAATTCCATAAGTGGTAAGTATTCTTCCCACTTATATTGTTGACCCATGTAATACATTTGCAACAAATCTTCTAAAACCCAGTTTACTCTATCAGTTTGCCCATCAGTTTCAGGATGGTAAGCTGTACTCACGTTGAGTTTAGTCCCTAGTGCAGAAAACAAAGTTTGCCAAAACCTTGACATTACACATACATCTCTATCCGAGATAATCTTCTCAAGGAAACCATGCAATCTAAACACTTATTGCACAAATTTGCAAGCTAACATAGGTGTTCCATCAGTCAAATTCCCTGGTATAAAATGTGCTACCTTTGTGAGCTTATCCACCACAACTAAAATGACATCAAGTCTATTCCTTGACATAGGAAGACCTTGAACAAAATCCATGCTAATAACTTGCCATTTCCACTCTTGCACATCATGGGGGTACAACAATCCTGCAAGGTGTTGATGCTCTGCTTTTACCCTTTGACATTCTAAACAACTTGCCACAAATCTTGCAACATCATTCTTCATTCCTTTCCATAAATAAAGAGGTTTAACATCCACTAAGAGTGTGGTCACTCCTGGATGTCTCGAATATGGTGCAGTATGAACTTCTTTCCATACTAGATCCCTTAAGCCAACTGAAACAGGAACATACATTCTCCCCTTGTACCTCAATAGTCCATTAGACTCTATTAGATAACCATCATATTTTGGATCTCTAGGATTATCTTTTAGAGCCTGCTTAACCTGTTCATAATAGTCATCACCAGGCAAATTTTGTAACACCAAATCCTTGAAATTTCCACAAATAAAAATAATAGAAGCTATATGTCTTCTATGACTCAAAGCATTGGCTACTCTATTCTCTTTTCCTTTGATGTAGCTTATTTCAAAATCATAGTCAGATATCAATTCTAACCATCTCCTTTGTCGAGCATTCAGATGTGGTTGAGAGAAAATATACTTAAGACTTTGATGGTCTGACTTAAGTACAAAATTCTTCCCCAGCAAATAGTGTCTCCACATCTGTAAAGCATGAGTTACTATTGCTAATTCTAGATTATGTGATGCATAATTCTTTTCATAGGATTTCAATTTCCTTGATTCATATGCTATCACTCTTCCATCTTGCATAAGCACTCCTCCTAATCCTTCTCCTGAGGCATCTGTAATTGCCTTAAATTGTCCTTCGGGATCATGGACTTTCAAAATTGGAGCTATAGTTAACTTTTATTTTAAGAGATCAAATACATCCTGACATTTGTCTATCCATTCAAATCTCTTTCCTTTCTCTGCAGGAAAGTGATTGGACTAGCAATACTGGAGAAATTTAAAACAAACTTCCTATAATAGCCAGTCAGGCCCATGAAACTACACACCTCATGCACATTTGTTCATATAGGCCAATCCAGAATAGCTGTGATTTTTGCAAGATCAACAGATATTCCATCAGCAGAAATAATATGACCTAGATATTGAATCTCCTTCTGAAAGAATGTACACTTTGATAGTTTTACATATAACTTATGTTCTCTTAATCATTGCAGAACTATTTGCAAGTGTCGTTGATGTTCTTCTTTATTCTTAGAGTAAATGAGTATATCATCTAGAAAGACTAAAACAAACTTGTCCAAACAATCTCTAAATATATTGTTCATGAGATTCATGAATATAGTAGGTGCATTTGTCAAACCAAATGGCAACACCATGAACTCATAGTGCCCATATCTGGTTCTAAAAGTTGTCTTATGAATATCCTCATCCTTCAGTCTTAACTGATGATATCCTGATCATAAATCAATCTTTGAAAATACAATAGCTTCACGCATCTGATCAAAAAGATCATCAATACATGGCAAAGGATATATGTTCTTTACCATTGCTTTATTAAGCATATGATAATCTATACACAATCAAAGGGTTCCATCCTTCTTAACAAATATAATCGGGGCACCCCAAGGTGAAACACTGGGTCTGATCAAACCTTTTGCCAACAATTCTTGTAATTGGGCTTTTAACTTCATTAACTCCATAGTTGTCATATGGTAGGGTGCTTTTGATATAGGCCCAGATCCTAGTTTAATATTAATTGAAAAATCAAAAACCCTTTTGGGAGGTAGTCCTGGAAGTTCTTCTGGAAACACATCCTGAAATTCTTGAAGAAAAGGATACTTTTCTTCAAAAGATGAACTAGGGTTTTCTATCCCTTCCTCCACTTGTTCCATTTTGACTGCAAACAACTGACAACCTTTCCATCTAACCCTTTTCAATTGCTTGGAAGAGATAGGTTTGATTTTAACTTCTCTTTGAATCCCTTGGAATTGGGTTTGATTTCCCAAATCATCTAAGAATTCAACTATTTTTGAAAAATAATCAACCTTAGCTCTATGCTTCCATAACCAACTCATTCCTAGGATTACATTATAGGAACCTAGGGGAGCTACATACAGGTTTACTTCAGTTGAGAAACTAGGGAGGTCAATTTTGGCTTCAAACAAACATTGCTCTACCCGAGCCTTAGATTGGTTAGCATATTCTACTAACCAAGGTTTAGACATGTATCTAGCTTTTCTAGGAAACTTATTCAAAATTTTAGGAGAAACAAAATTTTCAATTGCTCCTATATCAATCAAAATAGATATAGGGAATTCAAACAAAGTACCTGTCATCTCAATAGGTGTGATTTGATACTTTGCTTGATGATTGTTGAGAGCTGCATGAATCATTTGCTGGAATGCTTCTTGCTAAGTAGGCAGTGCAGTACCTCTTTGTTGACCATTTTGATTCTTGTTAGGGCAACGATTTGCATAATGGTCACCCCCACAAGTAAAACATCCTCCTATGGGTCCTTTCTTATCTGAAACATTCCCATTGTTATCTTCATTTCTCTTGAAGTTGTCATTCTTCTTCCCATTACCAGATCCACTCTTATTCTTCTTAGATCCTTTATTCTTCCTCTTGTTATCATAGTTCCTTTCATATCTCTTCTTATATGGTTGGTTGTTAGGAGTTCCATTAAACCTCTTGCAGTTTCTATCACAATAAGCTAAGATGGATTTCAATTTTTGTTCTTGCTTGATTGCTTTCTCATACACTTGATCCATTGTTGTGGGACCATGTACATCTACTTCTCCACTGATTTGAGAATTTAGACCCATGATGAATTTCCTAATCCTAAATCTCTCATCCTTTTGATACTGTGGAACATATTTCAAGAGTTGGGTGAATTTTTCTCCATATTCCACCACTATCATATCTCCTTGTCAAAGATTCTGAAAATCAGTTAGTTTATGATCAAAATAGAGTTATGGTAACCATCTCTTATGAAAGAGTTCCATGAACTCATCCAAAGTTACCCTTAGAGAGCTTAAATTCAAATCCATCTTCTTATTCATCCACCAAGTGGATGCTTCTCCTGCCAGTTGTCCAATGCTCCCCATACTGCCTTGATCACCTCCGAGTAATTCCTTATATCAAAGTATTTTTCCATTTCTATTAACCAAGCTTCTGCAGCATCTCCAGTCTCTATCCCATCAAATTTTGGGGGAGTGACCTTCTTCAAGTCTTTAGAGAGATCTAAGGTCAGTCTATCTCTTGTCTCTTTATTAGGTTCTATACTCTTACTACTCTCTTCATGATTTTCTCCACTTGCACCATGAGAGTTTTCATCTCCTCCCTCAGAATTTCCATTATCATCTATTTTCTTCTCCAAATCACCCAGTCTTTTCTTGGTTTCCTCAAGCATGGTTATGATTTGGTCTAGCTTATTATTTGGTGGGTGGTTTTCCTCTTCACTTTCTCCTTGGTTAGTCCTTGTCTGAACCATGTTTATCGATTTCTCACACCTGAGAATATTGAGTTGTCCATTAGTTCAAGATTATAATGCCTCCCATTAAATCTAAACATAATAAACTCAATTTAAACAATAGTTTGGCACAAAAAAACTCTTTTTTTATTTATTTGATTTCAAAAGTAAAGAGTATTCTTCATTTTTACAAGATATGACTTCAAAAGTCATGCTCAAGAGGAGTATATCCTTCAGACTCATTTTCTGATACATAATCTCGAGGTATATAACCCTCTAACTCACTATCAGACCTAACTTCTATGATCTCAATAGTTGGGGGTATGCGGGGATCTCGCCTGACCATAATTGTTTCCTCATCTTTAACTCTTTCCAAGTACTCCCTTCTCACTCGCTTCATTCAAGTTAAGGCAGTCGCTAGAGTTTCTGTATCACTTAACCAAATGTCACTCTCATCATTGGTTCCCTCAAAGGTTTTGATAATGGCCTCACATTCTCTTTTTGCTTTAAGGAAATGTTGACTCGTATTAATAGACTTTCTTGCTATCTTTTTAAGATGTACCATCCTGGAACAAAAAAATTTCAAACATTAGCTAACCACATAATGTTGGCTACAGGCAAGCATAGTGGTCTCATAAGCCCTAGTGCTGAACCTCGTAGCTTTGATACCATATGTAACATCCACATTCTTAAAACATAGTAAAACCAAAAAAAATTACCATAGAGTAATTTAACAAGATAAAAATGAGATAGAGAAATTTTTTCTTTTATTCAACACATAATCAAGTAATTCTATTTTACAAGCTTTTCTTTTTACAAAATACTTTTACATCACATTGTCTTTCTCAAATTACAATGTAAATCAATTACATAGACAATTTTAGAATAAATACTACTGGTGAATATCTGACATCTTTATCACAAGTCCTGACATATCTTCTTCTTCTTCTTCTTCGAGAGTATCTTTCCAGTGATTTACCTCCATCCACAAACCGGCGATCTCCCACACTTCTTCCATGTAGGAAGTGGCCCTACCCTTCACGAGGGATGTAGACCAAAGGTGACAAGTGGTAATTTGCCTATCCTGAGTACATAGTGTTGTATCCTATGCAACTCTATCAAACCATACAATCCTAGATACCCTCCAGCTAAGTATGATTTCCACTAGGATGAGCAATCCGGATACAGTGAACCGACAATGCATGTAGAAAACAAATGCATTACTTTGGCCAAAGTTTTTAATTTCAATATCATTCATAATGAACATCATCGTTGTGTTCACCCACCCCTACTTGACTTGGATACTATCATATTCCACAGTTTATCCATCAACTATCTTTATACAATAGGTAAATCATGATAATAGTTTTTCTAGACTTTAGACATATCTATATGTCTCATCTAAGCATTTGATTTCAATTTGACTCTAAGTTTTACATAATATCCCATAATAATATGGCTTTACAAATTATCTGAAACTCATATCAATGAGACTAGGTTAATAACAACTCATAGTTTATCTAAACTGAAAAAAAAAGAGTGAACTATCGTTCAAAATAGAGATTTCCTCTTATACGAAAAATATGAATATTCTTGGTTTACCTATTCATGATGACTTCAATAGTCACGACACATATATATACTGAAATACGATTCCTCTCAAATTCCTATCTCATTAGACTTCATTTAATCATATCATACTGGTTTCCTACAAAGATATTCTCATGTAAAATTTACTAAGGATAACCCTATGATCCTTCATATTTCTATCAAAGCATTTCCATTGAGTTATCACTCGATTTATAATGAAAAAGGTATCTTCCTAAGCTTAATGAGATTCTAAGATCTCTTGGAAAACAAGAAATGGTTTTTATACTTCCATTAACCACTTCAAAGATTTAAGCATCCTACTCAACTATGTTTACAATCCTATCATAGTTCTAAATGGTACTTGATATATATATATATAAGAATGGTATATAATATCTCAATAATCAACTCTTGGTCCTTCTTAATGTAGAACCTTCTCTTAATCGACTGTATTTTTCTACATAATCGACCACTCATAAAGAAGACCTCTACGGTGTATTGGAATACCATTCTACAGTTATATCTTTCAAAGACCAACTTCTATGATTTCTATGGTTTTTGACTCAAGCTAATAGCCTTTGATAGCATCAGCTAGCTAGTGATAATGGTGACAATCATTAACTCCAAAGGTTTTAAACATAATGAAAACACTCATTAACAGGTTTGCTGATTATGAATCGAATATCACAGACATATGAAAAGGGATAATATCAATTCTTCGAAGCATGCAAACAAAAGACATTATAAATCCTTACAATTCTATTAGTGTTTCCACATAGATATTGAATGATACCTAGCGATGGTACAAGAGTTATCTACAGCTGTGTTTACTATTCACTCAACCTAAATGATGGCATCCACACACCTATGTTCTATCTATGACCTGCTCTCTATGTTTTTCCAAGATGATCCCCCCATATGTGTGTCCACTCATTGTGAAGCTTATCTCCCTTATGATCAAGGTGATTCATGCCAATTAATGATGCTTCACATCTCTTAATGAAATGGTTTCTACCACTCCATCAAATGTAAGATAATAGGTAATGCAACCGACCACTCTCTCATTTGGTTTACAATCGATCCCACTTATGTAGTAGAGATAAACACATGTTCGTTCGAGGTACGAAATGTGGAGAGTTTTCAATGCATGCAACTATAATACCATACTCCCTCTTAAAGAGGTCAACACAAGTATAACCGTCGATGTTTATTATGGTTGATCACTTTAAGTGATCCAAATTCCATCATTTGAATTAATGTGGGTGTCATAAATAACATGCCCAAGGTTATTCGATTGATAAGTTTATTAAATAATGTGAGGTATTATCCTCTTCAATTTATAAATACATCTATGGCTTATATTAAATAAGACTTACATATCATTGTTTACATTTGATGATTACAATTTAAATCAATAAGAATAATAGCAATAAAATAACGATTTACGATGGCTCTTGAATAAAATGGAGCAGACGGGTGATGCAAAAAAGTAGGTAGGAGTGCTTTTTATAGAAGAAGGTGGCAAAGGCAAGAAAGGGGATGAAGCAATTTACAACATAGGAGAAAAAGTGCCCTATGCCGCGTCAGGAGTCAACACAATTCCAATCAGAAGTGAAAGGAGAACTTTTGCTGATATTACCAAAGGAGAGGCAAGTCAGAAGTAGGAAGAAGAACTAGTAATAAATGCGAAGGAAAAAGTCAACAAAGATATTGAAGCCCTGGAGTGAACAATAATAATAGGTAGGGTAATCAGAAGGAACAGATCCAAGCTACAAATCAAGGAATGGATTAGCGAAAACTGGGAAATGGCAGAAATTGTCCATTTCATCCCTAAGCAATTTTTTGTGGTTGATTTTCAAGGGGAGACTGAAAGGGATAAAATTCTAGAAAAGATGTCGTGGAAGATGGGTCCATATCACATATATGTGCAGAAGTGGAGACCAAATTTTAACTCGAAGAACTTTGATCCCTATAAAGAACCAATCTGGATAAGGTTGTATAATCTTCCATTTGAATACTAGTCAGGAGGCTATCTATACCAAATAGGAGATACCCTGGGAAATGCGGTGGACTTGGATATGGGAAATAGCGATTCAATCTATTTTTCAAGAATTAATTTGATAGAAATAAAGAAAATTCCAACGAAATTAAAGTTGATCACCTCGGCAGGAGCTTGGGAACATACCATTGAGCTTGAGGAGAAAAAGTTCTTTTGTCTTAAATGTAAAAGTAGAAGGCACATGGAATCAAGATGCCCTAGAAACCCAAAAGAGGAAGCGAATAACATATCTTATGCGAACAATGGGAATGATGAAAAAAAGGATGAATTGGAGACTCAGGAGACGGAGAAGGAAAATCTAATCTTTCAAAACTTGGGAAGGAGACCAGGAGTCTCGGCAAAATCGGCAAATAGGGAGAAAATGAATCCATTCAAGGAGGATGAGAAGGTATCAAAATTTGAATCAGGGGAAAATTCAGGGATCTCTCCCCAGAAATTCCAAAGAAGCCAGAAGACAGGATGGAGATGAATGAGCAAATCAAACCTCTAGAAGAGTCAGAGGCTTTGGTAAGCAAAAGTAACCAAGAAGTCAGGGAGGATTCCAATCCGGAGGTAGTTTTAGAAACCTTGGAAGTAGAAGAGAGGTTAAGCAAGTTTTGGTTAGAAGATGAGGAGGCTGCAGAGGATAGGGAGGAGATCAAAATAGTAGATCATAGACACATTAGTCAAATTGGTACAAGAGGTACTCAAGGCAAATCTAGAATAGGGAAGAAGTTAGGAGGGAAGACAGATAAGAAAAAAAGAGAGGATTATGCAGCGGACAAAGGGCTGAAAACATCAAAAAATATATGTTGAGATCCAAGGGAGGGAGAGCCTCCCTTGGGAAGCCATGAAAATCTTATCATGGAATGTTAGGGGCTTGAATGCCCCAAACAAAAGGCATACAATCAAGTGCCACTTATCTAAACTAATGATGGATATAATACTTTCGCAAGAAACCAGGTTGGTCCAGGAAGAAGCTATGAATTTCTCAAGGCATTGCAGGCCCCTAACAGGAGTGTTTCGTGATCCAAGGGGGATGGCAGGGGGTGTTGGGTTGATGTGGAATCCATCCAAAGTAGAGATCAGAGAGATTGAGATATGCCAAAACTGGATTTCAGGTAAAGTTTATTTGACTCAATCTAATGTTATTTTTTGGATATTTAGTGTTTATGGCCCTGTCAAGTCAGAGGAGAAGTGAGAAGTTTGGAGGAGTATTTTAAATAAATTCTAGGTGATTGGAGAAGAAAGATTGATATTGGGAGGAGACTTTAATGCGGTGTTAGGTCTAGAGGAAAAAAGAGGAGGCATAAGAATAGAGAACAACGCTACAAAAGATTTCAGGGAATTTGTGGAGGAGGGAAGTCTAAAAGACTTTCCACCTAAAGAAGGTAGATTCACCTGGACCAACAGAAGGGAAGGCTTCACTAATATTGTTGAACGGTTGGACAGATTTCTCTGTAGCATGAAATGGTTGGAAACGGATTTAGGGATAGAATCAAGTATCTTGCCTTGCTCCTTGTCTAATCATTATCCCATCAAATTGGAGATTAGCACACTAGTCAAGCCCAGGAATTTGTATTTTAAATTCAAAAAAATGTGGTGGAGAAGAGAGGAGTTGGTTGAACTAATCGGGCAGTGGTGGTCAGAGATACCTGAAAATGAAGGATCGGTCAGTTATAAATTTTGTATAAGACTAGAACATGTAAAGAAAAGATTAAGGGAATGGAATAAAGAAACTTTTAAAGATATCTTTTTAGAAAAGGAGAGAGTAGAGGGAGAATTGGAGGCTCTAAATGAAAAAATAATAAAGGATGGAATGTTTCAAAGTGACTATAGAAAAGAGAAAGAATTAATGGCAGAATGGGATGAACTCCTAGCTAGAGAAGAAGAGTATTGGAGGAATAAAGCTAGAGAAGTTTCGCTAGAAGCGGGGGATAGAAAAACAAATTTTTTTCACAATTCAGTGAAAGCAAGAAGAATGATGAACAAAATTTAAGAGCTCACCAACAAGAATGGAGATGTTTTAAAGGAACTTGAAGAAATAGAGGAGGTTGTGAACTATTTTCAAAACTTCTTGGCCCCTGAGGAAGGGTTCGATTGGAGGAATATTGATCCGGCCACAAGTTGCATAAATCAAATTCTTAGGAATGAAGAAAAGGAAAAATTAGAGGAACCTTTCACGGAAGAGGAAGTTAAGAAGGCAACTTTTCAATTGCATCCGGACAAGGTACCAGGCCCTGATGGGTTCCTGGCCTTATTTTTCAAGAAGTACTGGTCTATTGTGGGCAAGGAGGTTTGGAGGATCATTGAAGATTTCAGAAAGAAGAACAAATTCATAAAAGAAATCAACAACACAGTAATCACTCTTATTCCAAAAAAATCAGAATACAAGACAGTAAACGATTTCAGGCCCATCTCTTTATGCAGTACAATTTATAAAATAATGGCCAAATCAATAGAAAATAGACTCAAACCTATCCTTGGAAGAATTATCTATGAAAATCAAAATGGCTTTACGCCAAGGAGGGAAATTGCTGACAACATTATTTTGGTTAATGAAGTAATCTAGTCTATCAATCAGTCTAGACAGAAAAGTATGCTAATAAAACTTGACGTGAGCAAGGCCTATGATATAGTAAGATGGAATTTTTTATTAAAGATACTTGATAAAATGGGTTTTAGTCAGAAGTGGCTCGAATTCATTTTCCAATGCATCTCCATGCCAAGAATGTCAGTAGTAGTGAATGGCTCATTATGCGGTTTTTTCAAAATTTCCCAAGGACTGGGGCAAGGGGACCCCCCGTCCCCATGCCTATTTGTTTTAATGGTAGAAGATTTGGGAAGTATGATCAAATATTTCCAGATGTCTGGAGGTTGGAAAGGAGTCCGGGTGGCCAGGGATATAGAACCAATCACCCACGCTCAGTTTGCAGATGACACCTTGTTATGCAGGGAAGTGAGTTTAGCAAAAGTAGAGGCAATAAGGGGGGTTCTGGATTGCTACACAAATCTCTCAGGACAAATAATAAACAATGAGAAAACAAGAATGTTTCTTTTCAACATTTTGAAAAGATGGCAACAACAGATAGCTACTATTTTGGGTTGTCAAGTTGATTCTCTACCAGCCAAATATTTAGGGGCTCCTCTGTTTTGTGGGGCAATTATGTCACAACTATGGGAAGAAGTAATTTATCACTCCAAGAATAAAATGGAAGCTTGGAAAGGAAGGTGGTTAACTCTAGTAGGAAGGATCACTATGCTCAAAGCAGTGCTAGGGGCAGTCCCGATTCATTTAATGTCATGCTTTCCTGTGCCAAACAAAGCAAAGAATGATCTAGAAGATGGTTGGAAAAGGTTTTTATGGGAAGGATCAAAGGATGTAAGAAGAATCCCTTTAATCGGATGGAACAAAGCTACTTGCCCACAGGATAAAGGCGAAATGGGAATGAGGGAATTGAAGCTTCAAAACGAAGCGTTGGGAGCTAAACTGGTATGGAAATTGGTCAAACAACCCAAAAAATTATAGTGTAGAATAATGCAAAGTAAATATTTGGATGATTTGGACCCTAATAGAATCTTGACTATTGCAAATCCAAGGGGTGGTTCGGTGGTTTGGAATGTTGTAAAACAATGCAGACCACTAATACTAGACCATTTGACATGGAGTATAAATGACGGGAAAAAAGAAAACTTTTGGATGGACTCATGGGAAGGATGGCTTTCGTTAGATAGTTTTCAAGAGTTCCAAGACTTAAAAACCCAAATGATTTAAGCCAAAGGGGAAAAGGTGGTGGACTATTTCGAAGAAAGGGTTGAGCAAGGTAGAGTCAAATGGGTGAATGCGGAGGAGTTCAATGTGGAGGATGCAGTCAAAAGGAAATTCACCAAAGTACTTAATGAAAGAATAGTATGTGTGAATCACGATTCAGATGAAATTCTTTGGTGTGGAGCCAAATCGGGACAATACATAGTTAAGATAGGATACCACCTTTTAAAAATGGACAGAAATAGTAATTTCACTGAGTATTGGCCAAAAATACTTTGTTGGGACAATCAAGTACTGCCCAAGGTAGGAGCCTTCCTCTGGACGGTGCTCCACAAGAGTATTCTAACTGGGGAAAAGATGCAGGCGCTGGGCATAAATGGGCCAAATAGATGTATTTTATGTAAACAACATGAGGAGACTCTCGATCATTTGTTTCTGGGCTATCAGGTAGCAAAGGATGTGTGGAATCATTTTTTGAACATTCTAGGGTGGAAAGGAGCTAAGAACTATTCAATAGTAGACTTCTTGAAGAGCTGGCCAATGCTTCAAAAGAAAGGTTTCTAGGGTGGTTTGTGGACTTCTCTCCCCTCCATGGTAGTCTAGGATATTTGGAGGGAAAGAAATCAGAGAATTTTTGAGGAGAAGGAAATTCCTACCGATAAGATGATAAGGAAGGCAGAAATTGGTTTAGTAGAGATCTTAAATACAAAAGCACAATTCAGAGGTGGAAGTAAATTCACCAATTGGGATGATCATATTATGAAGAGTTGGCTAGGTCTAAAGATCCTTGGGGGAAGGGGCAGAGGGAAGAAGAAAAGGGATCAAACCAGGTGGTTGGCCCCTCTTAGTGGTAGACTTAAGTTGAATTTTGATGGGGCGTCTAAGGAAAATCCAGGGCAGGCAGGTTATGGCTTTGTTATCAAGAATGAGAGAGGAGCTCTCCTTTGGGTTGCATTAGGCTATATGGGTGTAGCCTCAAACAATGTAGCAGAGTTGGAAGCTTTGGCTCAAGGAGTAGTAGAATGTAAAAAAGGAGGTTGGTTACGAATTGACATTGAATGGGATTCCCAATTGATCATTAATATGATTCTTAGAAATAACATGGAAAATTGGTTGCTAAAGAAGGGCGTAAGGAGAGTTAGGGATATGCTAAAGAATCTTGATTTTTCTATTGTCCACATTTTTAGAGAAGCTAATATGGTAGTGGACTTTTTGGCAAATCAAAGAGTCCCGAGTGGTAAGAAGGACTTTGGCAGTTTGGACATTGCAAATTGGATTAGTTTTGATGCAGTACTTCGATCAGATGTGGAGGGCTCTGGGATGGAAGGAGATCCTCGAGGCTTGCATCCAATGGTAGACGCATTGAACTAGGACCAGAGGGAATATGAAAGGACTAGCTATGATGTGAGATTTGCAGATATGGAAACTTTAAAGGATCTACATTTTAGATTGGATTCTGGGATGGAGTACGGAGTCGATTGTTTGCCGAGACAAGCTTTTCTATTTATAGATGAGTAAGGAAAGTTCTTTTTATCTTGAAGCGATGGCAAAGATCATGGGTGTTAAATGTCAGTGCCTGGAGGAAGCGAAGGAGTAGCAGGTGGGGTGTTTGTTTTAGCTAAATGAGGAAGCCGCGAGGGAGGTGATTCTGCAAGTGATTGGTAGAGGATCATGGAGTGGAGGTCATGTACATGATGGCCATGTTTATCAATTGTTTTTTTCTAACATTTCACTGATCATGGGAGGTTCATTTTACGGGGTCACCTGGGGAGCACGACTGGTCGCTTAGACCAACCATGTAGTAGTTATGGGGGAAATTGATGATGTTGGAGCTGATCGGGCAGAGGAAACTTTGAAGGTAGCATATGCAAGGAGGATTGGCTCAATAAAGGCTAGTACTATTCTTGCCGCATACAAGGAAGGAATAGAGAATAGAAATCTAGAAACATTTCATAAACTGTTATAGGAGAACAAAGGAGAGTTTACTGATGGTCAAGTGGGAAGGTTGTTGGAGGCCACAAAAGGCATTATGATGATAATGTTGGCAAGAGACACTATGTGGCTTCATGAGTGTTGTCATTGATGGCAACAAAGTCTATCCCACACATCCGCAGTACATAGTATGCCTATACCAGAAGTCAGATTGAAGATTGTTTTGGTTCGGTGAACAAGAACAGAGTATGCAACAAAGTCTGACAATTAGGTCTGGATCTCTCAGGTGGTGCAACTCAGTAAGTTGCAGACTTGGGAAAGTAAAGAAGGGTATCATGAATACTATATTCTAGAGATTTAGCCTCCAGTGATAAAGAATGAATAAGTTATGAGCATCTGTGTGTTGGGTTCCAGACAGGTAGAGTAGACAAAGGAAGAACTAACCAGCAGAGTATCAAAATTCAATCTAGATGAGTAATGGATGTTGATAAAGCAATTTTGAGGGATCATACATTGTTGGCTAACATGATTGATGACTTCCATGCCTATGTTCTTGTTATGCATCTCAAATCAAGCATGGATTTAGACGACAGATCAGTAATTTGTAAATATCTTGAGTATTCTGGTTGCCGAATAGAAAGTTGTTGAAATCATTGGTGGCGATATATATACCAAATGGATTCCAGTATGAGTGTGTGTGTGTGTGTGTGTGTGTGTGTGTGTGTGTGTGTGTGTGTGTGTGTGTGTGTGTGTGTGTGTGAACAAATATGAGAAAGTAAAGTGCGAAGAAAGGCAAAGATAAGTGTGGAAATAGTAATACAAGTCTGGTATGTGATAGAGCAACAACACTAGAATAGAGGAAGAATGAAGTGTATCAGATCAGTATATTGTGCCTAACTAGAACTAAACTTTACCATTTGTAGATGCCTGTCATTAGTTCAAACACCTAGTTACTTTCTGTAAGTTCTGTAGACAGTGAGTCTCTTGTAGGCAGTGTGCCTCTTGTGAGTAGTGTACTCAGGCAGTGAGCCCTAATATGCAAGTGTCATTTTGTACTTCTTATTCTTTTAATAGAGAATACAATCTTGGGTTAGTCACCCCATGGTTTTTCCCTTAACAGGGTTTTCCACGTAAAAATCCTTGTGTTATGTGTATTAATTTATTTCTGTTCTCATTATTATATATGCTTATATGTTTTGATGTTGTACAAATTATAAAAGAAGAGAAGAAAGTTAAGATAATAGAGATAATTGATTCACCCCCCCTTTCAGTTATCTGCCTTGTTTCCAATAATTGGTATCAGAGCTAAGTTCCTCTAAACAAAGCCTAACAGCTTGAGGAAGATCTGGGAATCTCAATGGATATATATGGTATGAATGGACAACTTCAGTCTGCCCTAGATGATCTTGAACAATCACATTCTGAAGTCAATAATTTGAGAGAAAGACTCAAAGAAGCTGATGATTTCATAAATAAGCTAAAAGAAAAACTTAGTATCTCTGTGAAAAAGAGAAAGGAACTACTTCAAAAATTATCCAATCAGAGTGAAGGCAATGATACTAACGAAGATCTAAATGAGAAAAATAAGCTATGTGAGAAGCTATCAAAAGAGGTCATTATGGTAAGGCATGAAATGGAATCAAGGGTTATGAGATTCACCCAAGAAATTGAAGAAAAAAGAAAAATGAAGATAATCTAAAACAATCCCTCAAGGAGAAGATATAGGACTACCACAAAATGGACATAATAATCAAGCATATTGAATTTGATCTTGAAGAAGATAGAGATAATGAAGAACAACTTGAGAATCAGATAGACACTCTTAAACAAAGTCTTCAAACAACAAATGAATACAAAGAGAAATTCAAGATAAGTTCAGCCCAACTTGAAGTTCTTATTGAGAGCTTAAAGAGGACAGATGATAAGTGTGGCTTGGGATTTGAGAAAGGTGAAAGCTCTAGATTTGGTCAGAAGAATTTTGGATCAGGAAACCAAAAAATAGGCCTAGAAGACCTCTAGTAAGACAACCAAATGCTCAAAGATATCCATCCTTCAATGGATATTGCTTCAATTGCAACAACTTCAATCATAAAGCAACTCAGTGCAGAAGGAGAATGAATCAAACTAATCCATCCTTCTCCAGACAATGTTTCAAATGCAAAAGGTATGGTCACAAATCTCATGAATGCAAAAATATGTAAATAAACAATTCATTCAATGGTAGATGCTTTGCATGCAATAGAATGGGACATATGGCTAATCAATGCAGATCAATAGGATATTAGTCAAATATGCAAAGAAATGTTGTTTTTTACAATTGCAATAGATCCGGTCATATTGCCAAATTCTACAAAAGTAAAAATTAGGATAAAAAGGGTCCCGTGCATCATAATCAAAAACAAGACAAGGGAAAAGGCAAAGTGATTGCGGATGAAGTTCAAAGGGAGATGAGCAAGATTTGGGTGAAGAAGAGTACAAAAAATGTTGGGGATGGATCCGCACCAGAATGTGGTGTTGATATTCCTTCCGAAAACTAAACATATGAGCTCTGGCTCAGGGGGAGTTACAAAGAAAAATAAATTCCCCCAGCCAGTCAATTGGTGCCTAAATTTGGCACATGGAATATTGTGGATTAAAGGGTTCTTAGAAAAATATCTAAATAACCCTTGGTAAAAATATGAAATATCTACATGGAGTTTTACAAGAGTTTAATCATCCAAGATTGATCTGGTTTGACAGCCATCCGGTAACGCAGGATTTTCACTGACAGATCTGGTATGATTCAAAATTGAAATACTTCGATCTATGGATCCATGGAATGATTGAAGAAAAGAAGATACATTGTCAATCCTCACTAAAAATGATTCTAAGTGCAACATAGTAATTCGAAAAAGATCTCTCTCAGAACAAGGCAACTAGATAACTTAAGTTGTGCATTTATTGCAAGAAGGAAATTAGAGTTTGTGCAAGAATAAAAGGGTTCTTTCACTCATCATTTGTACATTTGCATTTGAGAAGAAGAAAAGAAGAGCTCTGTATCAATTTTCTACAACTCTCTCAAAGATCAACTGCAAAATCCAATTCAACCAGCAATTTGTTTCGGCTCTTATTTCGAACCCTAAAAGCGCAAAAAGGTACTTCCATTCTGAAAATCTCTCTTTGAATCTTTTGCAAAATGCCTACTCCAATGGTTGTTAAGATCACTAATAGGACGTGCCCAAAATTCAAGAAACACCCCTACAAATCCCTAGAAGTTGATCCTTTAGGCTCTTTTTCTAGCATTCCGCATGGGGTATTGCACATAGAAGATGTTAGGGTCTACATCCACACCAACATTGAGGAATTTTGAGAATCTAAGTTGATGGACATCTTTTTGATAACTGAGAGGGGGGGTGAATCAGTTATCCTAATTATTTCTTCTTCTGAACTTTCTTATTAATCAATGCAACATTAATTCAAACAAGCAAACATTACCATGAAATGGAAAAACACATGACACAGTATTTTTGACATGGAAACCCTATTAAGGGAAAAAACCATGGGGTGATTAACCCAAAGATTATTCTCTATTAGAGGAATAAGGAAATACAAAATGGCACTTGCCAATTAGGGCTCACTGCCCGAGCACACTGCTCACAAAGGAGGCACACTGCCTACAAGGAGACACGCTGTCTACAAAAGAATGTTATACAATACTTGAACTGATTGGAAGCATCCACATATGCTGCAGTTCAGTTCTGGTTAGGCTCAGTACACTGATCTGCTGCACTTCATCTTTCCTCTTCTCTTATGCTACTTTCCTTTCACATACCGGACCTTCCTTACTGCTTCTGCTCTGCTCTGCTTTTATTCGCATGTCACATATCACCACAACACTTCTCACAACTAAATCCATCCTATATATATATCTGCACAAGTGATTTCATTATCTTTCTAGTCGGCACCCAAAATAATCAATCTTCTCACAAACTCTGTTCTGTCGGCTGAATCCTTACACATCAAGTAATGCAGATCAAGCATATACTTATAGAAATCTTTAATCATGTCAGCCAAGCATGATTCATGCCTTCATAACCTTTAACACCATCAATAACACATCCAGAAAGTAGTCTGATGTTCTGTCAGTCAGTTCTTCCTCTGTTCACACTGTCACTCAGGAATCCGGTACTCAACTATTCATATTTTTTTCCTCATCTATCACCGGAGGCTAAATCCTTGGAATATACCACTCAAGGTAGTCCTCTTGACTTCCCCAAATCTGTACTGCACCAAGATACTTCCTCTGAGAGATCCAGACCTGTCTATTAGACCTTTCCACATGCTCTGTTCTTGTTTACCGGACCTCAACAATCTTCATTCTGACTTCCGGTAGAGACACACCATGTCCTGTGGATGTGTGGGATGAACTTTGTTGCCATCAATGACAACAATCATGAATCCATATAGTGTCTCTTGCCAGCAATCTCCCCTTTTGGCATTGATGGCAACACTTAGTGAAAAATGACTAAGTGTATACACTATGCTCCCCCTTGGCTGATGCTCTGTCTTTATATACATTTTCTGGAGCTCCCCCTTAGTTGGATTCCTCATTTTTCATTGGTCCTCACTCCCCCTTTGACATCAATAGCAAAGGGTAGGGTCCGCACACCAAAATTTTCAAAAATTTTACTATACTTAGCCGCATAAGTATATACATCTGGCATACTTACATATACTTAAGTATGTCTGCAAAAGTTGTCTTCAACTGTACAACTGCTATCGCCCAACTCTACTTCATCCTGTCCAAAATTGAGATATGCCCACTCAACAGGAATGCAAATGCATTTGCCCTTTTTAGATCTGTCGAATCATTTGTCTGGGCTATGATTTGAGCTTCTGTTATGGCCTCATGCATGGCCTCTAGCTTAGGAACAATTAACCCCCTGAGCTCACTCAACCTGCTTATTCTATTTTTCCTTTCCTTCTCTAATTTCTTGATTTCACTCAAGACTGCAATAGTCTGACATTCTTGATTTGTTATAGAGGAAGAAAGAGGATCAAAACTTTGAGACAAGCTTAGTAGTTTGTCCTCTTGCTCTTTTATTTTCTTCTCAATCTCCACTGTTACCTTGGACCAGGAGATACAAAATTTGTATATTTCACTGCCATCCTTAAGAGCATTTTCTAATCTCTTTATCCCAATGTTCATGTTTCTCCTATCATTAATGATCAAACCCTGACCTCAGAGAACCTTTTATCCAAAAACTCCTTCCGGACCTTTTCTTCAGCTGACTTTTCTAGAGAATCAAAATGTGTACTAACACTGCTGACTAAGGTTTTGAGATTACCAGAAGAGGAGGCTGTGGGATCTTTCTGAACCTATGTCATAATCTTTTCAAGCACTCTGAAAGCAGCTTCTATCAACTCACAGTCTTCCATATGAGACTTTAGGAGTTTTTCATTAGCCTTAGCATTTGCAAATGAAGCTATCTTCATTATCTGTATCGGAGAAAGAGAATCAAACTTGAATGGACCTTGTAGAAGCTTCAGTTCATCAATCTCCATTGTTTCTTTGTTTAGGAATTCTTGGACAGTTTGTGTAGTGTCTCTTGCCAGAGATAGATGTTTCTTCTCTTCTGCAGTCTTGGAGCTGTCCTTAGGAGTTTTCTCTCCTTCACCACTAGTAGTTGTGGTTTTCTCTGCTGAGGTCTTCTCTCCTTCTACAACCTTAGCACTGTCATCTTCTTTTTCCTTCACCTCTACTTCTTTCTCCTGTGATTTTTCTTTTCCTTTAGATCCAAAGACTATAGGGGAAACCGAAGGAGAAATGTTAGTCTGTTCAGGGCCCACCTCTTCTGTCATTTTCTCAGGAGTTTCTTCTGCAACATTTGTGGTTGAGGGATCAGTACCCAAGTCCTCTATAATAGGGAGATTAAATCTTTTGAATGCTTTCTAGAGAATCTCTTCAGTGTCCTTGGCTACCTTGTTAGTCTCATGAAGCATGAGCTAATTCATCCTTGCTTTGCTCCTGAACTCATCCTTGCAATCCTTGAATATCATATTCATTATTTTGGGATCGATTGAAGGATATAGCTGAATAACTATCTGTTCCTAGATCTCAATGTCTTTTTCCATGGCATTGTTCTTTCTTATTTCTAACTCCTTTTCAAGGCTCTTGGGAATAAGAGATATAATTTCAATGAAGGCCTTATTATATATGTTCAGGTACTTGATTGTAACTTCCTACAGGATCTTTTGGTCAGCCTCATTGTAATCATCATAAAATTTAGCCATTGGTTGAAGGTTTCCATCCACAGTGACTGATTTTATTACACTTTCTAAAGTCAGGGTGGGCTTTTCAACAAATTCCTCTACCATTTCTTCCTTGTCTTGGCCTGTGGAGGGTTTACTGGATCCTTTCTTCTTCTGCTTCTTTAATTCCTTTACCCCCTCATCTGATTTGGTTTCCTCTTCATCTCTTTGACTTGCATAAGCCCTTGTGGCTTTTGTCTTTGATCTTTTCTCTCTTTTGCCGGATGCCTGGACTTCCGGTTTTGATGTCCTTGAGCCTTTGGCTGTGGCAGGTGCAGATCTCTTTGATGATCTGGTCCAAGTGGAAGTTTCTACCAGAGCACTTTTCTTGCTTCCCTTTTCTGCCTCTTTCTTCTCTTCCTCAGCCCTTTCCATCCTTTTCTTGTGGGCATCAAGTGCCTCCTTTGAGATGCCAAGGCCTTGAGAAATATTTTCTACTTCTTTTCTCACCTTCCTCTTGATATCTGGTTCTCTGAGTTCAACATAGATTTTTATACTCAACTCCTCAAAGGTTCCAAACCTTTCTGCTTTTGGATCTTTAGGCTGGCTAAGCATGTGTTGAACATGTAGCTCCACAATCTATTCATCAACTTCATAGCCCATGGGCATGGTCTAGATAGTCCTTGGTTCTACTGCCTCCATAAGACATTGATCAGTGTCTACCATGAAGCACACTGTATCCTTGTATTTTTCAACTACTGATTTGGGGATCCTTTCTCTGATTTGCATTGTATTTTGGAATTGCTTGAAGTAACCCCACAGAGCTGTCTTTCTTGCCTTTGCATCTTGAAGTTCATGCAAGTAATCTCTGATCTGGATAGCTACCGGTTTGTCATTTTCCCATACCCATCCATTTGATCTGGGAAGCTCATTCATGAAGTAGAAGATCAAACATAGTATCAGTCCTCCATATTTAAAGGAGTTCTTTTTGTTCATCTTGATCTTCTGTATGTTTTCCATTAATTGGCTCAAGAGGAGTTCACAGAGATCATAATCTGCATTCTTTCTCAACATCTCATAGGCCGTGTATACTGCAGTTCCGGATACTAAATTCTCCCTACTAGAATGATATATCTTGTATCCTATTATCATAGATGCATACTTGATATCCAGGTCAGTAATATCTTCAATGGTTATTGCCCTCTTATCAAATTTTGATCTGGTGGTCTCTGTGACAATGTTGTTTTTGATAGATTTGAGGACAGGAATTCCTCCGGAGGAATGTAAACCAGTTACTGCCCTAATTACTTCCTTGGTGATCTTGCAAGGTCTATTCAGCCATAGGAAGTTATCATGCACCCTACTTAAAACATATCGGACCCATTCATCTTCTTCAAAGCAGGGGAAATGAATGAACTGATCAAAATGCTTTTCTTGGATGCCCTTATATTCCGGTTTAAGCTCAAAAGCATCATCTATCAATTGTTTGTGATAGATGTCTCTTAGTTTGAATTCCCCAAACTCTTCAATATTGGCATGTATGTAAACCCTAATGTCTTCTGTGTGTAAAACGCCATGCGAAACACTAGAGAATGCTCCTAGGGGATATACCTCCAAGGATTTGTATGGATGTTTCTTAAATGTAGGGCAAGGTCTATCAGAAATCTTTACAATATTCGAAGTACCCATTATCAAGAGATTTGCAGTGAGATATTTGAAAATGGAAAATACCTTTTGTGCCTACCAGTTTCATGGAGTTGGTTGGATTGATCTCTGGAAGTAATGAATTCTGCAAGTGATCTGCGATGAACTTGAGGAATTTTGTTGTAGAGCTCTGCTTTTCATTTCTTCTTGAGTGCAGAATGAATGAGTGATTAATGAAAAAACCCTTATATTGCTCTGCAATCCCTAATATCAGACTACAATAAATGCTCGACCTAATTCATTCTAGTTTGCTTGGTTTTCCTTGTTCAAGGAGGAAGAAACTCATCTGGATTATTATGATTCCCTTGTGATCGATGTTAGTGATGAATCATCATATCCACTTGTCCTTCTAATCATCTTATGTATCTGTAGATCAAGCTGTATCAATTTGGATTCATACCGGGCCAATCTTGTGAGAAACCTGTTTTACCGGAAGACTTGCTTACCTGAACCAATTATGAAGGAATTGAACTTTTTAAATTTTCTTGCAGATCTCTCAAATCTTTACCTAACCTTCTTTACATGTTTCTCTAGAAACCCTTTGATTCACAGCTTCTCATGTGCCAATTTCAAGCACCACTTAACTGGCTGGGGGAACAAGGTTTTCTTTGTGTCTCGCCCTGAGCTAGAGCTCACCTTTTAATTTCTGGAAGGAATATTAGCACCAGAGTCTGGTGCAGATCCAACCTCTACATTCTCTAAACTTTTCTTCACCCAAATCTTGTTCATCTCATTCCTAACTTCATCCGTATTCACTTTTTGTTTACCCTTATCTTGATTCTGATTATGATATACCGGACCTCTTTTCTCCTGATTCTTGCTTCTACAGACTTTTGCATTATGACCAGACCTATTATAGATTTGGGAAACAATATTTCTTTGCATATTTGACTGATATCCTCTTGATTTGCATTGATTAGCCATATGACCTACTCTATTGCATGCAAAGCATCTACCATTGAATGATTTGTTCATTTGCATATTTCTGCATTCATGAGACTTGTCACCATACCTTTTGCAGTTAAAACACTGTCCGGAGAAGAATGAATTAGTCTAATTCATTCTCTTTCTGCATTGATTAGCTTTGTGACCAAAGTGATTGCAGCTGTGGCAGTATCCATTGAAGGATGGATATCTTTGAGCATTGGGCTATCTTACCGGAGGTCTTCTAGGCCTATTCCTTGGATTTTTTGATCCATAATTCTTCTGACTGGATCCAGAGCTTTCTCCTTTCTCATATCCCAAACCACATTTGTCATCCACCTTCTTTTGACTTCCAAGAAGAACTTCAAGTTGAGCAGAACTTATCTTGAAATTTTCTTTATACTCATTTGATGTTTGAAGATCCCTTTTGAGAGAGACAATTTGATCCTCAAGTTTTTCTTCATTATCTTTAGCATCTTCAAGATCAGATTCAAGATGTCTGATAATTCTATCCATCTGGTGGCAATCTTCTAATTTCTCTTTGAGAGATTGTGTTAGATTATCTTTAGTTTTTCTTTTCTCTTCAATTTCTTGAGTAAACTTAATAACTCTTGATTCTATTTCATGTCTTACTATAATGACTTCTTTTGATAACTTTTCACATAACTTGGTTTTCTCAGTCAGCTCTTCATTTGCATTATTTTCTTCACCTTGTCTTGCCAATTGCTGAAGCAACTCCTTTCTCTTTTTCATAGAGAGACTTAATTTATCTTTTAGTTCTCTCATGAAATCATTAGCATGTTTAAGTCTTTCCTTTAATTCATTGACTTCAGAGTTTGACTGTTCAAGATCCTCAAGGGCAGTCTTGAGTTGCTCCCTTAATCCATATGCATCCAATTGAACTCCCAGATCTTCCTCAAGCTGTTAGGCTCTGTTAGGAGGAACTTAGCTCTGATACCAATTGTTGATAACTGAGAGGGGGGGTGAATCAGTTATCCTAATTATTTCTTCTTCTGAACTTTCTTATTAATCAATGCAGCATTAATTCAAACAAGAAAACATTACCATGAAATGGAAAAACACATGACATGGTATTTTTGATGTGGAAACCCTGTTAAGGGAAAAAACCATGGGGTGATTAACCCAAAGATTATTCTCTGTTAGAGGAATAAGGAAATACAAAATGGCACTTGCCAATTAGGGCTCACTACTCGAGCACACTGCTCACAAAGGAGGCACACTACCTACAAGGAGACACACTGTCTACAAAAGAATGTTATACAATACTTGAACTGATTGGGAGCATCCACATATGCTATAGTTCAGTTCTGGTTAGGCTCAGTACACTGATCTGCTGCACTTCATCTTTCCTCTTCTCTTATGCTGCTTTCCTTTCACATACCAGACCTTCCTTACTGCTTCTGCTCTGCTCTGCTTTTATTCATATGTTACATATCACCACAACACTTCTCACAACTAAATCCATCCTATATATATATCCGCACAAGTGATTTCATTATCTTTCTAGTCAGCACCTGGAACAGTTAATCTTCTCACAAACTCTGTTCTGTCGGCTGAATCCTTACACATCAAGTAATGCAGATCAAGCATATACTTATAGAAATCTTTAATCATGTCAGCCAAGCATGATTCATGCCTTCATAACCTTTAACACCATCAGTAACACATCTGGAAAGCAGTCTGATGTTCAGTCAGTCAGTTCTTCCTCTGTTCACACTGTCACTCAAGAATCCGGTACTCAACTATTCATATATTTTTCCTCATCTATCACCGGAGGCTAAATCCTTGGAATATACCACTCAAGCTAGTCCTCTTGACTTGCCCAAATCTGTACTACACCAAGATACTTCCTCTGAGAGATTCGGACCTGTCCGTCGAACCTTGCCACATGCTCTGTTCTTGTTTACTGGACCTCAACAATCTTCATTTTGACTTCCGGTAGAGACACACCATGTCCTGCGGATGTGTGGGATGAACTCTGTTGCCATTAATGACAACAATCATGAATCCATATAGTGTCTCTTGCCAACACATCTATCATAAACAATTAATAGATGAAAGTTTTGAACTCAAACCTCAATACAAGGCCCTCCGGGATAAACACTTCGAACATTGCATCCACTTTCCTTGTTTTGCAGAAGATGATTGGGTCCGGTATGTCCTTAGCAGAATGCATGATAACTTCATGTGGTTAACAAGGCCCTTCAAGATAACAAAAGATGCCATCAGGGTAGTAACTGGATTACACTCATTTGTTGGGTTACCCGCACTCAAATCTGTCAAAAACCAGATTGTAACAGAAGCTACTGGATCCAAGTTTGACAAGAGAGCAATGACCATTGATGACATCATAGATCTAGATGTCAAATTTGCCTCAATGATAATTGGGTATAAGATCTATCATTCAAGTAGGGAGAACTCTGTGTTTGGGACTGCAATATATGCAGCGTATCAGATGTTAAGGGAAAATGTTGACTACGACCTATGTGATCTTCTCTTAAACCAACTATTAGAAAACCTGCAAAAGATCAAGAAGCATAAGAAGAACTCCTTTAAGTATGGTTGTTTGATACTGTATCTATTCTTCTACTACATGAATGAGCTACCCAGATCAAGTGGTTGGGTATGGCAAAATGACAAACTAGTTGCCATATAGATTAGAGACTATATGTATGGACTTGGTGATGCTCAAGCGCAAAACACATCTCTCTGGGGTTACTTCAAGAACTTTCAGAGCATGGTGCAAGCCAGAGAAAGAATTCCTCAATCTATAGTTGAGAAATATAAGGATACATTGTGTTTCATGGTTGACACTAATCAATGCCTGATGGAGGTAGTTGAGCCCAAAATAGTGTGCATAATGCCAATGGGATATGAGATCGATGAGAAAATCCTGGAGCTACACATTCAACACCTATTGAACCAACCTAAGGACCTTGAGGTAGAAAGGTTTGGAACCTTTCAAGAACTAAGTGTAAAAATACATGTTGAGCTAAGACAACTGGAGATAAAAAGAAAAGTTAGAAGGGAAGTTGAGGAAATTGCCAAAAGATTTGGCATATCAAAAGAGGCAATAGATACCAATAGAGAGAAAATGGAAAGAGCTGAGAAAGAGAAACAAGAAGCAGAGAAAGGAAGTGTTCCGGTACAAGCCCCCTCCCGGACTTGATCCTTCTAGAGCTCTGCACCTGCCACTCCTAAGAGCTCAAGAGCCACCAAACCAGAAGTCAAGACATCTGGAAAAGGAGAAAAGAGAATGAAAATAAAATCCACAAGGTCATACACAAGTCTCAAAGATGATGAAGAAACAGAGTCTGATGAGGAAGTTAAGAAAATGAAGAAGAAGAAAACATCCAGGGAATTCTCTGGTAGCAAAAACAAAGAAGAAAAAGTAGAAGAATTTGTTGAAAAGCCCACTCTTTCCATTAATGATATCATTAAGGCAGTTACCGTGGATGGGAATCTGCAACTAGTAATAGAATTCTATGATGAGTATAGTGATACTGACAAGAGGATCTTGGAAGAAGCTACAGTCAAGTACTTGAATATTTATAACAAAGCATTCATTGAAATTATTTCATTAATTCCCAAAAATTTAGAGAGGGTACTTGAACTTAGAAAAGATAATGCAAAGGAAAAAGACTTAGAGATTAGGGAGCAGATAGCAATTCAACTCTATCCTTCCATCACTCCAAAACAAATGAACATGATTTTCAAAGATTGTAAGGATGAGTTCCGGAGTAAGGCAAGAATGAATAAACTCATGCTCGGAGAAACAAACCAAGTAGCAAGTGAAACAAAAGACATCCTCTAGAATGCCTTGAAGAGATTCAATCTTCCCATTGTAGAAGAGACAGATGAAGAACCCTTTACCATAGAGGAAACTTTTGACAAGGATGTCGAAGGACTAAAGAAAATAAATGAAGAAATCTCTGAGAACTTAGACTCCTTAGTTTCAGAAGAGGAAGTTCTTGAAGCAGTAAACTCATGTCCAATCTCTCCTCCAGATCCCACTGTAGATGTAATAGACATTCTAGACTTAGGAGTTGAAGGATAAAGAAGCAAAGAGGAGAAAGTGAGTCAAGAAGAGGAGGTCAAGGGAAAAGAAGAAGAACAAGTAGAGAAGACCCATGATGATAGTTCTGAGACCCAAAAGGAAATGAAGTCTCAATCACCAGCAAGAGACACTACAGAGATAGTAAAGGACTTCTTGAACAAAGAAATGATGGAGATAGATGAATCGAAGCTATTTCAAGGACCTCTAAATTTTGATTCTCTCTCTCCGGTCCAGACAATGAAAATAGCATCTTTTGCTCAAGCCAAAGAAAAAGAAAAACTTTTGAGATCTCACATGGAAGACTGTAAGCTATTGGAGATTGCATTTGGGATGTTGGAGAAGATCATGCCATCCTTCCAAAAGGATCCTTTGGCCTCTCCATCCAGTAACTTAAAATCTTTGGTCAATTCTGTTGGCACTCATTTTGAATCTTTAGAGAAATCAGCAGAAGCAAAGGTCCGAAAGGAGTTTTTGGGAAAGAGATTCTCTGAGGTGCAAGGATTGATAACCAATGACAGAAGGACCTTAGACATTGGAATAAAGAGCCTTGGAAATGCTCTTAAAGATGGTGGGGACTTATACAAGTTTTGTCTATCCTGGCCCAAAGTGACAGAGGATATTGAAAAGAAGGTGAAAGAACAAGAAGGTAAACTGTCAAGTTTATCTCAGAATTTTGATCCCCTCACTACATCCTTAATGAATCAAGAATGCAAGGCCATAGTCATCATAAATGAAATAAAGAGGCTAAACAAAGAAAAGAAGGATATAATAAACATGATGAGTGAACTCAGAGGGATAATTATCCCTAAGTTAGAGGCAATGCATGAGGCCTTGACAGATGCCTAGACCACAGCTCGGACCAGTGATCCGACAGATTTAAAAAGGGCAGAAGCATATGCATTTTTGTTGAGTGGTCACATCTCAATTTTGGATAGGATGAAGCAAAGTTGGGCCACAGAGTTTGTGTAGTTGAAGGCCACTTTTGCAGATATACTCAAGTATATGTAAGTATAACATGTATATATACTTATGCGGCCATGTATAGAATAATTTTTGCAAATTTTTGGTATGCAGACCCCTTTGCCATTGATGTCAAAGGGGGAGTGAACAGAAGTGAAAAAAGTGGAATCCAGCTAAGGGGGAGTTCTGGTATAATAGTGCAAAAGACAGAGCATTAGTCAAGGGGGAGTTTACTGTGACACTTAGTCATTTTTTCACTAAGTGTTGCCATCAATGACAAAGGGTGAGATTGTTGGCAAGAGACATTGTGTGGCTTCATGAGTGTTGTCATTGATGGCAACAAAGTCTATCCCACATGTCCGTAGTACATAATATGCCTATACCAGAAGTCATATTGAAGATTATTTTGGTCCGGTGAACAAGAACAAAGTATGCAACAAGGTTCGACAATCAGGTCCGGATCTCTCAGATGGTGTAACTTAGTAAGTTACAGACTTGGGAAAGTCAAGAAGGGTATCATGACTATTATATTCTAGAGATTTAGCCTCTGGTGATAAAGCATGAATAAGTTATGAGCATCTGTGTGTTGGATTCTAGACAGGCAGAGCAGACAGAGGAAGAACTGACCGACAGAGTATCAGACTTCAATCTAGATGAGTAATTGATGTTGATAAAGCAATTTAAGGGATCGTACATTGTTGGCCGACATGATTGATGACTTCAATGCCTATGTTCTTGATACGCACCTCAAATCAAGCATGGATTCACCCGACATATCAGTAATTTGTAAATATCTTGAGTATTCTGGTTGCCGACTAGAAGTTGTTGAAATCATTGGTGCGGATATGTATACCAGATGGATTCCAGTATGAGTGAGTGAGTGTGTGTGTGTGTGTGTGTGTGAACAGATATGAGAAAGTAAAGTGCGAAGAAAGGTAGAGATAAGTGTGGAGACAACAATACAAGTCTAGTATGTGACAGAGCAGCAACACTAGAACAGAGGAAGAATGAAGTGCATCAGATCAGTATATTGTGCCTAACCGGAACTAAACTTTAGCATTTGTAGATGCCTCTCATCAATTCAAACACCTAGTTACTTTCTGTAAGTTCTGTAGATAGTGAGTCTCTTGTAGGTAGTGTGCCTCTTGTGAGCAGTGTGCTTAGGCAGTGAGCCCTAATTGGTAAGTGCCATTTTGTACTTCTTATTCTCTTAACAGAGATTACAATCTTGGGTTAGTCACCCCGTGGTTTTTCCCTTAACAGGGTTTTCCATGTAAAAATCCTTGTGTTATGTGTATTGATTTATTTATGTTCTCATGATTATATATGCTTATATGTTTTGATGCTACACAAATTATAAAAGAAGAGAAGAAAGTTAAGATAATAGAGATAATTGATTCACCCCCCCTCTCAGTTATCTTCCTTGTTTCCAACAGATAATGCATGAAATTATGTAATAGCTTAGTATTACTATTTAGGTAGGAGGCATTGATAGCCTCGTTGTATGCTCTAAAGGCATTGATAGCCTTTAGTTATATCTGGAACTTAGCATGGCATACCCATTAGGGTGTTAGCCAATAAAAAATATACTTTTTTTCAGTTTCATTCTATACAAAAAGGGAGCCATCACCATGATGGCACTTGCCTAACAAAAAAAAATAATGACTTACGGATATTGTGAATGGATCGAGTTTACCTCCCTGTCACATTCCTTCATTAAAAACATGTCAATCTAACTTGATGGAATTCACTTTGACATTCAAGGGTCGACAAATAAACACTAAGTGACCCAAAAATAAAAACACCACCCATTACGATAATTATGTCGTAACTTTTTGTTAGACGTAAATGGTCTTGATTCATGTTCAAATGACGTCGTTAATGTTACTTACAACTTAATACGACTTAGAAAGATTTGTAAATAATATCGACTACCTGTCGATTATGTTCAAAAGCAAACTAACAAGGCAAGACTTACCTCTTACGACACATTGGTTCACATTTTCTATAAACACTTATACTCGATTTGGCAAATAAACCACTCATAACCCGAGTTCTATATCTCTCTCCTTGAAAGATACTCTCCCTCTCTCCCTCTCTCTCTCTCTCTCTCTCTCTCTCTTCTCTAAGAGTCATCTGAGAATCTGTAATCCCGTTTCAACTTGTAACCAAACAATATATGATCAGTGCATCATTATTCAAATAATTCAAATAATAAATCAAATCTCATAATGTAATTATTAAATCAATAATAACACATTCTTTTCTATAATTTCATAAATGACATTCAATATAATCCATGTCTTTCCTTATCATTAATCTAATCATCATAATAAATTTACTTGTGTCCAAGTAAAAGAAAAAAGTATAGCAAGGCAAAAATTGGGGATGTAACACAAGTCAGAAGATGATGGTGATGCCTTCATCACAGCCCTGGCCACCCATGCATCTGATGATGTGTGGTTAATTGATTTTGGTGCATCTTTCCACATGACCTCACATTGAGACTGGTTTATGAAATATGAAGAGTTCGATGGTGGAAGAGTATACCTGGGTGACGATTCTCATCTAAAGATTGTTGGTCGTGGAAGAGTCTCAATCTGATTCCCTGATGGATGAGTGAAGGGGATCGCTAGAGTTATGCACATTCTAGGCCTTGCACAGAACCTACTTTCTGTAAGTATGTTTAATGATGTAGGTGTGCAGGTTGTCTTTTTGAAGGATGGATGCAAGATGACTAGAGGATCTATGGTGCTTGCAAAGGGTACTCAGAGAGGTACTCTATTTCAACTGGAGGCATACACTTCACAGTGCAATAGTTCTTCTAACTCAAAGAAATGAGCTACAGTCACTTCATCCCCACCATCTGAATGAGCAATGAAGAAATCTATTGTAACTAGTTTTGATGGTAGTGCACATGCTATGGAAGCTAAGCTTCCTGCTAAAAAGACTAGGATATGGCATTTGAGATATGGCCACATTGGTGAGAAAGGTCTATGTACCCTAAAAAATAAAAACCTCGTTGAGGGGTTAAATGATTGTAATCTCAAGTTTGACTTTTGCGAACATTGCATTTATGGAAAGCAAAACCGTGTTCAATTTTACTCTAGTTCTCACAAGTCTTCTGGTGTATTGGATCTTATTCATTCTAATGTGTTTGGTCCTGTTAATGTTCCTTTGATTTCAAAATCTGTATATTTTGTATCTTTCATAGATGATTATAGTAGAAGGACATGGGTTTATTTTATCAGAAGCAAGACTGAAGTCTTTAGTTGGTTTAAGGAGTTTAAAGCCTTTGCTGAAAATCAGACTAGTAAAAAGATTAAGTGTTTGAGAATTGACAACAGTGGTGAGTTTTGTTCAGCATAGTTTGATAAGTTCTGTAAGGAACAAGGGATTGAAAGACATAAGGCAACTCCATATACCCCGCAACAAAATGGAATTGCAGAGAGGATGAACAGGACACTAATGGAGAAGGCTAGGAGTATGCTTAGTAGAGAAAGCCTCAAACTAAAGTTTTGGGTTGAAGCTATTGCCACTGCTTGCTATCTGGTAAATAGATCTCCTACATCATCTCTTGTTGGTAAGACACCTATGGAGGTGTGGTCTCGTAAGAAGCCTTCAGTTAGACATCTTCTTATTTTTGGTTGTGAGGCATATGCACATGTTCTTAGGGAGAAACGGTCTAAATTGGAGAATAAGGCTATTAAATGTATTTTCATTCGCTATGGTGTCAGTGTGAAAGGATACAAGCTTTGGGATCCTATGGTTGAAAAAGTGTTGTATAAAAAAGTGTTGTCTTTAGAGAGCTAACACCTTCTTCTGTTGTTCTGTAGTCAGAATAGACAGAAAAGAAAGAAGATGTGGTTTAGTTTCCTTCTACCCCTGAGAAGACTGAACAAACAGGCCTTGTGAGACCTAATGATGAGGAGAGATCTAGAAACTTTGAAAGCTCAGAAGAAGAAGCAGAACCTCAACCTTAGTAATTGAGGAGGTCTACATGAATAAGAAAGAAACCTGATAGGCTTTGTTATTCATTACTTGATTCTAGTTGTGCTTTTGCTTTACTTACTAACACTGCTAAGTCTAGAATTGTGAAAGAGGCTATGGGCATGAAAGATGCAGGTTCCTAGAAGGAGGCCATGGAGGATGAGATGGCTTCTTTGGAAAAGAATGAAACATGGGACTTGGTGCCTTTTCCTGATGGACGGAAACCCGTTGGATGCAAATGGGTGTTCAAGAAGAAATTCGGTGTAGATGGTAGTGTTGAAAAGTACAAGGCTAGATTGGTTGCAAAGGGGTACTCACAAGTGGAGGGAATTGATTATGGTGAAATTTTCTCTCCCGTTGCAAAGATGACATCCATTAGAATTTTGTAATCTCTTACAACTGCTTATGACTTAGAGGTAGAAAAAATGAATGTGAAGACAACTTTCCTTCATGGTGATTTGGAGGAAGAGATTTACATGTCACAACCAGAGCATTACATAGAGAAAGGTAAAGAAAAATTGGTTTGCAAGTTAAAGAAGTCTTTGTATGGTTTGAAGTAGTCTCCTAGGATGTGGTACTTGGAGTTTGATGCCTTTGTGTTGTCAATTGGATATCTGAGATCGAAATCAGATCATTATGTGTATTACAAATTTGACAATGATCACATTCTCATTATTGCATTGTATGTTGATGATATGTTGTTGATTGGGAATCGTAAGAATATGATTTCTAATTTGAAGTCTCAGTTGTCAGCACAGTTTTAGACGAAAAATCTTAGGGCAGCCAGGTACATTCTGGGAATGGAAATTAGAAGAGACAGAGCTAATAGAAAACTTTGGTTAAGCTAGAGTAAGTATGTGAAGACCGTGTTGGATAGGTTCAGCATGGCAGATTGTAGACCATTGTGTGTTCCTGTTGCATTGGGGACAAAGTTATCTGTTAGTGATTGTCCAAAATATCCTAGTGAGGTGGAGGACATGAGAAGAGTACCCTATGCTAGTGCTATTGGCAGTTTGATGTATTCCATGGTCTGTACAAGACTAGACATTGCCCAAGCAGTGGGAGTCCTTAGTCGATTTATGGCTAATCCTGGATGGGTACAATGGGATGCAGTTAAGCGAGTGTTCAGATATTTGAGGGGCACTTCCAAGTATTCCATTTACTATCATGGAAATGCTACAGGACCTCTGAATTCAATTTGTATTCGTGGATTCTGATTGGGCAGGTGACATTGACAGCAAGAGATCTACTAGTGCTTGTGTTCACTATGTTTGGTGGTGCAATTAGTTGGATGAGTAAGTGATAACCTGTGGTTGCTTTGTCCACTACAGAAGCTGAGTACATGGCTGCAACTCATGCTTGTAAGGAAGCCATTTGGCTTAAGAGATTGTGTTCAGATATTGGTGTTGATGCAGGAAAAATTACAATTTGTATTGACAGTCAGAGTGTGATTTGCCTTGCAAAGAATCCAACTTTCCATGCCAGAACAAAGCATATTGATGTTTAGTTTCACTTCGTGCAAGACATCGTAGAGGATGGGAAGGTAGATACTTTGAAGAATGTTGTAGATGCATTGATGAAACTAGTGGGCACAGAGAAGTTCAGATGGTGTTCAGAGTCTATGGGCCTCTCAGCCTATAGCAGTTAAATCTTGTTGATCCTATTGGCTCTTAAAAGGTGTTTGACAAGTGGGATAATGTTGAGAATTAAGGTATCTCAACCTTGGTAATTCCTTGTATTTTTACATTGTATGTATTTATTATTTGCCTATTGTATTAATTGGATACAAATCCTATGTTGTCATATTGTGGGAGTTGGCACGGTAATGTGTCATCCTACATGGCATATGACCACATGTATTTTTGTCCTCACATGAGGAGATAGGTGTCCCACTTAGTGGTAGGAATATTTTGCCATGTGTCAGCATCTTGGATGTTGTGTAAGGGAATATTGACCGTAACGATCATGACAGATTCCTATGATGAAGTTATGACATGTAAGAGTTAGAAATAGGAGATTCTATGACAGGTGAAGACATGTGTCGAAGAGCATCTTTGGGTGCCCCAAGGTGGACTATGACATGTTATAAGAGAATATGCTATTTATAGCCTATGTATGATAGATTCTCTTACAGCTGTAAGTTATGATAGCTATGACAGATTCTATGACGGTTGTAAGAGTTGTAAGATCATTTGTCATAGCCCATTTTGGAAATAGGCAACCTCCTTGGGATGGGGTGACTTAACAAGTGTCAAGAGCATCCTACAGAATGCTTTTGAGAGCAACCTCCTTCAGATGGGTTTTGGGCCATGAGGCCATGTTGGACGCCCATCCCTATGTGGAGCCATATTTGCCTTGTATTTGTTATATAAACAGGTGCTTTTGAGAGGAGATGTATTACAGGTTTGACAGGTACTGTTATGCTACCAATTCATCTACAGATATGAGTGTCGAAGACTCCTAAGAGCTTGCATTGTAAGTGTATTGTAAACCATTTCAGTTTTGATAATACATTGTGTAGGTTTTGGAGTGTGGGGTTTTTCACCCGATAAGGGTTTTCCCCACGTATATCTTGTGTCTCTCTTCTTCTGTCTCACTTTCTTGTGTATGTGTTTTTTGCAATATCTTTATTAGTGGTTTAACATTACTGTAATAGTAAGGATAAAATTGAATTTGCACTCTACTCCCCTCATTAGATTAGTGTAGGAAGCGATTTCCGTACACCTAGCTTCCTTTCAATACAAAAGGCACGGTTCTTAATACATCCATGTAGATGCCCAGCCATAAGAGATGGTGCTACAGATTTCAATAATAGCATGGCCATTTCAATAGGCACTCATCATTTTATGAAGAAAGCTCCGTTCTAGCAACACGAAGAAAAGTAGGAATTGGTTTTAAAGAACAATGAGAGAGCAGAGGAATAGGAAGCACCAGAGGATGCCACTTGTCACTCCCATGGGTGTTTTGAGGGATAGAAAGGAAAGTTGAGTCTCAAAGAAGCACCCATCTACCATGTGGAACAAGCCAAAGGAGGATAAATGACTTTGTTTTATTTTTATAAAAATGCATAAAAAATGTAAAGGTCACGTGAGTCTCCAAAGTTAAGTCATTAAATTTTAAAAGTTGAGTTCCTAAGAAACTGTGGGCCCCCTTCCAAGTAAGCAAAGAGATTATTAAAATAATAGTCTCTTTCTTAAAAGCTATGGAGGAGGTTAAAAAAAAGCTGATTTAAATGAGAGTATAAAGAAACAGAGGTAGGACCCTCAAGGAGTAGTTAAGGCTTTATTAAAACAAGACTCTTATTTTTTACTCTCCTCATGGTGAAAAGAAGAAAATCCCTAAATAAAGCACATATCCTCTCATTTTTCACGGTAGCCACAAAGAAAAGTGGGAAGTTTTTTCACGCCACAGGTCAAGTATGGAGGCAGATGTAATTTTTTCAGCCATGGAGGAGAAGCAGAATAGCCAGTTATAGTTACCAAATCTAGATTTTGGGGGATTTTTAGTTATAGATTTTCTAGGTAGTTGCAATAATTTCAAAGGATTTTCTTCAAAGGGGTTTTTTTAGCTTATAAATACAAATATGAGACAGATGGAAATAGTTCTACAGATATACAGTTCCACAGAGATCAGATATTGGAGCAGCAAATAGAGATATATTTTTGCCTCAGCAGTTGCCTCAATGAGGGTTGTAACATTTAATTTTGTGCAAGTTATTTTTTCCTCTGTAAATTTGTTCTCCATTAAAATAAAGAGAAGTGGTGCTTTGTGCAAATCAAAATGTGTTTTTGTTCTTGCTTCTTATTTTTTGTTATGGGCCTTTGTTGAATCTGAGTTATAAGCTGGGTTATTAATCATGATGACGCTCTTTAATTTTTCCAGTTAAATCTTTTAAGGTTTGATCACTGTGCCATTGAGGAAACAATAAATCTAGCACATCGCCTTAGCAATTTAGGCATTTTATTTCTGCAATCTTGTTTTTTCTTCCCTTTCCTAAAACTCCCCATAAAAAGGAAGAGCCAGCTTCTATAAAATTTGGAGGTCACTTCAAGGATCAATCCCACATTCCTGAAGTTTCCCATGTGCTAGTGTTGAAACTCGTGCAATTTTATACATCAACAGTAACCATGATAATATTTTCAAGAGATTGTCCACTCAGATGTTTATAAGGATTGTAATGTCTAAATTTTGAATTCCTGAGATGAGATGTAGTAATGCATAGAATATGAATGTGGATTTCTTATTGCATAAATACAAAAATAGTCATAGAACATTCTTTAACCTTAATAAATGGTATAAATCATATGTTAACAATTTAAATATAATTTTCACTATAAGATGTTGGTTAATATTTTAGAGATACAACTTTATGATTTCTTATTTAGAGATAGAATAAAAGATAGATAGTTTAATTATCTTCAATATTCATCTAAAGTAGGTCCAATCATATGGATGCGAGTGTGCTCTTTATGGATGTGTTATTTTACCATTGTTATCTTTTCCCTCCATTGGATATGTTGGTGCTTACCCTCTCCTATTAGGGACGTTTATGGCATTTACCCACACACTTCATAATGATCCTCTTCCTTGTGATAACAATGAACATCTATTTAGCAAAATATTATTACATGTGATTCTACCACACCCCTTTCACTTATGTACATAAAACTATCTACTAAATAAGATAATCCTTTTAGACACAAATATAAACCCAATTTGACTATCAATAGTCCATTCTATGTTATCCATTAACAAGAGAATGAGGGGATCTCTTAGTTACAAAATATAAATCCAAAGGTTCACAAGTAGAAGGTGAAAGATGCATGGAAAAAAATAACAACCTTTTGTACCAATATGCACAATGTGAAAGAATAATTAAAATAAATTACTCTCCATGTGATTTTCATTTTAAAAGTAGAGTGTGTGGTTAAAGAAAACTTATGGAATGGTGCCTACTCCTATGTACAAAGTTAGGTATCAAGAAAGAAAATAGTAAACAGTTCAGACATGCAACATTATTTGAGTAGTCCAATTTACTAGATCTTGTCTTACAAGAAAGATTTAGACTATTAGATGCCATCTTTCCTATGACATTATACAAATTCTTTTTATTAATTCATTTCCCGTGTCAAATGTCCATGTATTATAATTCAATATTTAGAATATCTCTTGAGTATTAACTAATCAATGCTAGTAATGGTTGTTGCAAATATGCAACTAGAAACAAGTGTTTCCTAAAGTGTTCAACAAATACAAATGGTCACAATTTAAGTGTTGAAATAAAACCAAGTCTTGTACACTGAATTCTCAAAAAGAAGATATGCATGAAAAATTAACACAAAATTACTTGATAATAACTCAATTTTCTAGTCTTTTATTATTGAGAGGAGTCTATTACACCTTTTAAATATTTTCCAACCCTTTGTACAATGTATGCATATTCTATTTATAGAAAAGTGATAACACTCATCTCACAGATGATTGACACTTGTCAATTCTTGCTACAATCTAAAATTAGTTAGGTCATTAGAACCATTACAAGTGCCACCTAGGTCCAAACTCATTGATGACCAACCAAAATAATTAACTTTGTCATTTTCCTAACAACATTATATGTGCGATAGGATTATGCTTTTGTCCATCCAAAAACCATTGAAAACCCCAAATATATAGTCATTTGCATTTACTTGGTCTTCTCAAATTTACATTCATTTCAATAGGAAAAATCTATTTGTTGAAAATGGGAAATTTGAACTTTAATGTATTTCAATTCAAAAGGATAGAGCTTTTCCATTATAGAAATAGATTAGTGAATTTTGTATTTACATTTATTTCAATAAAACTTGCATTTTTATTCAAGATCTATTCAATCTAACTACATTATTAGTTTGAAAATCTGAACTTGGCTAGATGTATTTGAAATATGTGCACATACTTGAAACCTACTTACCTTGGTGTATGTGACCCACAATAACTAATTTAGTATAAATAAGAACACGTAGGTTATTTCATGTTTTGTACTCCTTGTTGCACGTCTTGATTTAATATAACTATTTAGATTGAATGTATTTAATTTTTTAATTTTAAATGTTTATATAGTTTTGTAACTAATTTAAATGTGTAGATCGTTCATGTGTATTTAAATCTTAGATTTTAAATGTTTTTTTTTGTTAATTTAAATGTAAAAATTGAATACATATAAATTCATTTTATAAATTAAATGTACATGCTAAATTTTTTAAAATGCAGAAATTTGCACATACATGGCATCTCATCATAATGATGGTCATAATAGTGGTGATGCACATAGTGTAACTAGGAGTGAGTTATATGCTGCCACTCTTGATAGACTCAATAATTCTTTGACACATTTAGATTAGATGATCCATAATACACCAAACCTGTCTAATAGAGACAGGTTGGTGGGGACTAGAGCCGAGTTTGCCTGTATGATTGACATAGTCAAATCATACAATCCCTATGATGATTTGAGTATTGAGGATTTTTATGTGTCACTTGCTAGCACTATTACTGGGACAATGAAATGGTCAAAAGTTAATAGGGCCATTTCATTAAATATGGTGCATAGTATGTTTCCACATTATCACGGACATGATAGAGTTTGGGGCTATTTTGTCAGTAGGTGTATAGATGTTGTTGCTGCACCACTTATATATCCTAAGTGGTTAGCAACACATCATAGATGGCCACACAACAATGAGTTGCCATTATATTTTTGCAAACAACTATTTGTTGCTATTCATTTATGACTTGACGTTGATTTCACATCTATCCCTCGACATGCGGGACAAGGTTATTGGAGGTTTTTAGAGAAATTCTGACATCCTAATCAAGATCCGCCTGAAAATAAGATGGCATTAGTGGGTCCCAACCTTTTGGTACTTCCCAAAAGGTTGAATCTAGGACAATCAGCTAAGGAGACAGTTACATCATCGAGACAACAATTTTTGAGAGTTTAGGTTCTATTGCCAGTGACGTTGACCGCTTGGCATCAGATCGCGTTGGTAGATATATGTTGCATCCACGCACCAACATATGATCAGTTGATTTGACTTCTGCCAGTCATGATCCTTACATATGTGCTAACATAGTTTCACAATGTGATGTGGCGCAAACTTTTGGAGAGAGTGCTTTACGTAGATTGAGTACATGTCTGGCACAGGATCTACTTTCTGTATATTAGTTTGTCAGTTCAGAGTACGGGTTCCCTCTAGAGACCATGTCCACATTTCTTAGTCAATGCAATGATCAACAAGATACATATATGACTGACACAGTGCCTTCATAGCAGAGTCCATCATAGCCTGATTCTGGTATTGTGCCACCTTACACACCAGGATCATTCCATGGACTTTTGTTTGAGGATAACATTGCGATGACCCTCGATTCATCTGAGCTTAGTGGGATTGGGAGGGTCATCCATGGATCTACATAGGTTGCTGATGACAAGGTATACATTTTAAATTTTGTGTTTAATCTCTAGTGTAATTTATTTGTTAAATAAATAATTTATATATTTTTAAATTTTATAAAATTTAGTCTTGTGCATCATACACATGTTGACTCTTATTTAATCAATCTTACATTAGGGACCGATGAGAGAGGTGCTAGGACATGACACTGTGTAGTAGATAGCAGATGTGGTTGAGGTTGGATGTAAGGTATTTAGTATTTAATTATACATTTACAATTTGAACATGTGTACTTGAGATTCCATATTTTTTAATATATATACATTTAATTTAATAAAGATAAGTTTTATGTTCATGGATCTACACATCACTCAGATGTTCATAGATGGATGGGATTAGATACACATGGTTCAAGACAAGGCTTAGGACGGGGATCAGTACAGGGATCAGTATAGGGCTTAGCTCATCATTCTAGTCTTGGGTTGAGTGAGGCCCTTTCCGCCCATAGGAGGTGGGAGTCATGATGTTGTGCAGTTAGATGTATTCATGTTCTTTGTTATGTTTACCCAAACTCTCATGTGATGTTGCAGTTAGACTTGATGTTATATTGAGTTTACATGTTATATTATAGTTAGACATGATGTTATATTGCAGTTAGACTTGATGTTATGTTGTTGCGTTTACATGTTACAGTTAGACTTTATGTTATTTAGATTGTATATACACGATATGTATATATGCACATTTAGATGTTTAGTTATATAGATCTGTATGGATGTTTTCCTTTGAATATATGGATCTTAATTTAGATAAAATCAAGTTTTAACTTAAATAGTTTAAATGTGTATATATGTTTACTTGTAGATGCATATAAATTTACTTGTAGATGTGATGAACTATTAATGATTGAGAAATGATGTCAACACCCTAGTCATTGATAGGAATAGTTTTTATAAAATATTTGGGAATGTAAATTTAATTTAATTTATATCTATTGAATCTTGTGAATTAAAATATATAGTTTTTTATAATATATAGTCGAGCTTATTGGATGTGTCCACTACATTGAATTTGATAGTTTTGTCACCTGTTTTTATATGGTTGATAAAATTTAAGAAAATTTTGAATTAATTTGTGAAAACAATCCTATATAATGATCTAACATTAATGTCCAACCCAATTTTTTTCTAAAACCACATCTCCATTAAAAATAATTAATACTTAATCTTCAAATGCAATTAATTAATTATTGTCTCTAACTTAAAATCTAATTTATAAAAATTCTTTCAAAAAATTTAAAATAATATTCTTAACTAATCAAATTGTCTTAATTTATAAAGTAAATAAAATGAAGGATAAACACACTAAATCAAAGGAACAACCTAATCTTAAGCATCATAAAGTTCAAAATATATTTGTCTTAAATTTTTAATCACTATCAAGTACCAACTTTTAATTCCCAACTCTCTCTCAATTCCCAACTAATCACTATAGTCAAAGTTTCTATGGTATCATATTATGACTTAACATTAATTTTAATATATAGTCAATTTTTTAATTAATATATGGGTAGGTCAAGGTTGATATGTTTCAATTATTGGTGAAAAGACACTTTTTATATCTCTACCTTCTATTTTGTAAATCAACATCGATATATTTCAATTATTGGCAAAAAATACAGTATCTATATCTCTACCTTCTAATTAGCAAGTAGACTAGGTAATTCCTATATGAGATTTTCTTTTTAAACTTTGATTCTAATTATTTCTAAAAATATGTGTTCTATTGTCTATCTTATTAGTTCCTTTCATGCTACCTCTCAACCAATTAATTTTTTTTTAAAAATTAGTAATGTGATTATTTGTTTTCCTAATGTCAACATGTAAATTTTGTAATCAAATAAATTTTAAAAATTAGAGTTGTGAATTGTGCTTGGTTAAATACTATGAAGTGGCATAAGATATATCTTTTAGGAGACACCTTAGATAGGGATGATCCATCAGTCCATCTTATATCATCCAATATTTTATTATTGAACCTCACATTGATAGGAAATTTCACATTGTATAAAACTTTACAAAGAATATAAAAGGTTCTATTCTAAGAGTCAAGGATTGAATATCTAGATTCTACATCATCCCTAGTAATCAATTTACCATTATTACATATATATCTTCAAAATGTTTTATACCTTTTGATGCCCATAGTTTAGCATAAACCCTGTAGTTGGAAGATAGAAAAATAAAGTTTCTTCTGTAGTGCCCCTCATCTTGTCGTCCATCAGATTGATGTTTGCTTAAACTTTATAGTGTCCTAGACCGTAGATGATGGATCTCTTGTTATCTTGTTACTTCATTGTGAACCTGATTGTTATGATAACAGTTGTTGATGTTGGATTTTATCATTTTATGCTTTAGAATTTGATAAATGAACTAGATGTTACAGATGTTTTGATGTTATTCACTATATGAGATTGTGAGATAGTTGATCATTTTATGTTGATGACTAGTAATCAGATACCTTGTTCAACATAGTTAATTGTTTATTCATAAACGTGAATGGAACAGTGTCGTATTACTCGTTCTCGAGTACCCTACCCCACTGTGATTTCCATTCACCATAGGACTGCATGTGGATATATATATATATATTTTGTTATGCTTAACCGTGCGTTGTTGCAGGAATGCAGGTACTAGGCACCGACTCCACCTGATGTACCAGGTCTGAGCGTGCCTTCGCCAATGGATTAGTTGTTTGGAGTTAACGTGAGGTCCCATGTTAGTGTGGTTTGGTTGTCAGTTTATCCTTTTGGTCATTATCTGTCATTCGATCATGACTTGCAGACAGGTAATATTGTACCTTGGAGTCTAACTAGGTTAGAAAGTGTCTGAATGTGTAAGGTGTCATTGTGCTTTAATTAGAATCATATTACGGAAAGTATAATGTCGATAATTGTTGATTATTGTTGTAAATAAATTATTATTTTACTAGAAGTATAGTTGTTAAATAAAGATTGTAAGAGGTTTTGTATTATTTAATATAATATTATTTACAATAAATATTTAAATAAATAAAATAGTTGTAAGTTATGTTGTAATTAGTGATTTACAACTAAATTAATAAAATAAATTAATATATAGTTGTGCAATTATGGATTGTTGTAATGTTATTAAATAAAATATGCTTGGTCGGCTATAAAGTCATTAAATGTTGTCAGGAATTATGTGTTTTCATTTAAAAAATGAAATACAATAAAATAAATAAAGAACTTCTTTGGGATTATTAAATTAAATAAAAATATTAGTAGAGGAGGGAGATGCATGGGATCACGTGCCGAGTCCCTTGGAAGAAGGAAGGGGCTGTGTTATAAAAGAAAAGGCTTGTTGAGGCAAAGGGGACAGCATTGCAGGTAGAGGAAAAAGTGAAGAAGATCAGGGAAAAGGCTTGGACTGCAGCAGTTGAACCGGAATTGTTGAATCGGCATCGCAGCCAGGTTCCATCATCTCTATTTCCCATCGCTGATTTGGTTTGAAATAAATATTATAGAATTGTGCTATATTTTCTTTCCGTTAATGCTTTTGGTTGAATGATTGCAAGCCCTTTCATCAAACCTATTTTGTGGCATTTACTCAATAGCTAGCGTGCTTTGCCCGTGCTTCTACAATTCACACACGACTAGTAGGGCTGATGCAACTATTATAATCGACAACTTTCCGCTATCCTGGTCACTTGATGAATGTGTTACCTATTTCCAAGCTTCTGTTTTGGAGCAAATTGGAAAGGCGCAGACAAGGTTGTAGGTCTGACGCCATCCACCAATTGCACACGCTTGAAAGTTATAATGACCACTCAATAAATGCATTTTGTGCATTTTCTACTAACACAGAAATCCATAAGATGAAGCCACAGTCGACAAGTAACACCAGTGTTTTAGTGGCTGAGATTTAATCCTGTCAATTGCCTTGTTGGAATTGTCACAGAGGCCAGTTCAATGAATTCATTTTTGTATGCATCAAGCATCAATGGAAGCGTATGTTCACTGTGTTCCCTGCCCTGTAGGAAATGACACTTCTTCAAATGAAATTTTTGAGCACATAACATTGGGGGGATGCAGGAGTTTTAAGCTATTTTTATAGTGGTTGTATCCACCAAATATGGGATGATTGGGTTCTAGTCAATAAAATATTAAGATAAGCAAAGAAGTGGAGCAAAATGGAAACTTCAAGGCACGTGCAGTGAAATTGTCTATCGAAACTCCTCTTTCCTAATTCTTGGAGCAAAGTCTAGGCCGTTTAAATACCTACAGATCTTGAACCAAAAAAAATGGTGTGTCACTCGACCCTACCCATTTTGGCATTTAACACTAGTTTTCAACTATTTAATCGCATAGTAATTTTAATTATGCTTTGCATAGCAATTTCTAATGAGTGTTCAAAACTTGCAATACTCCAAGCATCTAGAACATGTCTTGAATCTAGAAAATACCTCATCAACTTCATTTGCCGAGCCAAATTCTCCAACTTTGCATGGATCACCTCATCGATGCAGCGTTGCTAAAAATACTCTTAACACTATTCATTTATCTATTATCTACATTGCTTTAATTATTTTGTGTATAACCTACGGCATTCTGTCAAGTAGATCTCATGCCTTATCAATGCTTCCACGTTTTGTATGCTTTACTCTTATATCTATTAAACTTGAATAACAAGTTTTGAACTAGCGATTGGAAGAAAAAGGGGCAGCGGCAATTCTTGGATCTATACCTTTTGGCATTGTTGAAAGTAGGAAGGACATCTTGGTCTGCCCTCGAACCCTAGTTTCTCTTAGAAGGAGAATAGATATAGACAATGGAATGAGTGTTGCAATCTGCAATTGTGTAATCATACTTAACAGCGAATACAATGTAACTGACCCGTTCTAATGTTGTCTCAATCCCTTGATAAGATAAGCATTTTGCAACTAAAACCTAAACCCTGCACTTGTTGTAAATGGTAAGAAGATTAATTGGAGCGCTGCCCTTTATTGCTATGGTATTCTGTAGGAAACGACTGAAGCAAACAACCGGACAGATGAAATTAAAACTGTTAGTTATGGAAGTTTTATTTGGTGCACCCCATTGGTATTTATGGCAATCATTTCGATACTTATAGATCGCTGTTTGTCTACAGCTAGTCGCCCTTGAAGCACAAGTTCAACATTTTTCTATATGGCCCTGAAAACCAGCGATCTTGGCATAACTTGGAACTCACCATATTTTGTATTTGTATTCACATTGCGTATAAATTGCAACATTCCGCAGAAATTACTTTACGCATTGGAACTATTACACAGCTCTGTCAAACAAAAGAATTGAATCGATAATTCAAATTAAAGATTTGAATATTAGTAGCTTCATGAATTCAAACTATAATGATAACAGAATTGCTGTTCGAATCTCAATCACCAAAACTTCAATTACATATTTCATAGATTGCAAATTCAACGATTCGGCTTCTACAAGGTTGTAGGTCTGACGCCATCCACCAATTGCACACGCTTGCAAGTTATAATGGCCACTCAATAAATGCATTTTGTGCATTTTCTACTAACACAGAAATCCATAAGATGAAGCCACAGTTGACAAGTAACACCAGTGTTTTAGTGGCTGAGATTTAATCCTGTCAATTGCCTTGTTGGAATTGTCACAGAGGCCAGTTCAACGAATTCATTTTTGTATGCATCAAGCATCGATGGAAGTGTATGTTCGCTGTGTTCCCTGCCCTGTAGGAAATGACACTTCTTCAAATGAAATTTCTGAGCACATAACATTGGGGGGGATGTAGGAGTTTTAAGCTATTTTTATAGCGGTTGTATCCACCAAATATGGGATGATTGGGTTCTAGTCAATAAAATATTAAGATAAGCAAAGAAGTGGAGTAGAATGGAAACTTCAAGGCACGTGTAGTGAAATCGTCTATCGAAACTCCTCTTTCCTAATTCTTGGAGCAAAGTCTAGGCCGTTTAAATACCTACAGATCTTGAACCAAAAAAAACGGTGTGTCACTCGACCCTACCCATTTTGGCATTTAACACTAGTTTTCAACTATTCAATCGCATAGTAATTTTAATTATGCTTTGCATAGCAATTTCTAATGAGTGTTCAAAACTTACAATACTCCAAGCATTAAGAACATGTCTTGAATCTAGAAAATACCTCATCAACTTCATTTGCCGAGCCAAATTCTCCAACTTTGCATGGATCACCTCGTCAATGCAGCGTTGCTGAAAATACTCTTAACACTATTCATTTATCTATTATGTACATTGCTTTAATTATTTTGTGTATAACCTACGGCATTCTGTCAAGTAGATCTCATGCCTTATCAATGCTTCCACGTTTTGTATGCTTTACTCTTATATCTATTAAACTTGAATAACAAGTTTTGAACTAGAGATTGGAAGAAAAAGGGGCAGCGGCAATTCTTGGATCTATACCTTTTGGCATCCTTGAAAGTAGGAAGGACATCTTGGTCTACCCTCGAACCCTAGTTTCTCTTAGAAGGAGAACAGATATAGACAATGGAACGAGTGTTGCAATCTGCAATTGTGTAATCATACTTAACAGCCAATACAATTTAACTGACCCATTCTAATGTTGTCTCAATCCCTTGATAAGATAAGCATTTTGCAACTAAAACCTAAACCCTACACCTATTGTAAATGGTAAGAAGATTAATTGGAGTGCTGCCC